>CM040121.1:21652150-21668459 GCA_022559845.1 Amorphophallus konjac
GTGAACTATTGGAGCTGGTCCACACCCATGCAAGCCTAAACCTGGGCTAGAATTGCCTGTATGTCTGCTTTCTGTGCTCATGAGTATAAACAAATCTATGTTACGTACATAACAATATTTGTATCAACAAGATTATATTAGGAGCTGTACACGATTGATTATCACTGATCAGGTGAGTTCTAACATCTGATTCTGAGTGGGCATAAACATAACTGAATGTGGGTGCAGAACTGTCTGACCCAAATGGTTGGCAGCCTTATAGGAACTAGGAAGCTCATGAAGGCCTATTCTCCTCTAGTTAGGAAGTGTATGGTGTCCAATCGCACCTTTGACTGCATTAAGAAGAGACCCTATTTTTTGGCCTTTGCCCCCTGGGGCCCTCCACTGTAGGGACTGGCAGGTGATAGTGTAGAGGTATGAGGCCAGGCTTGCTGATTGGAAGGCGAGACTCCTCTCCTATGGGGGAGAACGGCATTATGCAAATCAGTGCTGGACTGTCTTCCTATCTACTATCTCTCTATTTTCAGGATCCCAAAACTTGTGGCCAAGAAGCTGTAGTTTATTCAAGCTAGATTCTTTTGGCACGGCGGTAGTGATAGCGACAGTAGTGATAGTGAGAGGGGATGGCATGACATCTCCTGGGGTAGAGTATGTAGAAGCAAAGAAGCAGGAGGAATGGGGTTCAAGAACATCAGGGACTTCAACTTGGCACTCCTTTGTAGATGGTTGTGGAAGCTAGGAGAGGGAGATAGTGGGCTATGACTACATATTATCAGGCAGAGGTATTATAGCAGGTCCAGCTAGTGGGACTTGGCACCGTCCTCTGTGTACACTCTCTCACTGATTTGGAGAGCCATCATCCAGTATAGTGATACCATCAGATCCAGCGTTCATTGCAAGCTGGGTAATGGGCAGAGGAGCCTATTCTGGAAGGACATGTGGTGTGAAGATTTCACACTTGAAGAGGCCTATTTGCTATTGCGGTTGCACCCTTGGCTTCTGTGGCACAATCCTTTGATAGTCAGCTATCTGGTGGCACCTGGTCGCCTACTTTTAGGAGGAATCTTGTTCAAGAGGTGGATCAACTAGAGAGCCTTCTGTCGTTCCTCCTTCACTTCAGGTTGGTGCACAATAGTGCTGACAAATGGGTGTGACAAGGGGATAAGGAGGAAGGTTTCTCAGTCAGATCGGTTTATTCACTTATTTCAAACAGTGGTGTGGGTCACCGTTTTGATCCCCACGTTGGGGACCCTAAGAGCCTGATGATGGTGAAGCTATTGGTATGGAGGATCTCACATGGTCGGCTTTCCACTTGTGATAGGATTGCCCCATTCATTCAGGACATAGTCACATTGTAATGTTTGTGTGGAGAGGTGGAGGACCTCAATCACCTCTTTACGGGTTGCCCCTTTTCCAAGGAGGTATGGACTTGGATCGGGGACAGGATACATCACCGCTTGGGCCATTTTGAGACGGTGCATCAGCTTTTCCTCGAATGGCACAAGAGGTGGGTCCTAAAAGGGGACAAAATCCTCTAGTGGCTCATCCTTCACGCTACTTTATGGGCTTTGTGGGGCGAAAGAAGCATAAGAATTTTCATAGGGGAAGCAAGAGTGGAAGACAAGATTGTTTCTTTTGTTTGTGAGAATGTGTGTGAGTGGGCTAGGCATCTTTGTAAATTGGAGTCCCATAACTCCACACTTTTCCTTTTTTTGGCAGAAAGATAGGGGCTTTCCTTCTTGGTAGGGCATTTTGTACAGGAATTCTTTTGGGGGCTGACTGTTTACACTTGTAAATCCCTTTTCTTTTCATCTAATAGAGTAGTGGAACTACCCACTTTTCATAAAAAGAGGAGAACCTATTTTTATTCCCTCTGTTGTATGTGATTTCTATGGAAATTTAAGAATATATTGTTACCTCCAAATTGATGACTTTTGTATTAATTTTTCATATCTAGGTAAAAAATATTGGCTTCACAGGTGTATTCCGGTTAATCTTCAAGCCACTGGTGGACCAATTCCCTTGTTTTGGCGCTGTGTCCTATTCCTTGAGACACAAGGTGCAATTGTTTATCCTGAGAATCAAATGCGGTATCTATCAGTTTACATGATGCCTTTATGTACTCTGTCATATTATGTGCTAGTTAAATGCTGTACCTTTGTGCTCCCTTTGTAGAAAAAACTTGATTTCACACTAAAAGTTGTTGGTGGTGAACTATCATCAATTCCTGGGATTTCTGATGCCATTGAGGTTAGACAAATTCACTGTATCAATTTTGCCTTTCATAAGTTGATGCACATGTGAAACTTTTACACATTGTTTGCTTTCCTAATCCAGGAAACTATACTTTATGCCATTGAAGACACCTTAACATGGCCAGTAAGGAAAGTTGTTCCAATCATCCCTGGTGATTACAGGTAGGACTCTCCAGTTCTAGAACTTTTTCTTTGAATTTCGGACGCTGGGATATGACATTTATCAGCTAATTATAGTAATTGCGGTTATTTTATTGCAGTTACTTGGAGTTGAAACCTGTAGGAACATTGGAAGTAAAGCTTATACAAGCAAGGGGTTTAACAAATAAGGACATCATAGGAAAATCTGATCCATATGCTGATCTGTACATTCGTCCATTACGAGATAGAATAAAGAGAAGCAAAACAATAGTACGTGAACATTTCATCTTTTAGATATCTTCTCATTTCCAGTTTCTTGTAAATGTGGAGTTACAATTTTCGCATTTCTTCGCAGAACAATGAGCTAAATCCTATATGGAATGAACACTTTGAGTTTATTGTTGAAGATCCATCTACCCAACATTTATTTGTGAAAGTTTATGATGACGAAGGACTCCAGAAGTCTGAGCTTATTGGTGTTGCTCAGGTAACATTAAAGGACCTTATGCCTGGGAAGGTGAAAGATATATGGTTGAATCTTGTCAAAGATCTGGAGGTCCAGAGAGATACAAAATACAGAGGAGAGGTTGGTCTCTTTGTTGCAAAGCATTTTATTTGATATTAGCTGATTCCTATTAATGCATGAGACTATTTGCAAAGGGGAAAAGAAAGGTGGAACAATTGAATTTTCTATGCCATGCTGCTGATTGATGTAAAAAGACAAACATGTGGGGATGGTTGAAGCATTTAGGGATAATTATATGTATACACTCGAAATCTACCATATTTTACATGTATCCTTGTGTTTGTTATGTTGTCATCTGCACCCCTGTGTTTAACAATAGTGTTTCAGTTATTTCCCTTTGATTCCATTAAATTTGTAACTGAGAGTCAAAAACGTAAAGTGAGAAATAGTTGTAAACCTAGAAATAGTTTGTAAAACTGACTTCCAGTCTTTATTGGAGCGTGCACAGAACTACTTTGTTTTGTGAATCTCTTAGCAGTTAGCACATACCTTCAGTGCAAAGTGATGCTTTGAATAGTGTGCCCTTTTGGCCAACAAGTGATTCTTTCACAATTCCCCAAGGGCCACTTTGATAACGGAATAAGACCTAGGTAGGGTAGCTTGTTCGCCTTGCCTGGGCTTATCCTACTTTGGTTCCCAGGGTCCGGTAGGATGAACTACCCCTGGTCAGGTAGGGTAAGTGAACACATAGGGTGCATAGGGTAAGATCTTCTGGATTTCTTAATTGGGATTTTTGATTTTAAGCCCCTAAATTCTTTCAAAATTAGGAAAAAGCACCCTTAATCCACCTATTTAGTCAAAAGCTTCCAGAATCTTCAAACCCTTAGTGAAAAGTCCCTCAGGTTATCAGCCATCCAAAAAATGGAATATTCTAGAGAATATTCTTTCCCCTATTTTTTGTATTTTTCGTTTTACCTTCCCCCCTCTCTCTCTCTCTCGGCACTCTCTCTCTCTCTTCTCTCTTTGTCTCTCTGTGGGGTGGGGGGGGGATTGTCGGCGTCGGGAGGGAGGGGTTCCCTCTCTCTCTCTCTCTCTCTCTCTAGGGGGGGATGGGGGGTTGCCAGCAGGATAGTCCATATTCGTGAACCATACAATAGTATCCGCCGGCCAGACCTTCGCACTGGGCTTCTTTTCCCCCCGGTAACTTCAGTATTGCCCACCTTTACTCCGTGATATGGTACAACCGCGTTCTGGGGAGGACGGTGGTGTGGGTCACCAACAGAGGAAACCCACTCAAGGACCTTGCCGACATCCTCGCCATCACAGGAGATTGGAACATATTGCTCACCTTTACTCCGTGATATGGTAAAACCGCCTTCTAGGGAGGACGGTGGTGTGGGTCGCCAACAGAGAGAACCCACTCAAGGACCCCGCCGACATCCTCGCCGTCACAGGAGATTGGAACATCGCTGTGATGTACGGGGCGGGAAGAACCGTCTGGTCCACCAACCTCTCGGGCGTCCTAAGTAACACCTCTGCATTGCTATTGGACTCGGGCAACCTCATCCTTAGGCATGGTGAAGGTGAGGAGTACGTCTGGTAGAGCTTCACGCACCCCACTGACACACTACTGCTCATGAGGCTGAGGTCAAACCTCAGCACCGGTGCAGGCCTGAGACTGACATCATGGAGGGGCACGACCAACCCATCTCCGGAAGAGTTCGTGACCGTCGATCCTAAGGATTCCTTGCAGCCATACATCTTGAAGGGCTCAGAAATCTACTGGAGAAGGACAACGTGGGATGGGAAGCTAAGCATAACGAAGCAGTTGGGCAATCTTACCTCTCCCTATGTGCTGAGTGTGGTTAAAGGCGACAATGCCATTTACTGGATGTTTTACATGGTTGATAACTCCATACTTGTAAGGTATGTGATAAATTATATGAACATATACACCTTCTACTAGGTTGAAGGCTTGCAGTAGTGGATTGCAATGGGTTCCCTCCCAACAAGACCCTGTGATTTCTACAACAAGTGTGGACCTGTAACGACCCAAGATCCGGATACCGGGAAGGACCCGATACCATTCGAATCCTGATCCGCCACCCACGAGCCGGAGGGCTCGGAAGGGCTAAAGGGTGTGTGTGAGTGGAGTACACAGAAATAAGAAATAAAGTAGGAAATAACGATTAAATAAACTAACTACAAAGTCTAGTCCAAAAGTACAGTCTACAGAAATAAAACGTACCCAATGTCGAGTGAACACTCGGCACGGCGAGCTGACAACTAAGAACCTCCGCGCAGCACCCTCGAACCTCGAGGAGGAACTGCCACACCTGAAAAGCAGGGGGTGAGCCTCGTCTCACTGGCTCAATAGGGGTCCTGCGGAACCCTAACTGTAAACAACGGCGGAAAAAGGAAAAACAATAGCAACGGTAACGATAACAGCGGAAAGAGCGGCGAACACGATGGCCGGTAAAACCTCGGCTCTACTGCTACTCCTACTGTATCGGGAAACACACCCCGATCTTACAGTCGGGACCATCGGACTAACGAGAAAACCCTGGCTACGTGCCAGGAGAAACACCACGACAACGCTGTCGCGGAGGCCCGTCCTCGCTGACTAAGGCCTAGCCCAAGACCACGCGGTCTGGGAGCACGGTCACGACCTCGCTGTCGTGGACCCAGTGTCGTCTATGGAAAACCCTCAGTAACGCTACCAGAAACCCTAGACCTCGTGTTGGGAAACGCCAGGAAACTACACGCAAAACACGGGAAAACCCGTCTCGTGTGACAGTAGTACTGCCCACTAGAAGTAAGGCCGAATGCGTCCACTGACGTCTTAGCCTGCCCCTCAGGTGTCTCCCTCCGGCCCAGCGGGAAACTGAGACACTGTACTAGTAACCACAAAACAAGGGTCTAATCGGGGTCGTGCTCGTCAGCACGCGTCCGAAGTCCCCGACCACGTGTGCACACACTGACTCTCTGCCCGTCGTCAGGCCCTCTAGCTGATTTTCCTCCCGGCTCGGACTCGAGCCGTGTACAGGGGAGGCCCTACGGCAACCAGCCTAAAACCGTCTCTCCCGGGTGTAGCTCTCCACCTACTCCCTGGAGACTCGAGCCTGTTCGTACATGCGTGCAAAGGCAAGGTACGACTAGTGGGGGCTCACTGAGCAAAACGACTCTCGGGGGAAGCCCACGAAATACGAACAGGCTACGCATGAGCCCTATCGTAAATTAGCTTTGAAAACAGTTGGCCCGATGCCACCGGACTCTGGACAGTCCACTAAACCTATTAAACTTGACGGCCCTTGAGTCACAAGACTCAGGTCAAGGCCGTCGCACAGGATAGCTCCAGGCCGTCAATCTGGCCTAACTCTAGGCCAGAAACCACGGTAAAATAATCCTCAAGGCGGCCCACGACCGCCGAGCTTAATCCCTTCCAAAGGGAAGCTAAGAAACCCTCCAGCCCCAGGCTAGAAAATTGGACACGCAGTCCACAGGTCATACGCATGGCCCACACGGAAAGCACTTTCCGGGGAAGCTCACGACGTGCAGGAATAGCCCACCGCACTCATGTCGATACACGGCGACTCGATTAAGCGTAACACGGAAGCCCGGAACACGGAAGGGTCACCCGGACCCTCGAAACCCACGGGCATGCCAATCGAGGTAAAACGGTACCTCCGAACACCCAAAATCACGGTCATGGTACCCACGGGGTGTCCGGGACACTCACGGGGCCAAAGGTCGGTCATTAGGTCTCAACTGGACCGACAGGTACCCAAAACGGGCGAAATAGGGGATTTCGGTCGACCAACCCTCATGGGTCGGTCGACAGGCCCCATTGCGTTGACACGGCCACAGGGCTGCGTCGACGCAACCACGACCCGCCAAGGGGTCTGCTCTGGTTGGTCGACCGACCCAGACCGGTCGGTCGACCGAACTGGGGCGAGATGCCCCCGATCGCCGCTGCTGTTCGGTCGACCGAACACAGCAGGGAACCCACCGAACCCAGCCCTAGGCTCCGGTTTCCACGCCCACTCGACCCCAGTCGAGGGGGGAAACAACAGGGATCATTCCCCGTGTCCCAAAACCCAAAAATGGGAGGAAGAAAGCGGGACGGTGTTCGATCCGATGAAATCATCACACGCCTTAAAAACATGATTTTAACCCCCAACGTGAATAAACCCACGCTCAACTCACCACGGGCTATGAAACTCGCGAAAAAGGAAGTACATGGGTTAAGGATCCATTCCCCTACCTTCACCGAAGATTCGACGCGCCGAGGACGCCGTTCTACGCGAAAACGCCCGCGAAACCCCCGCTGGTTCACGAACGCGCCACCGAGCTTCAACGCGCCACCGTCCCTCGATCCTCGACCCGTTCCCGCTCCACGCCCTCGCAGCATCCCCGCCTCGCCCTTGCCCCGCTCCGTCGGCTGCCCGGAGACGAGGGAGAGAAAGAGAAGAGAGAGAGAGTGAAAGAGAGAATGGGGAGAGAGAGGGGTGAGTTGGTTTATATAGAAAATCTGGAATTTTAAAAAATACGAAAAATATGGAAAAATACTCCCGCGATCCTCGAAAAATGCACAACGCGCTTGCAACGTCCCGGAGTCCGACAACACATTGGTTCACCCTACACAGACATCTGAAGGCTCGTCAGACACAAACCCACCTAAAGCCAAAAACACGTCTCGGGACTCACAACGATGCTCCGAACTCACGGATCCTGATCCGGAAAAATCAAAAAGTTTTCCGGGGTGTTACAGGACCGTTCGACGCTTTTGTTTATATGGAGGACGCTTGCAGGTGCTTGGATGGGTTCGAACCCAGAAGTCCGAAGGATTGGAAGAGGGGCAACTTCACAGGGTGTTACGTGAGACGGCACCAGTTGTTGTGTGATGGAACGGACAGCTTTGTGAAGCTCCCTAGGATAAAGTTGCCGGATGGGTTCTCCACTATGTGGATCAAGAACATGGAGTTGTGTGAGGCTGAATTTTCCGCTAGCTATCGTTGCCAAGCCTATGCTTATGCGAACTTCAGCACTTTGAACGAAACAGGATCAAGATGCTTGCTCTATCTTGGAGAAGTGAGAGACGTCGGGAGGGAGGGGTTCTCCCTTCAATCCTTCTCTCTCTGCTCTCTCTCTCTCTCTGTGTGTGTGTGTGTGTGTGTCTTTGTGGGGTGGGGGGTTGTTGGTGCCGGGAGGGAGGGATTCTCTCTCTCTCTCTCCATCTTTGCGACCTTACCCCACTGGGTGGGGGGTGTCGGTGTCGGTGCCGTTGCCAAAGGGGGAGACCCCTCTCTCTTTGTTTAGATAAGGGCATTATGGTCTTTTTCTAGCCTAACGCCCCCTCTGGCGCCCTCCCCCCTTCTCTCTCTCTCTGTTTAGATCAGGGCATTATGGTCGTTTTCTCTTAGTTAGGCTAGACTATGGTTAGGTTAGTCTAATCAGACCTTACCTCACGATGAGAGACTGCAGGGGCTTTTTCCTATAACGGAGAAGATTTTGGGGACTTTTGACTAAATAAGTGGATTAGGGGGAGTTTTTTAATTTTGAAAGAATTTGGGGACTTAAAACCAAAAATCCCTTCTTAAGTATGATATTTTAAAAAAAAGTTATCTATTTTATTTTTTTCTTATTCTAGGTTGGCTAAGATAAAGTTATCAAACTCGGTTAGGCTTAACCCTCGGATACCTTACCTGAGCTTAACTAAGCTGCCTTACCCTATTCTATTATCAAAACGGCCCTACGATAGTCAGTGCAGAGGGGTCAAATATCCAGATCCTAAATGGAAACATCCATCTGTGGTCAGTCACTGGGGCCAGACTCAAAATTGTATCCAGTAAAGTAAATTAGATAACTTGCCCATGACAATTCCTTTCATTTATTTATTTTTTTTTTTTTGGGGGGGGGGGTGGCGCTGTATCATTCCTATAGAACTGAATGGATCAAAGACGGAAGACATGTGGCACGTACTAAGAGCATTTAAAGGTTGTCTTAATCTCACATCTTGCAAGCTGACATTGTCCAGTCTGTATAAGGCACTTACATGAGTGGGATGATTCTATGGAATAGAAGAAAGAAAGATCCTGCGTGGATGGAAAAGTTTGCCAATAATCTGCTACCTGATTATTCCACTTATCATGTTAAAAGTTGAGCTTTAGACAAACACATCCATTATCCCCCATGAATCATGTACTTAATTGACATAACTGAATGCCCAGTGGATGCTTGAGTATACTTTTTTTTTAATGGTTGATTGGCGCTTGCTCTATGGACCATATGTCAGCAGTGGGAGAGCTATGCATTATGTGGCAGTAAGATAGTTGCTAGCCTGGCAGCACTTATGATAGTGGGGCCTTCTCAGAATTTTATCATGGACATGTTTTTATGTATCTTTTTCCATTATGGGGCAAATATTCGAATCTTTGCTGGACTGTCAGATATAATATCCTTGCATCTTACTTCACTCATCACAGACATCTGCCAAAACCCACCACAAGCAAGACAGGCTTGGATGGACTTTACACCCTTTCTTCTGGGGCATCATTCATTGCCTACACCTCTGGCTACAGAAAATGTTTTTGTGGCCATCATGATGTTACTTTCTTCATTTTGATAATGATCAACACACATTTGGATTTTCTTTTATTCTTTAAAGTTGGGACTAAGTTTTTGGACATCCTTGTATGTTTATCTAGAAGTGTTCTTCTTTTATTTGTGTAGCTGTTTAATATGTTCACCAGGGAGGTGCACATGTGGATGGGGCTTGCAGGTCAATGTTTCTGGAATTCCCCCCGGTCCAGACTGGCACATCACCTGAGGGGCTTGCATCTGCCTAGTTGCCGCTGGTGGTCTTTCGGGATGGGGCAAATTGGCTGCCACCTGGGAGAAGGGGGGCTCATATTTAAATTAAATAAGTAAAATTAAAGTAATGGTTTCAGCTTTTGATTGTCATTGTTTTGGATGTGCTAGGTGCACCTGGAGCTTCTCTACTGTCCTTTTGGATTGGAAAATGGGTTTTCTAATCCTTTTTCCACCAACAAGTTCTCAATGACATCACTGGAGAAAGCCCTCAAAAGTGAGGTTAATGGAAATGAGGATAGTGTTTCTGATGGGATATCCGCCACAGGAAAAGGGATGTCATTGTGAGAGGAGTGCTATCTGTTACAGTTCTATCCGCAGAAGACTTGCCAGCAATGGATCTGATGGGAAATGCGGATCCATATGTTGTTGTTCAAATGAAAAAAACTGGAACAAAGAATAAAACCAGGGTATTTTTTCTGATCACTGTGAATTTTGTACTTCATTAGTGTCCACCCTGAAAAAATGTGTTTTTCCAGGTTGTAAATGACAGCCTGAATCCAGCTTGGAATCAAACGTTTGACTTTGTTGTAGAAGATGGACTACATGATATGTTAATCTTGGAAGTTTGGGATCATGATACATTTGGAAAGGTATGTTTTTTCTTATGCCATCTTTATTAATATGAATCTCAATTAGGCCCCCCTAATTTGGCTATGGCTGTTATTGATGTATCATGGGGATGCAGATTCAACACAATTATTTGATTTTATTTACCATTCCTTGGTCCACAGCCTCCTCACATGTAATACACAATCTTAGTAACATGAAAAACTTCTTCCATGGCATGTTATGGGCATATTGCTAATATCAGTCTACTGTGAAAGTTTTTTTTTTCGGGTTTGATGATGTTTCATTTTCCAAGAAGGATTGCAGAATTAGATTGGATTTTGTGATTAGTCAGTCTCACTTTGGTCTAGATCACGAATGAGATTGGCCCAGGTTTGGTCCAGTTGTCCAGAATCAGCTGATTTTGAACCAATGCCAAGCTATTCAAGCTAAATCAGTATTTTTTTGTCTTTTCTTCTTTAATCAAAGGAGTGACTGGATTTTCCCTTGAAATCAGATTGGCGTCAGCTTATTCTCTAGCTAAATCGATCAGTCTGGATTGGGAATTGGCCATGTCCATGAACCATGTTTTTGTAATGCCATGTTCCCACATGAACATTGATTGCTTCCACGGTATAACAAAACAGAATGTTTTTGTGGGTGTATTTAGCAAGTATAAACTTTTAAATTTGTGTGTTAAGACTGTCCTATTGAGTCACATCCAAGTTGATTTATGCGGTTTCCATGTCATAGATTTACCACGTCTATGTTGAAATGTTTCACTAAATGTACACAGAGACCTGTGGTTACAATTTGGGTTTTTGTATATATCCCTGTTAAAGTGAAATTGCATGGAAAATCTATGCTGCATTTGCATTTGCATATATACCCTCCATACATGGATTTCAGACATCTATGCCCTTGTGGTAAACTTCCGTCAAAATATCCACATATTATTCCATCTTCTTTATCTCTCCTTAAGAGTTTTTAATGGTTTGTTAACAACAAGTGATGAGGACATATTAGGCATTGAATTCATACAGGAAGGGTATACATGCAATTGTAAATTTAGGATTTATATTTATGCAACTTCACTTTTAAGCACGGCATATATATGCAAAAAAATCTTTGCAACTTTTTTCTTTAACACTCAGTAATATAGGGACTTCTGCTTCAACTTTCTTTCTTCTGATCTAAGTAATTTCCTTCTTTAATTCAGGACTACATGGGAAGATGTATTATGACATTGACAAGGGTCATAATGGAAGGGGAGCTAACGGACAGTTTTCCCTTGGAGGGTGCAAAATCTGGAAGGCTAAATTTGCATCTCAAGTGGGCACCACAGCCCATTTTCAGGGATTCATGAAGATCGGGAAGCCAAAGGAAGTTGCCTGTTTGATCGCAAGTAATCGTAATTTTTTGGGCACATTCCTGTACCTTTCTGATCCAGGGCTGGAAGAAAATTTTGTCATGTATCCCAGGTTTCTGATAAGCCTCTGAATCCGTGGAGATAAATAAATGCTGCATCATGAGCTGCAGCTCCACTCCTTGCGATGTAATTGTGATGGACTTTTCTTGTCTTCTAGATGGAACTCCAAATCATAATTACCATTCCCTAAAGAGTGGAATATCTGTGTAGGTTTTTGGGACTTCTTGACCATGTAGAGTTTGTGTTCATCCAACTGCCTATTGTACATTCAGATATGCCGGCTTAGCAATCAAGCGAGAATTGTGGTGCCTTCTTGTATTATAAAGTTGGAGCAACATCTAACAGTATGCATGCTATTCTTTATTTATGAGTATATGCCATTCATATTCATATGAATGGCCTCGGGCGATTTGTTGTTTACTCAGTGGGCGTGTTGTCAAACTTCTAATTATTTCTTTGAAGACCTATGGCTGCTTGCTCGCTGAAACTCTAGGGGTTGAGCAAAGTGGCTGGAACTTGGTTAAGATCAAGGTTCGTCGACTCGCTGATCCGTATCGGATCGGGATCCTCTTGATCCGATACAGTACACCCGAGTCACATCTGACTCGGCCCTCTCTCTCCCCCTCTCCTCTCCTCTATCTCTCTGTCACTGTGACTCGGCCGACTCGGGCCGATCCTGAGGGTGATCCGCAGTGTACCAAATTTTCTTTGATACGGTACGATACGTCCGAGTCAACAAATCATGGTTAAGATACGTGTTGTTCCTACTTCTGAAAGCTTACTTTTCCTTCTTACTTTTTACTTGTTAGGTCTGATTCTCATGGTGGAAAACTTGTCTTTTCCGAGAACAGTCTGAATTCCAAGGTAATCGATATAGAGTTTGGCTTGGTGTGCACACCCAAGGTATTCCACACACCTTGGATGTGTATCAAGTTTTATTTCTTTTTTAAAATATGGTGAGGTGGGACTTCACCTCACCTATCCATCGTTCGTGACTTCTCCTCATCGGAAGGGCCAAAAAAATAAAAAAAAAGTGTCCATGCAAGTATTTTTTAAAAAAATTCTGGACGGTTTATTTTTTTGAGCTGTCTTCATGTACGGATGAGTAGGTGAGGTGAGAATCCACCTTACCCTAGTGTAATCAGCTCGGGTGTGCGCCAATACAAGCTCAGCTCATCTATATCAATGGTGAACTCTCAATTCATAACCCGTACATTTCGGTCTCTTACGGGAAAAAGTCCTGGGAGTAAGATTGTTGCACACCTTACGCGCAGCAGATGATCACACCATGTACCGAGCTGGTCTATTCAGGAAGACGGGACTTGGGTGAGGAAAACTACAATATTGACCCTTTCGTCTTACATGGACCAGTTGTACAACAAGCATTATTTAAGGTTAAATCTCATATATAGTTCTTTGTCTTAATAGGAAGAGGTTTTTTTTTTGGTTGTCGCAAGTATATATTCTATTTTCTTCTGGTGATTATTCTTGATTTGATAGACCCAATCTCTACTGCTGTACTCAGCAGGGAAACGTAAATTCAGTCCCTATGAACAAAACTGTAAAGAGTTTTTAGGTGTTTATAGATAAATTTCATAAAGTGAGGATATAGTGATACTTTGAATATTTGCAGAGATGTACATGCAATTTTTCCAATTAAATTTGAGGGAGCGAAACTACTGCTCGGAGTCCTGGCTCTTGGGCTTGGTAGACGGAAGACCATGTTAAATTCTTCCTCTCCTTCTTCGCCTCGAAGGTGGAAGGGTCTCCCGACTTAATCCACCATACGATGGGTGTGCGAGTACAACCCGCTTGACCCGGTCGACTGGAATCGATAGCTCGCCAGAGGCTGGAAACTCGTTTAAGACGATATTTGACGTCGAACGGTAAAGGGGAACAGCGGTGAGTCCACTCGCATGACCGGCCGGTCTTCTCATCTCGCAGTCTCGTGGAGGTTGCATCCACCGAAAGCTTCGGCTGTCATGGCCTCCGGTTCCTGTCTACATACACTTGTCTAAGAAGTGAGGAATATAACATGCATGACTGGCGAGGACTAGTTAGTCCTCGCTCGAACGGAGGCGACTCTTCTGCTGCCGTCTGTGTCCAAGATTAAAGTGTAGACCGTAGCAATAGGTAGTGATCACTCTGTGGGTCTTCATCATGCGGGGTCCGACTGAAGTATTGATCGGACCAGGTCTCGGTATGGGCCGGTAAGGTCCCATGGATTCTGTTCTTCATCAATTTAGAATCCAGTGTGCAGTGACGGGGAAAACCACACTTTCTTTCCACGGATTGTGTTACGTTCTTTTTGGAGGCTAGTCAGGAAGGCGTTTGGTTTATTTGCAGTTTCATGGCTTGGAGCGTAGATCGAAGTAACGCACATGGAGAGCATGCGCAGCAGTGACGGTGAAGTAATACCGTACGTGTTAATTAAGCAGCTTCAACTAAGTGAGCTTATCAAAGCCAATGATTTAAATAATAGTTAAGCTAGGAGGATGCCTTAATTTGCTCATCCAGAGGAGGCTCCCAAGTCCCCCTGCTATAAAAAATGAAGTGTGTATGTGCAATGTGTGTTCAGAGAGAGAGCGCGCCCGCCGTGCATGTCCAAGGAATGATGACCACTTCAGGGTAGAGCGTTAATGTGGAAGAAGGTGATGGCGAGGATGAGCTGCACACCCGCCCTGGTGCCGCTCTTGGTGCTTCTGGTTCTCCTTGGCTCCCTCGTCGTCTTCCAGCGACACGACTTCATCAGCACCTTTCATGGCGTCTTAACGGCAGTTTCTTCTTCCTCTTCTTCTTCCTTCTCCTCCTCCTCCTCTTCTTCTTCTATGCCTATCCACGAGGCTGCCACAGCTTCTGCGTCCCCCGTGGGTTCAGATGAGCCGTTCATATGGCCATCTGCGCTCTCTGCAGTCAACACGAGTGCCAGAATAGAGTGAGTTCTGATGACTCTGTGTTCACAAAAAAAAAAAAAAACGTCATGAAACCATTAGAATCTACTTGTATGTATAGGTGCAGAATGGAACCCAGATATATGGACGATCGATCTCCATTCCTCTTTTAATTTTAATCCTTTTTTCGGCTTTCTTTGGGTGCAGGAGATCAGGAAAGAGGGACCTCTGGAGCAGGGCCTTGCGAGGGCCCGTGCGGCCATCCGGCGGGCGGCGCTCTCTCTCAACTACACTTTCGACAGGGAGCAGACCTTCATCCCAAGGGGAGCCATCTACCGGAACCCCACGCGTTTCTCCAGTTAAGACAGCGGCCACACCATGCTTGCAAGCAGGTTATTATTATTATTATTATTATTATTATTATTATTATAGCACTGATTAGCACTCTCTCCATGCACCTTACCCTCTCATAAGAACAATAATATCGAGTTTCAAAATGTTACTAGGATATTGTTCTTTGATTCACCAACCATAGTAGGTAGCTGCGTTTCTATATTAAATTTTACAGCATTCTTCTGCTTATCTCATTAGACAGACTATACAGCCTTTTTAATGTTCAAAGGAAATCTTCGATTCTCCAACCAATACGTATACACACTGTGTGCACACTTGAAATTAAGAAGACAAAAATAATTCTTTATTTGTCACCTAGAGTTATGTCATACAATATGAAAACTTCTTCAAAATTCTTGGGCTTTTAATTAGATCTATCGCTATTAATTAGATCTATAACATTGTTTAAGACCAATGTTACAGTAGTGATGGCTTCGACGATTAATCACTTTCTAGATTAACGTTCTTGGATTTCATTAATAGCCATAGATCGTATCAAACAGTCGTATATTGTTTTATTACGGGCGGCCTGCCAGATTATTTATCTCTGTTCCTCGTGCATATTACTTGATGGGGTGTCCCGAAAAACCCATGCAGGAGCCACATAGAGATGGAGAAGCGGTTCAAGATATGGACCTACAGGGAGGGGGAGCCGCCCCTCGTCCACGGGGGACCTCACGCCTCCATCTACGCCGTGGAGGGCCACCTCATCAGCGAGCTCGACGGCGGCGGTGAGGCGCCGAGCCCCTTCTCCGCCGCCCGGCCGGAGGACGCCCACGCCTTTTTCCTCCCCTTCAGCGTCGCCAACGTGGTGGAGTTCGTGTACAAGCCCGTCATCCCCCGCACCTACAGGCCCCTCCGCCGCTTCGCCCGGGACTACGCCCACGTCGTGGCCTACCGCCACCCTTACTGGCGGCGCAGCGGCGGCGCCGACCACTTCATGGCCGCCTGCCATGACTGGGTACGTACGTAAGCGCTGGAACTTGACTGGCTCCCCACCCATGAGCATGGACGGATCAACTCCAACACACAGATGTCTAGCTCTCATGATCACCTCCTTAGAATGATCAAGTGTACTGGTTTGATGGATGGGTGCTTCGATCCTGCAGGGGCCGGCGGCTACCCAAGGCCACCCTGAGTTCTTCAGGAACCTCATCCGGGTCGTCTCTGCAATGCCAACGCGTCCGAGGGCTTCGACCCCCAGCGCGACGTAACCCTGCCGGAAGTGCACCTCCCCGACGGCCGCCTGTCACCGCCGGGCGCGTCAACCGCCTTCCAAGCGCCCCATGCTCGCCTTCTTGGGAGGAGCCCATGG
>CM040121.1:21668559-22138587 GCA_022559845.1 Amorphophallus konjac
GCCCACCCCACCGGAAGCTTTGCAGTAGGCTTCCCAAGCTTTACAACCTCCGCATGGAGGCTTTCCGCTGACCTCAGAGAGCTCCCCAGTCCGACGGTTCACTATGACTCCCTTACATCTCACGGAGATGTCCTCTGCTCCCACACCTGAAGCAGATAGGAGGCGTCTTGCTCCGTTAACTTGAGAGGTGCTTGGTGAGA
Source organism: Amorphophallus konjac (assembly GCA_022559845.1). Classification (NCBI taxonomy): domain Eukaryota; kingdom Viridiplantae; phylum Streptophyta; class Magnoliopsida; order Alismatales; family Araceae; genus Amorphophallus; species Amorphophallus konjac. The sequence continues at coordinate 21,668,760 of CM040121.1, forward strand.
GTTGCATCCCCGCGGGACCCTATTTGCCCGGACACTACCCACGGTGCGGAGGCATGGCGACGGGAATAGTCCAGAGCCTCTCTCTTAGAAAGGCTAGAGAGAGAAGAAGGTGCAATGATATATGTTTTTTATTTTTTTGATAGCGGATGGTACCACATTGCTATTAAGTAACAAGAAGCCAAAGGGAATACTTAGTATACAAGTACCCTTACCACACTTCTTGTTTACTGCACTTTTTTGGGTGATTTTTTATTTTCTATGTGAGTGATCATCACCACAGTTTTGATTTTTTGTTAGATGATTAGATCGAAGTCGATTGACCAAGTGCTTCTAAGATATTTGTGATATCACGAAGCAATCATGATTTTAAAATGAGATAGTAAAAGGCTTTTGGAAGGCCTAATAGATGTGATCAAATCTTAGGGTTGCCAGTAAAAGAGCTCATGACAAGTCTAAAATGAGATGATGTGATATTATTAGAAGGGACATTTGCTTCTTGGATTTAAATACGAATATAACACTAGACAGAAATCTTTGGCGGAACATGATTCATATAGTCAACCCCAAACAAGGGGATAGGTTATGATGATAATGATGATGATGAGAATCCAACTATCATGTTTAGTGCATCTGAGATGGTACAAGATGAAATGCTGGTTATGTTGTTGAAGGCCTTCAAGATTGTCCTATTTAGTGCATCTGAGATTGTAAAGGGGGAATGCTGGTTAGAAGTTGTTGAAGGCCTTTCACCTGCCATCTGAAAAGGTGGGAAATCGAAGCCCATGGATTTTTGTCAAGTGGGTTATCTCAATTATCTAACCCAAATGATGAAGTGCTTGTGAAATGCTGTGGAGTTCATTAAAGAACTGCCATCTTTAATGTTTTATTGGAATAGAATGAGGTTTATCATACTTAGTGCATTTGAGTTTAGTATGAGAGGGAATGTTGGTTAGGTCAACTTGTTGAAAACTAATGGGAAAGGTAAACCATGTATCCTTATTCCTTGTCAAATGGGTTATGCAAAATTTTTGGACCTACAGGCTTTCTTTTGGAAACCTATATATTTTTGTTTAACTGGGAATGCATTTGAGCGAAGTCACTGTCAACTTTGTATTTTTTTTGGCATGATTTCAGGACACAGGGCTTTTGGCTCTCTTCACTGGTGACACCGGTGAAATTCGTGCAGAAGTAAGAGAACAGATTGACACGAAGGTGGCAGAGTGGGAGGGAGAAGGGAAGCAGAAATAGTTCCTGGTGTTTTATTCATTGATGAAGTGCATATGCTTGATATTGAATGCTTTTCTTTCTTAAATCGTGCCTTGGAAAATGAGATGGCCCCATCCTTGTTATTGCGATAAACCGAGGGATCACAACTATTCGTGGGACAAACTACAAATCTCCTCATGGCATCCCAATTGATTTCCTTGATCGGCTGCTCATCCATAACGACACAGCCATACACAGAGGAGGAGATCGCCAGATTCTTGACATCAGGTGTCAGGAGAAGAGGTGGAGATGTCGAGGATGCCAAGGTCTTGCTAACAAAGATTGGTGTCGAGACCTCATTGAGGTACGCAATCAACTTGATCACTGCCTCTGCACTGTCTTGTCAAAGGAAAGGGGGAAAACTGTAGAGATGGAGGACATAAGCAGAGTTTACAACTATTCATTGACGTGAAGAGGTCAACACAGTATCTGATGGAGTACCAGAGCAGTACATGTTCAACGAAGTGCCAGAGATGCCGAAGAAGATGAAATCATGCATCTTGATTCAGTTTGTAGTATATGGAGCTGATGTCCATGCATATCATCTGCCTAACCATATGTTCACCGATTTTGGCCTGTGCCCTGGGGTTCTGCATTTTGATGTACTTCTTTTGGATTTGTTCGATGCAGAGTTGTCTATGCCTTGGTGTTCCTCGTGTATGTGCAAGTGATTCATCTAGTTTGTTCTATTAATTATGAACTGGAATTTGTGGGGTGCTCACTAATTTCTTTGTTCTGTCCTTGGTAAGTCATCACTTATTCGTGGACAAAACCTTTGTCTTGGAGCAGTCCATGACAAGTTGAATTGCAGAAATCAGTTGTGGTTCCATGCACCCTCTTCTGTAAGGTTCTGAGATTGCATGGATGACGCTTTCCCTTGGAGTTTCAGGTGCCAGTCGTCGTTCTCGAGCTGGATACCCATTGGTTCTGCTGCCGTTGCAGGCTTGGCTTGCAGCTGGGTTTGGGATCGCAAGATAACAAACAGAAGAACCTTCCCAAGAACCTTCCCCGGGGAACGAAAAGTCAGCTTCACACGACACGAGGTGAGTTTGTTTGGTCAATGCCACGCAATACTACTTTCTTTCTCCCGTTTGGTCAAAGCCATGAGAGCGTGCAGTCTTGTGTGATCTTTCAGCTGTTTAAGCCTTTGATCAGAAGTCGATTTTTAGTAAACCTGTCAGTAGTCTACTATTGAATGTGGGACCTGCTGCGGAGATGTCAGACTTTCATGATCGAATGTGGTGAGCTGCTGTGGGAAGTAATGAACTGGGTGGGCTTATTTGCTTTCCGAGCCTACACATTACAGCTGAAATTATGTTGCATAAAACTGAAAATAGTGTGTGATGAACTGCTGGGGAATGTGATAATCCGGGCTTCTTTACTTGCAGAATCGCTCGGTTAGGGATGTCAATAGATAGCTGTTGAGTTGGATAGATCATTTAAGAAACAGACTGTTCTTTATCTTTATCCTAATCCTCACGTAATTTTATCCTTTCCTTTGTCCGTTCCTTCAAACGGTGACCTCTCCATCTGCTCGAAGCAAGCGAAGGATCGCAAATCCGATGTCAGCAAGAACAGGTACGAATGGCGTTGATGCATGGAATGCCTCTTTGACGGGGTTGTGACAGATTAGGTTGTGTAGCGGAAGCAATTCGAGATGTATAGAAGTCAAATTATCTGATGACACCGTGCTCTTACTTACATTACCTGTTATGTCACTTCTAATAAAGTATAATTTCTTCTTTAACTTAAGATAGCACACCCATGTTCATGGGTCTTTCTCCAAGATCTTTGTAACTACATTTCACATAACTCTTACTCGTCTAAGGTGCAAAGACATATGCCATATCATTTAGGCCTTCTTTGTTATTGGAACACGGTTACCATGTTCGACCTTTGTGGTCGAACACGGTAACCGACCCCGGGTAAATCTTTTTGTGTGAGGGGCGCGTGTGGGTCTCACAATTTTTCTCTCTCGTCGGTTAAGAAATCCACCCGACAATTCTATAAACAAACGGGCCTAAATAAACTTATTCAGATCAGTCAAATTGTAAAAACTGCGAGTATGAAACTATGGAATCAAACTAACAGTGCTATTGGGAGAGAGAAGTTGGGATGGACAGCATCCAAAGAGAGGGAGAAAATGCTGGAAAGGAGAGCAACAATGATTTGGATAACAGCGTGTGACACTGCTGAAGATAGGGAGAGAAGAATCATAATGGAGTTGGCAATGCGGACAAAAACAATCGATCAGTACAAAGGGCCTTTCAATAGCAACGGGTGTTAATCCTCCCCACCTAATCCTTACAACAGGTTTCTATAGGACATGCAATCATGTACTAGAGAATTAAGAGAGCTATTTGAAAAAGTTAACAAACAACTGAAAACCCTAAATTAGTGAGATATATGAAGAAAATAAATAAACGAGTAAATAAAAATGGGTACAAAAGTAATTGTATTCTCATAATTCTTTTGTGATTTCCAGAAGTAGATAGTATCATTACTCTTGTCTGAAAAGTAAGAAAGTATATCTCTATTTTTCTTTTAAGTTTTAGAATCTTAGATAGGTACAGATAAAATGAAGAATTAAGCGTGCCTTTGCCGTCCCTCCGCACAATGCTTTTACTTAGAAAATAGTAGTTGGAAACTTTCATAAGTAGGAAAGGGCATTTTTATTTTTTATTTTTATGTTTTAGATAAAGACAGATACATGAACAGTACGTATGAGCTTGAAACTGAACTTTTTTTTTTTCAAGCCTTCACTGTTAGATCAATCAATTGCATGTAATGAGAGCCGGGAGACACGTTATCACATAGGACTAGGAGTTTCGTGTTTTGATGAAGCATATGATCATCAAGGATTTACTGTGTGGGGATGTGATAAAATGTCTTCTCTCATCATTCATAGAGTTGAACCTTTTCAAAACAAGCGGAAGTGTTTAACGTCGTGTTATGCTAGCTGAGAATGATATGACGTGCCCTTCATCATTCAATTAAACCCGATGATATGAAAGCAAGAATACCCAATTTAAGGCCTTATTTGGATGCAACTTATGAAAACTTGAATAGGTTTATTATAAACGTATTTATCATAAATCTGTTTATCATAAACTCTTTTTTTTATTAGCTCATGTTTGGTTGTTGTTATATATAAACAAAAATGTGTTCATGATGATAAACTCAATTTATATAGATATATATATATAGAGAGAGAGAGAGAATGAATTTATAATAAATCTATTTTTAACCATCCAAACTAAGTTTATAACAGGAAATAAGTTTATGAAAAAATTAAACACGTTCATACCTTACATTCAAACTTGCCCTGAACGAAAATGCGGCGCTGTATATATTATACTCAGGATTATAATTAATATATTCATCTCAGAAATCAAGATCAAAGATATATGGTTTGTCCAAGTCAAACAGAGTGTCCTACCCCTTCAGACTTTGACATATCATCCTACACTCGACGTGAGTTGTAGCCACAATTCAGATAAAACCATTGACTTAATTCACCCCACCCGCCGGAAATTTTATGATTTTATATGATGTATTATTAATGGGACCCAAAATTTTGGTCTGGCTTAATTTCAGGCCCACGCCTTTGACACCATGGTCTTGGCATGGCATGGAAACCCTTTCTTGCCGACATGCAGATTTGCTTCTGTTCTCAACAACCGGGCCATCCATTAAAGCTTTGAATAAACAATACTACTGCCACGCGCAGGCACCTCAACGCCCCCCCCCCCCCCTGCGACCAGGGAGAGGCTTTATTAGTTTTGTTTGTACGGTACGTGTTAACTTGGGGCACGTACCTTCGCTAGCTCATGGCCGTCCATGCATGCCCGGTTGTCATGGCAAATCCTTAGAAAACCCTCCACCGTACCTCTCTTACTCAAATGGTCCGTCCGTGAGGTCAGAGGGGAGGGTGAGATCAACTACTCTCTCTCTCTAAGCCCTCCACCTCAGCTCTCTTCTCAAATGGTCCGTCCGTGAGGTCAGAGGGAAAGGTGAGATCAATGCTCTCTCTCTCCAAGTTCTTGTCGGTTATAAGGGGTTAAGGCAGGGCCCTCTGGGTTCTGGAGTGCGAGGACAACGTGGTCAGCAGGCAGGGGTCGGAGGAGGAATCCGAGAGCAAGAAAGTGATAATGAGTGTACCCTTCTCTTCTGGCTGCCGGCTTGACATCGGAAGTTTTTATCACTTTGATATGTAGTTAGGTTAAGGTGAGTTAACTCAATTCAATTAAAGTAGTTTGGAATTAATTCATTTTTAATTTGGTTAGGAGGATAGTTAATCGTGGAATAAGGACGTGGGCTAACCTAATTTTAATCTAGTATGATTTAGTAAATAGTAAGTTAACATAGTAATAATTAGAGAGAGAAATAACATTTATTATAAGAGAGAGACACATTTAATTGAACATTTATTGAGGTATGAGGTTAACCTACCTTAACCCACTCTTGGGTGTGGGTTTCAAATTGATGAATATCCTTGAGTTAACCCTTAACCTAACTCGACTAACACTAACTCCTTATCAAAGCACAAGAAAATTTATCCCAGAGTTAACTTAGAACTAACCCCGAGATAAACCAATATCAAAGAGAGACTTACTGCCACTACTGCTGCAACTCTCTCTTTATGAGATTGGAATTTGCTTTTGATCCGTTACCCTGACGGCTGACTCCAAGTTCTAATCAGCGCAAGCTCTTGCTAACTGACATAACGTTGAGTCTATTTGTTAATCAAAACGAACTCAGAGTCAGTTTATTGACTGATGAATCTGATCCTCTATTCTACTGGTGGATTTTTCCTTTTTTCATGTTGGGTCTCTTTTCACAAGACGCTTATATATATATATATATATATATATTATATATATATATATATATATGACAATTTATAGGTGAAATATGAAAAAAATCTTTTTAAAGCATAGCCGAAAGATCCGCATGTCCTGAGGGGAGCTTCCTTTGGGAACTACGTAATGGATGGATGAGTTGTGCTTCCACTAATTTGTGGATTAACCGATCAACGAAATCTGTTCCTATCAAAAAAGAAGAAGTACGTAGCTTCTAATTAATTGGGAGAATTTTGGGGCTTCCACAGATTGACTTATGTAATTACTAAAAGTCAAAATCAATTGTAGCTATCACTCGATTTGTCGACGATGAAAGTAGAAGACAACAGTTGCTTCCAAATTAATAAGGGCGGCTTTGTGAACCGAGTACGGGGCTACCGTAATCGACCCTGAAGGGTCGGTTACGGTACCGACCCCGGTTAAGCATATTCTGTGAGGGGGAGGGTGGGCGGAGGCGGGGCCCACCGATTAGCGATGTCGGCTAACCGGTGGACAACCCATTATCAAACACGGCCTAAACATTTTGCCAAGCATGTCCTCAAAATAAAAACTTCAAAAATGGCTCGAAGTTAAAATAGAAGGTCGACTTTTTACTTTTATTTGATAAAACAAGTTGGAACAATGAAATAAAAAAAATAGTTTATCTTTCTCTTCCCATTCGAAGATGACTTAAAAAAATATATACTTTTGAACTTCTTTAACAAAAAAATTTGTCGACTCGCACTGCAGCATATTAGTCAATCATATCATATATATTGGGGAAATTAGTATACCAAGTCATCGATCGAAACATGGGGGCTCTCTTGTTAGCCCGCTTTGTTTAAGATTTATTTTAAGATTATCTCTATTTTAGTCTAAACTTAAGTCTTTTTTTTGACGGGAGCAGATTTAAATAATCTGCTTAAAAGTGACTTAATCTGGCTTAAGTCGGATTAATCTATCTCACCTCACATGTGAGATAATTTAATCCAGTGCTATGTCAAAATAAAAAAAAATAAAAATGGATAAAGTTTACTCACTTAAATTTAATCAGATTATCTTTAATTTTAAAATAAAGCGAGGTTTAAAGAGAAGGTAAGAAAAAAAAAGGTCACAATGAACGGCATATGCATATATAGCGCTATGATCCGACGGTACGACGAATCTAAGTAATAACATACTAATAAGAGGAGTCTTATTAGATAGCGAAAATTATAGGAGGCAAGAGCAAATAAAGTCTGTAAGAGGGGAAAGCCGAAAACATTTCAAGAGACTATAGTTCTAAGTTCTACAAATTTAAAAAGAAATTTCCTGATAATCAAGTTTGGAGATATTCACACAAGCAAACTGTAGACCAGAACTTGATGAACTAATGACAGGATAATCAACTCCACAATTAATGACCGACCAACGAGGATGAAAGAAAGTGATCCTCCTCTTAAAACGCATCTAACCTAACGATCCACAGTGACCACGCAAGATGAGAATTTTTATGGGCAATAATAATTGATCGAAAGCCACGATCCTTCTCAAAAATCTAGACAATTAGACCTCATCATTGAGCACAGGGTACATTTTGCGAGCCACATCGAGGGACGGGAAAATCACAAAAAGCAGGAAGCAACCGATAAAAGAAACACCATTGAGATTTGAGAGCAGAAGCAGCGGCAGTAGCATGTGGCAGCAGCCGAGGGGAAGAGAAAACCCAGAAGCTTAGCAAGCAATTAAGCAAAACAGGGAAGGAGGCTGATTCTCATCACTCGTCTTCCGCATACTGGAGAGAATTCAAAAGAAGTAGTTTGGTAAAAAAAAAAGGAAGCGGCTTTGAGTTTAGAGGGGGAAAAAGGGGGGAAAAGGGGCGATCTTTGATCTTCCTAACAAAGTCAGCATCGTATTAACACACCTGCTATTCTGGACGCATTGCAGGGGCCAAACAAGGAATCTACAAACAGTGCAGAGCCTTCTTGCCGCCCTCCCAACCCCCCCTCTCTCTCTAGTCCTTGTCATCATCATCATCACTGTCGTTAACACCAACAGCACCAGCAGCACTGAATTCGGCATTACTGCAGAACCCACATCTCCCTCGATCCATCTTCCTCTCCTTGATCCCTTTGTCTCTCCCTTTCTTCTTTCCTGGGTGAAAAACCCATTTTTTCCTTCCTTAATCGGCTTTTGTAGAAGGTACGTCACCACTTTTTTTTTCCCGGGAGGCCAAAGAAAGAAGTTCGCAACTTTTAGATTAGTATTGATAACAAGGCCCTCGCGTGCCCTTTCTGACTTCTCAGTTTCCTGCAGGACGCGTCCTCCGATCTGTCTCCTCCGCCTCGGCAGGAAGGAAAAGGAGGAAGCACACAGAGAGGAGGAATGGAAGGAGAAGAAAATGGTGTAACAAATATGGCATTTCTGTGCCGGTGTTCTCGCTTCTGATACATCCGCTGTTGTCCTGGGATCGCGGCGCTGCTTGCTCTCTGCTTCTGCTTGGTTCTTGCGGGTCTTCCTTCTTTTTCTTGTTCTTTGAATTTTTTTCGTGGCGGTGGTGGTGAGGGTAGGAGGGGGAGATGGGATTCCTGGTGGGCCTGTTCCTGGGGTTCGCGCTTGGCCTCGGCCTGGTGGTCGCCTTCGTCCGCTCCGAGAATTCGCGGTCCGGCCGCCGTGCAGAGCTGGTAATCTTCGTCTCCTCTCTCTTTCGTTCCATTTTCCCCCCTCCCTCTTTCATTTGTTGATTACTCGTGTTTGTCAACTACAAGGACGTGAGTGACTCTCTGGTTTCTTCGGCTAAGAAATGCTTTCAACGGCAGTTCTAGTGATGAGTCTTTGGCTTAGGCTTAACAAGGGAATTAACAAGATTTTTTGCTTCGAAACATGGTTAACTGCGGGCTAGATCAATTTGTGGTTAGAACAGTTTGATAGAAGCTGAATTTGATTAGTATTGCATTGTAAACTGGAGAGGGGGATTTCCGCAGCCCACCACAAAGGCAGCCCAACAAGACCCACAAGGTCCAACCAGGCGAGCCCACCCGAGTGATAGCCCACAGGGCCCACTTAGGGAGAAAAGCCCAATAAATAAGACTCGAGGAACTAACTCTCCCCGGCGGCCTTCTAGGCTCGGAAGGCCCGAGACAACGGTCAGGTCCCAAGGAAGGTCCGGCCTAAAGCTCTCTCCCCGTCCGAGAGAGATAGGCTCCAGCCGACCTATCCGACCCCACCCTCGCCGGGCCATGCCTATCGCTCGGACATGAGCTAGCATCCCCGAGGCTCGGTAAGGCCGGTTGATTATCTGCAGGTGCAGCCGTTCAGAGTCCTCCGCCAGCGGGAGAGTCAGGGGAGCCGCCGGACTCCAAGGGGATAACGTTCCCACGATCAGGCCATGAAAGCCCCCGTTAAAGACGTAACTCCCGCCGGGAACCCCTCAGTTTACATGACTCCTGAAGGCGGCGCACTATTTAAGCAAGGGATACCCTCCGGAAGATGGTAAGATGAACTAAGCATTCACACACCCTAAGCTCCCTGAGCACGATTCGCTTCACCTTTGGTGGAGAGGATTCTCGCGCATCAGCTCTCTCATCCCCCCATTATTGCTTCCACCATAGTTCTACTGACTTAGCCATCGGAGGATTTTGCCCCAGGGAGATCCCCTGGGCCCTCTGATACGTTTCCCTATCTTGCAGATTCATCTTCTGGTGATCCATAGCCCGCTCAGGATCCAGCGCGAGATCTCGCCTCTTCATCTGGCACCGTCTGTGGGAAACGCACGAAAAGTCGAGATGGTGAGAAGAAGCTCAGGGAGGAGATCCGCCGGTGGGGCAGGTAAGGCTGTGGCGGCGGCGGGGGGCGCCCCCTCTAGGGTCTCGCAGAGCCCCCCCTCCAACGCCAGCATCCCCACCAACAGGCCACCACCCCCCCCGGCGGAGACAGGGGCACCCCTCGACGGTGGCGCCAACGCCTTCCAGGCCCTCAACGAAAAGATGGACGTCCTCGTGGAGCTCATGAGGGCCCAGGCGGCCAGGGACGCAAGGTCCCGCGCCAAGTCAGGAAGTCCCCCTCGAAGGAGTGCGACGCAGTACACCGCCGGAGGCCGCTTCACCCTCCGCGGCCGACAGCTCCTCCGCAACGACGTCGGAGGACCCTCGCATGCTCCGCCTGCGGAGCAAGAGGCTTCCTCCACGCCGAGGAGAGGGAAGCAGGGGGCGAGGCCGCCGCGCCCGGGCACTAGTGCCCCGGGAGATCGCCAAGACGCCCCCCCCAGCCCCACGGTGCGACTGCAGCCATAGCTGTCCCTCCGGCTGCGAGATTTCGAGAGACGGTTCGCAGAGCAAGAGCGCGCCCTCCGCGCCCTGCAGAAGACCTCTCTCCCGGAGGACGAGGAGAAATCCCCTTTCTCCGAGTACATCTTGAAGGCAGAGGTCTCTCCCAGAGCCTCCATTCCAACCTTCAAGCTCTACGACGGCCAGGGCGACCCAGCCGACCACTACGATAGCTTCGACGCCCTGGTGACCCTTCATGGAACGCCGGATCCCATCAAATGCCGAGCCTTCGCGGCCACCCTGGTCCAAGGTGCTCAGGCATGGTTCCGGGCCCTCGCCCCTGGGTCCATTCGAGACTTCAGGCAATTCGGGCGAATTTTCAAGGAGAGTTTCGCCGGTAGCGCCCCCCCAAGGTCAGTAGCGGGGCTCCTGGCTCTCAAACAGGCGCAAGGGGAGAGGCTCCGGACTTACGTCCACCGATTTAAATCGGAAGCCCTCAGGATCCCCCGCCTGGATGTGGCCTCAGCCACAACCGCACTGACCGGGGGCACCCGGGACGAGAACCTCCGCCGCGAGCTTGTCCTCCACCCTCCCTCGACCCTTGCCGAGCTAGTGACTCTGGCACTGCGCCACGTCGAGTGCGAAGAAGTACTCAGCGCCTGCCGAGACGCAACCGGCTCGGGTCGGGAGGGGGACAAGAAGCGGACCTCCGAGCCAAACCCTGGCTCGGGTAAGAAGCGCGATCGAGAAGGAGAGCGCAAAAGAAAGTACGAGCGGTACACCCCCTTGACCGCGCCAGTCTACGAGATCTATGAAGACATCAAAGACTCGGGACTTCTCCGCCAGCCCGAGCCAATGAGGTCGAAGAACCGCAAGCGGGACAGGCATTGCCTGTTCCACGGCGACCACGGGCACCACACCGGAGATTGCCATCAGCTCCAGGACGAGATCGAGCGCCTCATCCGTCTGGGGCACCTAGCCCGGTTCACGACCGGGCACAAAGAAGACCGAGACGCCGCAGAGGAGATCGACAACGCCCCCCGAGGGGTCCACATCAACGTCATCTCCGGAGGAGCGGCATCGGGCGGCGACACCAGCCGAGGGAGGAAACGTCATGCCGAGCGAGCCAGCCGAGCCTTAGAGCCCCCCAGAGGCCCGCCGATGGAGCCCCAGGTCATAGTCTTCTCCGACCAAGACCTGGAAGGGCTGAGCACCCCGCATGACGATGCCCTCGTTATCTTGGCCACGATAAATCACTGTAATGTAGACAGGATTTTGGTTGATAATGGGAGCGCCCCCGATGTATTATCTTATGACTGTTTTCTCAAGATGGGGGAAGACCCATCCAAACTCCGCCCGATCCGAACGCCCCTTTGCGGGTTTAATGGCCTGGCCACCTACCCCGAGGGAGCCCTAAGCCTGCCGGTCACTATCGGCACCCCACCCAAAACCGTTACGGTCATAGTGGACTTCATAGTGATTAAAGGTATGATAGCGTACAACGCCATTTTCGGCCGAAAAATTCTCAGCCGAATAAAGGCCGTACCATCTACCTATCACCAAAAAATGAAGTTTCCCACCAAAAACGGGTTGGGGGAAGTCCGAGGTAACCAGGCCACGGCTAGAAGGTGCTACAACATCTCGGTGGAAGCCTCAAGGTCGGACGGGAAGGATAAGGGCCCCAGGGGAGTCGAAGGAAGAGCCGTGACCACCGAGCCCGGTGGCGAGTTATTAACGGTATTCCTGAACGACGACCCGGCCCTAGGAGTAAGGATCGGCGCCGACCTACCACCAGAGGAACAACAGCAATACAAGGAATTTCTTTCTGAGTATGTTCGGGTCTTCGCTTGGTCCGATGATCAACTCCCTGGTATACCAGAGGAAACTGTGATGCACAAGCTCAACCTCGATACCACCGTGAGACCCGTACAGCAGCAGAGAAGGAAGCATGCGCCCGAGAAACAGGCGATCATCAAGGCGCAGGTCACCAAGGGACAGGAAACTGGTCTTTTCAGACCGGTCCTGTACCCAACGTGGCTAGCCAACGTCGTCCTGGTGCCGAAGACTACAGGCAAGTGGCGAATGTGCGTAGACTTCACCGATCTGAACAAGGCCACCCCCAAGGACTGCTATCCGCTACCGAGCATCGACCAATTGGTTGACTCAACCTCGGGCAACGAGATACTCAGTTTCCTGGATGCCTATTCGGGTTATCATCAGATCCGAATGAGCCCTGAAGATGTCGAGAAGACCGCCTTCATCACCGACTACGGCGTGTACTGCTACACCCGGATGCCCTTCGGATTGAAGAATGCTGGAGCCACATACCAGCGACTGGTCAACCACATGTTCGAGGGACAGTTAGGTCGGAACGTCGAGGCCTACATCGACGACATGCTCGTCAAGACCCCGAGGGCCCAAGACCACTTCACCGACCTCGCCGAGACTTTCGGCACCCTCCTGAGGTACAGCATGAAGCTCAACCCCGCCAAGTGCGCCTTTGGAGTAAGATCCGGGAAGTTCCTGGGTTTCCTGGTCACTCAGCGAGGGATCGAAGCCAACCCCGACAAGGTCCAGGCCATCCTGGACATGCGCCCGCCCACATGCATTAAAGACGTCCAGCGTCTGACGGGGCGTGTCGCTGCTCTCAGTCGTTTCCTGTCCCGTGCGGCCGAACGATGCTTGCCCTTCTTCAAGCTGATGAGGGGGCCCAAGATAGCATCTGCTACGTTCGCATGGGATGGGGAATGCCAGACAGCGTTCGCCGAGCTCAAAGAGTTCCTGGCTTCGCCCCCGGTGCTTTCCAAGCCCGTCCCGGGCGAGGTCTTGTTGCTCTATCTCTCGGCGACGCCATCAACGGTCAGCTCGGTCCTAGTCAGAAATGACTCGGGAGTCGAGAGGCCGGTCTACTACACCAGTAAGGTGCTCGGCGAGGCCGAGCGGAGGTACCCCGCAACCGAGAAACTCGTGCTAGCGTTGGTTACCTCCGCAAAGCGCCTCCGACCCTACTTCCAGGGGCATCCCATCACCGTGCTAACCGGCGAGCCGCTGAAGAAGATTCTGGCCCATCCCGAAGCCTCGGGGCGACTCGTCAAATGGGCCATCATGCTCGGGGCCTACGACATCTCGTATCGGCCGCGATCAGCTATCAAAGGACAAGCACTCGCCGACTTCATCGCCGAGAGCACCGTTCCGGTCGAGGACAGGCCTCCGACGGCAACCGGGCCAACCTGGGAGCTGTTCGTCGATGGATCGTCAAACTCGGTCGGTAGCGGCGCAGGGATCCTCCTAAAGTCCCCCGAAGGAATAGAGTTGCAATACGCCCTAAAGTTCAACTTTCTGGCATCCAACAATGCTTCCGAGTACGAGGCCCTTATCTCGGGAGCCCGCATGGCCCGACGGTTGGGGGCCGAGCGAGTCAGGATCCACACCGACTCCCAGCTAGTTGCAAGCCAGGTTAGTAGCGAGTACGAAGCTCGGGAGGTACCTATGATCAAATACCTACAGTTGGTCCGGAGCCTGGCCCAGCAGTTCGAGGAGTTCGAGGTAGTCCGAATAGCTCGAGAGCAAAACTCTCGGGCGGACGCTCTCTCCCGACTGGCCTCCTCCCTAGACCCGGAAGGTACACGATCGGTCCTCCTAGAAGAGCTCGAGCGCCCGAGCATAGACTTGGAGCTCCTCGCCATTGACTCGGCCACTCCCGGCGACTGGCGCTCCCCCTACCTGTCCTGGCTACGGGACTCCCGGGAGCCCTCCGACCCTCGGGAAGCCCGCCGAATGAAGTACCAAGCTCGGCGCTTCGTCATCCTCGACAACGCTCTCTACCGAAGATCGTTCTCCGGGCCCCTTCTGAAGTGTCTCGGTCCCGACGAAGCAAGCCAAGCTGTTGAAGAGATTCATCAAGGCCTGTGCGGAGCACATTCAGGAGGTCGGTCGCTGGCCAGAATCCTGCTAAGACAGGGGTACTGGTGGCCGACCCTGCAGCGCGACTGCACGGCCTACGCACAACATTGCGACCGTTGCCAGCGGTTCGACCATTTGGTCCATCAGCCGGCCACGGAACTTATCACCCTTACCGAGCCCTACCCTTTCGCTCGGTGGGGGATCGACATCCTTGGGCCATTCCCAACGGCTCAATCCTAGAAGAAGTTCATCATCGTCGCCATCGACTACTTCACCAAGTGGATCGAGGCTGAAGCAACGGCTAGGATCACCGAGACAGTCGTCTGGGGTTTCGTATGGAAATCGATCATCTGTCGCTTTGGCATCCCCCGAGTGATAGTGAGCGATAACGGGCGGCAATTCGACTCTCGGTACTTCCGAGACAGATGCGCCGACCTAAATATCCGCAACCACTTCACTTCGGTCGCCCACCCTCAGGCCAACGGGCTGGTTGAAAATGCCAACAAGACCATCTTGAAGGGCATAAAAATCAGACTCGGCAAGGCTAAGGGTAGCTGGCTCGAGGAACTGCCTAGCGTACTATGGTCGCACCGAACGACCCCCAGGACGGCAACCGGTGAGACCCCTTTTCAGCTGGTATATGGCACCGAAGCCGTCGTTCCGTTAGAGATCGCCAATCCGTCTCTCCGAGTGATCAGCTTTTCGCCCGAGGCAAACGAGCAGAAGTTGCTCGAGAACCTCGACCTGGCAGACGAACTCCGAGAGATCGCGAACGTCCGAGCTACGGAATACCAGCGCCGCCTCACTCGGTACTACAACACCAAGGTCCGAGGCAGACAATTCCAACCAGGGGACTTCGTCCTCAGGAAAACCGAAGCCTCTCGACCACTGGAAGCGGCGGGCAAGCTATCCCCCAACTGGGAAGGCCCCTACCGAGTGATCGAGACGCTCGGGAAAGGTGCGTACAGGTTAGCCACAATGGAAGGGGAACCCATTCCCCGGACATGGAACGCAACCACACTACGCAGATTTTATTTCTGAAAACTGTATCGACAAATCGGGTAAAATAAACCCCCTTTTTTGCATTCATTCAAGATAACTGTTGGTACATCAGAAAGGCAACTGCCAGTACATTACATAGTGAAAAGCAAAAATCCATCTAGCACCGCGGCAAACGGCCATCGCCCGATCGACCCGGTCTTGACCTTCTCGCATCCAGCCACTGACTCTGCCTCGCGTAGAAACTGGCTCGGACAAGAGATGGTCGACCCAGTTGGCTCGGGTGGACCGTGACAAAGGTGACAGAGGGACAGCAAGGAGAAGGCCACCTTTCACGCGAGGAAGGCTACCTTCCAAGTTGGCAACAACCTGGAAAAAGGAGCGCCGTGAAGGTCTCCTCTCTGCCAAACTACCAACTCTTTGGAGGCGAACAGAAAGCAAGCAGCCCCCGAAGAGTGAAAGAAATGAAGAACAAAAGAGAGAGAAAGAGGCTGCGGACAGAGGTGAGGAAGGAACTGGAGCCGCCTCCTCCCCTCCCACGGAGGGGAATGGCGGCCGGCATCCCTAACTCCCCCATCCGCCCTCCATCTCGGCGTCCGCCCGGAAGCCTCGCCGGAGCCAAGAGGAGGCAAACGGCGTACCCCCGCACGTCGAAGCCCTCTCCAGATCCGCGCGGCGACCGTCGGACCCGTCTCATGCACGCGCGGCGACCGTGGGACCCGACCGATATTCCAGGACAGTTGGAACCGGCCGCTCCCCGTCGTCTGCGGCGTCATCTTCTGAAGGGTCCTCCATGCTCCGATCGCGGCGGCGCAACGCAGAGCGAAAACGAGGGAACGAGAGCAGACCGCCGGCGAGAGTCCTAAGTGTTAAGAGGGAAGGAGCACCCTTCGGTCTTTTTTATAGGCCAAGGGAGGCCACGCGCCTTAAATGACTCCCCCCTCGAAAACACGCTATAGGACCTCCCTTGGAAGGTCACCTCCAATTCCTCGGCCCCCGCCCTAGCGGGATTCGCGAAGCGCCTCGACTTTCAAAGCATGGTGGAATGAAAGGACGCCCCGCCAGAAGTCTCCCGAATCGGCATGCGAGAACGGTGCAGAGAATATCGGCACCTTCCAACTGCCCCCGATACGCCAGCCAAATCACGGCAAAGATAACGATCAAACGAAGTAAGTCCTTTATTGCCTCCCATAAAGAAATCCTCTTACAAAAGGAAAAATAGACAAAAAGGGGAAGGGGCAAAATAAAGCATAATACATCAGGCCTCGGGCCCACTTTGAAGCTCGGGAACAGCAGTAGGGGACGCGTCACCCCCGGTGCCTTCGGTGACGGCCGGCCCGGACACTGACCTCGCCTGTGCGAGAACTGTCCCGGTCGTGAGCCCTCCTGGAGCCTCCGGAGTTGGTGACCCCGCTGGAGATGACTCCTCCGGTTCTTCCCCGGCCGAGGATGAGGAGCTGGAAACTGACTCATCCGAGTCATAACTCTGGCCGTAAGGAAAATCACCCCCGGCAAAGTGCTCATTGGCATAGCTCATCGCCCGGCGATAGCCCTGCCTGAATCCCTTTCGGGCACCCCGGCGGAGCGCGCTACCTCGTAGTAGGGTAGGGCAGCTTCAATCAGGTCGGCCGAGTAAGCTTCCGAGCCTTTGTAGCGCTCGATCGCCTCCGCCTCGACCTGCCCGTCCCGAGCCCGCTCCGCCTCGGCCGCACGCTCTTCCGCCCTCGCCAGACGCTCCTCTAGCTCGGTCATCCTCCGCTCGGCTTCGATCGTCCGACCCTCCGCCCGGGCTCGGTCCGCCTCGGCCTCAGCGCGAAGGCGCTCCGCGTCCTCCGCTCGATCCTGCAGCTCGCCGCGCTCAAGCTCCCAGAGGCCGTCCAGCTCGATGTGACGTTGACGCTCGTCTTCTAGACGTTTGCTCTTCCTCTCGAGCGATTCTTGGGCCCTTGCTAGCTGCTCGGCCAGCGCCTCGGCTTCCCGTCGGCTCGACCGCGCCAACTCCCTGAATGCGAGGAACTCCCGCCGGAGCCCCTCATGCTCCCCCTCGAGCCGGGATAGTTTCCCCTCGCACCCACCAAAGGTCCAGGCGAGCCTCGACCGCTCCGCCTCCGTCCGGGCGTGCGCCTCCGCCATCACGGCCGATGTCCGAGCTATGACCAGGCCGCCCTCCATCAGGATATCAAGGACCCCGGCGGGAGTGCTGCGCCTTTCTCCCCCCCTCGTCCTCTCGGCGATCGACCGACAGAGCCGGTACAAGTCGCCCGAGATACCGAGCCTGACCAGAGGTTCCGGCAAAGGGGACTGCTCCACCCTGGGCACCCCGCCAGAAGACCCTGTGCGGGCAGCGAAGCTGACCGCCCCGCGCGCCACGGTCGGTTGGGGTTGCAACGCCTCCCCCGGCGAACCCCCACCCTCGACCGGCGCCGCGGGATCAACCGCACCAGCAACTGCCGGCACTTGGGGTTGCGACGCCCTCGCGGGCGAACCCCCATCCGCGCCGACCAATCCCTCGGTCCCAGCGCCGGCCACACCGGCACCGGCCCCCTCTGCCCCCACAGAGGGGAGAGCCGACCCATCACCTCCCTCTGCGGGGCCCCTGGTCTCCTCGGCCCCCTCTCGCCCGGCGGATGGGAGAGCCAGCCCGGAGGGGTCGGCCCCATCCTGCCCCCGAGGGGGGAGCGCCGCCCAGCCAGAATCGCCCCCGACGGCGGTAGGAAAACCGGCTTTCTTGGCCCTTTTCCTGGCCTTCGCGGCCTCCCGCAACTTCCCCGGCAGGGGATCCTTGCGCTTCAGGCCGGTCGATCGAGAAGTCCCCTCGGGGGCCGCCCCCTTGCCCTTATCTCGGGCATGGACGCGACCCACCGGGGCATCAGGCTCATCGGCTGCCGAGTCATCTCCCAGATCGATGACCGCGGCCGCCTCCTCCAGAGGCTCCCGCCTCACGTCTGCAACAAGAAGAAGCCTCGGTCAGGAGGAGGAAAAGAGCTACCACCCCCGAAAAAGAGCCTCAAGAGCTGTACCTGTCGACGTCAACCGCGAGAGAAGACACCGTTCGATGTTCTCCGGCGTCACCAGCTCCTCGGTCGATTGACGGTTCTCCAGCAGACGGGCAGCCTGCTGCTCCACGTGGGGGGGGAACTCCTCCTGGCGAGGGGGCAGATTCGGGTGAAAGTTGGGCGAGGTCCGGCATCTCCAGATCTCGTCCGTCGCCACCGCCTTCACCCAGAAGAATTGGCTCTTCCACCCCTTGTGCGAGGAGTCCTTCGCCGCAAGCGAGATGCAGCTCCTATTCCGCCGCGCTTGGATGAAGTAGAAGCCTTTCCCCGCCGACTGGTGCGCTTTCAACTCAAAAAAGAAGTGGAAGAGGTCCAAAGAAGGAAAAATGTCGTGCCGACGACAAAGAATCCGGAAGGCCGAGAGCAGCAGATATGAATTGGCCACCAACTGAATAGGCGCCAACCGGAAAAAATTAAGAAGCTGCAGCACGAAAGGATCGAAAGGGAGCCGAAATCCACTCTTCCAAGCTAGAAGGAAGGTGCAAATGAGCTCATCACGATCATCCAGACTCGTCTCGTACGGAGTGGCGGCAACAAAGCTGTATCTGAGAGGCAGGCGGAAACGATGCTCCAGCCTCCGCACCTCCGCTTCCCCCAACTCACTACAGTTGGGGACGGGTTCCCGCCTCACCGGCACAAGCTCCGGACTCTGATCCGCCATCGAGTCGGGAGGAGATCCCTCGTACGAGCTCGAAGACTCCGGGGGAGAAGGAAGTTGCCTGACCGCCTCTGCGGTTATCCTCGCCAACTCCTCGAACGCCGCCGCAAGGCTCCGTGTCTCCGCTGTGCTCTCACGGCGCATCAAGAAGCAAGGAAAGCCTAAAACCCTGGAAGCCTAGAACGATGAGCAGCGCCCCCTAAAAACCCCTGAGGGTGGCGGTGCGCCGTTCCGTGCTCCGAGAAAAAGGGGGGCCCCTTCGTTTCGAATCCGTCAGGATCATCATTACGGGCCTCGGCGACCGCTATAAGCGGCTCCATAACGCCAACGGAATTCCACCCACCTGAGCCACGCCGGTCCAAAGCCTCGAAAAAATACTCATCCGAGCCTCCTTGGCTCGGGAGTAGGAGGGGGACAAGTGGAGAGGGGGATTTCCGCAGCCCACCACAAAGGCAGCCCAACAAGACCCACAAGGTCCAACCAGGCGAGCCCACCCGAGTGATAGCCCACAGGGCCCACTTAGGGAGAAAAGCCCAATAAATAAGACTCGAGGAACTAACTCTCCCCGGCGGCCTTCTAGGCTCGGAGGGCCCGAGACAACGGTCAGGTCCCAAGGAAGGTCCGGCCTAAAGCCCTCTCCCCGTCCGAGAGAGATAGGCTCCAGCCGACCTATCCGACCCCACCCTCGCCGGGCCATGCCTATCGCTCGGACATGAGCTAGCATCCCCGAGGCTCGGTAAGGCCGGTTGATTATCTGCAGGTGCAGCCGTTCAGAGTCCTCCGCCAGCGGGAGAGTCAGGGGAGCCGCCGGACTCCAAGGGGATAACATTCCCACGATCAGGCCATGAAAGCCCCCGTTAAAGACGTAACTCCCGCCGGGAACCCCTCAGCTTACAGGACTCCTGAAGGCGGCGCACTATTTAAGCAAGGGATACCCTCCGGAAGATGGTAAGATGAACTAAGCATTCACACACCGTAAGCTCCTGAGCACGATTCGCTTCACCCTTTGGTGGAGAGGATTCTCGCGCATCAGCTCTCTCCTCCCCCCATTATTGCTTCCACCATAGCTCTACTGACTTAGCCATCGGAGGGTTTTGCCCCAGGGAGATCCCCTGGGCCCTCTGATACGTTTCCCTATCTTGCAGATTCTTCTTCTGGTGATCCATAGCCCGCTCAGGATCCAGCGCGAGATCTCGCCTCTTCACAAACCTTTCCTAGTTAGGAACTTTACATGCAAGTGGTAACCGAGAGGGTACTGGTTTGTCTCAATCCCCTTGAAAATCTTCTGCATTAATAGGGTAGCGGTTCCTTTGGAGATTACCATGAGTCCCATAAAAATGGTATTGCTTCATATGTATGTGATTGGCTACTCCTCAGACATTCCACTCAAAGAGTGTTTGATTGATGTTCTCATACAACCTTGCTGGCGAAGCTTAAAAAAGAGTCAATTGAGCCAATCAACTCATCGTACATCTTCTACTTGATCAATAGTGTGCCATTTACTGTAGAAGTTCAGTTGATTTACCATGGTAATTGGCATGCCAGGATCAAGTATACAAAATTACAAAACTTGTACATGAAGAAAGGCAAGCCTGCCAATATTGTTAGGAAAGGATACCATAATGGACCAGAAGGTTGGGAGGAGGTAACATAGCGGTTGCTCCAAACTGCAAGCTCCTGGCAGCCGCAGCAGCTCCCAGACTTCGCTGCAACACCCACAATAGAAACTCCTTCAGAGTTCTACCAAATGTAGTTTTCATGAGTTTTCAATCCATGAGATTATGCTAAATATAGCAGCAACAATGAATTCATTTGCAGTTATTATATGAAAAGTTTAAATACTCAATTCTTCTGTGAAAGTGGTGATTAGTCCAGGATGTGAACAAAAGACCAGATGGATTATGTGAGCATTGTGCATCATGTTTCGACATCCCTCCATATACGTTTTCAGTTATAGAGGAATGGATTAAAGGAGAAAAGCACAGATGCCAAGTTCTGAAAGTAACATTATGGATGTTCATTGATGAATCTTGTTGTAATGTTCATTAGAATCTCTGATTTGGTTTAGGATCTTTTTTAATGCTATACAGAAATAATGTGATGGCCTAACGAAAAATACTCTGCTTCCTCTTGCAGGCTGCTACAGTAGCAGCATTTTCGAAGATGACAGTTGAAGACTCAAAGAAGATTCTTCCTGCTGACTACTACCCTTCTTGGGTTGTTTTTACTCAGCGCCAGAAGTTGAGTTACCATGCCTGGGTTGCATTTGTCTTCAATCTACCACCTAGCACTTTATCAGAGGTACTGACAGACTTTCCATTATTCTTGCAGTTGAACTGGCTCAACCATGAACTGACAAAGATTTGGCCTTATGTAAATGAGGTGCAGTGACTTAGGCTTATCCTTCTGGGCTCTCTTATCTAGACCATTTATTCCTTTTTTTGCTTGTGCATGTTGATGATATTGTTACCATTTTGGATGAAATATGTTGGCAATATGGATGAAGTAACTGCTGTGGGGTACCCTGAACTGGCTGTTTTGTTTTATAATATTACAGGCAGCATCAGAGCTGATAAGGAATTCTGTGGAGCCCGTTCTTGAGCAGTACAAATCGGTCTTCTTAGATTCACTCAAGTTTTCAAAGCTCACACTTGGAACCATTGCTCCTCAATTTACAGGTTGACTCTGAAATGGGGTTCTAATGTAGTTGTCCAACGTTTATCTAGTTTTTATCTGAAGTAATTACTTGTAATTGCTGATGGATAACACAAGAAGTCTAGCTTTACTTTTGATATATTGCTACATAAGTTGATGTGCCACATATGGAGCTGCTGTTTCATAGTTTGGTCAGTAGCACATTCAATCAAACATGATCTTTGTGGCCTGATATGAATCATGTACTCCTTTCATGAACCAATCCCATGATGTTAATTGCTATGGGAATACCATTTTGTTGACTTCTGCTTATTTAGACCACTTCAGTTATGTCTTTCTTTCTTCCATAAGAATTATATGATATTGATAAATGTCCTCTTCTGCATGAAATTAAATTCGTCTTGTAGAGAGCAATGAATCAGAAAGGGGACCAGATTGGCCCTGATTGGCCAGTGGGCCCCAGACAGAACTCTAACTCCAGCGCCACTCACCCGGTCACCCCTCAATTTAATGTCTGTAACAATGTAATTGGATCGAAGGTAGTCCATTTTGAAACTTTGTTAACTGTTGCCGTATATTTATTGTTACTTGTTGTAAATGTCTACGTGTAAGCGGTTGTTTGTGTTGGCTCTGATATGTGTAAGCTTTATCTCTGTAACTTGAACCCTACCCTTTCTTTATGTCACTTGACACCTGGCACCCACTTTGGTAGTCATGTAAGTGCTTAGGCACTTAGAAACCCCATGGATGCCTTGTTACCTTAACAATTATGCCCTCCAATATGTGATCCTTGGCCGGGTTTGGGCTGGATTGGATGGATCAGTCTAATACGACTGAGGATTGGATGATCCATCCTGAAATTCTTAATGTGCCAAATAACCCATGCAGGACATAATGGCTCGTTAGGTTGTTTAAAACCCTTCGTTCCTGAAAACCACCTAGTCCGTCTTCTCTTCTTCTTTTTCTTCTTGGTGAGGCCTTAGGACAGAGCCAGTGAAGTTTGAAAAAGCGTAGTTGTTGTTAGTATAAGGTGGTTGCAACACTTTTTAATAAGAAAATTTGAAAAGAAGAACATCAGATGCTTAGAGGGAAAAGAGTATGGTTCATTTCTTTAGAAGCAAAAAAAATGTACAAAATTGCAATTACCATCATGGTATTCTACTTATAAGTCATACTATAAAATTTTGAGTGTGTCTAAGGCTTGTAACAATTGTCTTAGAAAATCAATTTAGCGTTATGCCTAATGGTTCTAATGGTTCTAATACATAAACTATTTTCTTGTTGAGGCAGTTGATGAAGATGTATAGAGAGAAGGAAAGTATGTACATCTGATTTCCATTAATTTAGCTTATAATCAAGTACCAGAAAAGTTGATTTGGTGGCCTTTAGGGAGAAAATCAGTCTCTAAAAGTTATGTTGATGTGGTTAAGGATACGTATGAGAGCTTCTTTTTTTTTGAATGTGGGTGGTACTACTGTATTAAATGAAAAATGGAATATACAAGTATAGTCAAAAAGTACCAAAAAAATCCCTATACGAAAGGCCACACAAAGATAGTGTGGACCACTTTAACCCCTCAACAAAACAAAAAGAGAAGAGTTGAGGGAATTCACATTACAAAGGAGCTCAGTCCATTCTATCACTATATCACACACAAAAGAGACAACCGACTTCACAACTCTCGATTCCCTTCTAAAGATCTATCCATATGGTGGCATGGAGAATGAGCCACCATATGGTCCTATCACCTCTAAGGGCCCACCTTCTGCCCCAATGCTCTATCAGGTGGTGTACCTTGTTGTGTCGGCCGAAACCACTGTGAGACCTCCTAGCAAGCTCTTCCCACACCCCTTGTGAGTAGGTGCAGCCTACAAACAGATGGTCTAGGGTCTCGACATCCATTCCGCACAAGGATATGTATGAGAGCTTTTACTAGTGTGAGAATCGTCAGTGGAAAGATTCATGGGTTTCCTTTTATCATAGGACTAAATCAAGGTTTGGTACTTGTAGATGAAGTGGCAAAACACTTATATGATGGTATTTGTTGGTGTATGTTATTTGTGGATGTCATTGTCTTAATTAATGAGAATGTAGATAGTTTGGATGATAAGTTACTGTGCTTTAGAATCTAAAGGTTCTAGAATTTTTTTTTTAAAGTGGGTGGTACCACTGTTTCCTTAAATGAAAAAATGATGTACAAGTATAGTCAATAAACTCTAAAAAATTCTCTGTACATAAGAGGGCCACACAAAAGTGACCCACACTATCCCCCCAGCAAAACCAAAGCGAAGAGTTGTGGGAGCTCACATTACAAAGGAACTTTCCCATTCTCTCATTCTCCCACAAACAAAAGAAACCACACTCTCCACCACTCTAGCTTCCCTTCTGAATGTCATGTTGTTCCTTTCTCCCCACAGAGTCCAAAGAGCAGCAAGGAGATTCTAGGATTAGTTCAACTTCGTCAGAACATATGAAATGTAGTTTTTGTAATATGATGATAGACCAAGAGGTTTTGGTTATAATCAATTGACAATTTATTGCTAAAAGTAGTGAATTCCACTATTTAAGATCTATTAATCAAGGGAATGGGAAGATCCAAGAGGATGATTTATATACGGTTAAAGCAGGTTCGTTGAACTGGAGAAGTGCATTAGAGTTCTATGTGATTGACAAGTTCCCATAAAGAAGAAAGGTTCTATAGAACCATAGTAACTGGTGAGACATGCTATGGCATATGGGACTGTAGTAGGTACTTGTGAAGGAACACATACAAAAATGAGTGCAGCAGATATGAGGATGTTGAGATGGATCATGGATGCGCACAGAAACTAGGAAAGATAGTATTTGGAATGAAGATAAACATGGAGACCTCAAAATAAGCTTAGACAGTTTTAGGAGTTCGGTGGACTGATTCTGGGCTGGGCCTTGAAAGCCCAGGCCCGGCCTAGGCCGAGGAAAACCCTGATTAAGCCAGTCCCAGTTTGTTTCAAAAAATAAATAAAAAATAAAAAGAATCACTTGCTATCAATATGCATTTTGACACATTCACACTTACATTTCCATCAAGAAAAGAAAAATATTTCATCTACGTCCACGCCCTACATTCCTAGTTTTGAGATGCTATGTTCCATTGTAGTGAAATTATCATAGCATGCACAAACATAATTCACTTGTTAAATGTGGATTTTATATGTCATGAGAATTAAGATTTGCATCTAAAAATTCTTGAGCTGGGTGCGCCTAGGTTTCTGATGAGGCCAGGCCAGGCCAGGCCAAAATTAAAAACCAGGCTCAGAAGTCTGTTCATGGCCTTTAGGAACCAGGCTGAGCCTAATGGGTCCAACCGGGCCCAGCCCATTGGCACCCCTAGATAGTTTCTTTATGTGCACCATTATCCAGGTTCAGTGCCAGTTAGAAGGTGTGAACAAATTCAGTCAACGGATGGCAAAAGAACTTGTGGAAGGCCTCAAATAAGATGGTTTGACGTAGCTAGAAGGAACTTAAGTTTCTAGGTTTAACTACAAATATGGATAGATTAAATTGGCAGAACAAGATTCTGACTCCAAATGAATAGGATAAAGCACTGATGATGATGATGACTAAAACATTCACGGTCTGCCCTGGCCAACTTGGACAACCAGGATCATGCTGGGATTGGCCAACCTGATCGGTTCTGGGCGTCCAATCTGGGAACCGATGACGACCATTTCTTCCGTGATTGAGAGCCTTAGGACCATATCCTTGTCAAGGGATTCAACATGACCGCATAAATCAGAAGTTGTTCCAAAATGATAGAATGAATCAAAAGTCAATCATTTTGAGCTACTCTCTTCCAAGTGATACCTACAATGTTTCTGAATTTGTCTATTGGCAACTCTGTCCTGAACTTGTTAGCTTATCTTTGAGTCTTTGACTGAACTCATATGCTATTTACTCATGATAATTGTGCCTTATTTTAATCATAAATAACCATGACTTCGTGTATGTATTGGATAGATTTTGGATTGGCCTTTCTTGAAAGAAAGAACCCTTTGTTTGTCCTTGGGCACTTGTCCTTTTTTATTCTTCTCTCCATGTTAAATGTCTTATTGTGAAGGGCTTTTGTTTGTACATGAATCTTGACGAAGTCTTTTCTGATTTGAGAGCTTTTTATGGTCTCTTCTTGTGTACTTCATGCGCCAATATTCACCCATAATGTACCGTCTTACAGTAATCCTCCCCCTCTATGAATTTATACACTTAATTTCATCATGTAGGGCTATTGACCACTTTCCAATGAAAATGTTATCTAGGTGTTTCAATTATTGAGGATAAAGGCAGTGATGGGATCACCATGGAATTGGAGTTGCAATGGGATGGGAATCCTAACATCGTACTTGATATTCGAACAAGACTTGGTGTGGCACTTCCTATACAGGTGATTAACATTGACATGCTTTTACAAGCAATAGTGAACGTCTTTGCCTCTGAAACATAAGGGTAATTGATTTTATTTTCAACAATCTTTGTCTAGTCTTATCATGTGCTTATTTCTTGCTGATGAAATAATCTGCTTTCGGTCTCACATGAGTGATGAATGGTCTAACCTAGGTTTTAAAATCAGATGCGTCAGAATCAGTTGATCTCTTATTGTTTTGATCGACAAGTCCTGTCCCACATGATTAACTGTGCACATTCCAGAGGTGTCTGGCTGGCATGGAGTGGCCGCTTGAGTCCTGGATCATGCCGGATCAAATATACATGCACATCCCTCCTTTTTACTTCAATCCATTTTAGTGGTACCAACCACTTTTAAAGAAAGAATCATGCTAGGTCAATCTGATGCACTCTGTGCCAAACTGTAATGTCAAATGTAAAATTGACCCACTCACATTGTGAATGACTAAAAAGTTCCAAGAATTAAATCTTTTTTCTTTGTCAGGCTCTGCATTTTAAGTTTAAAGGTTTGGCAAATATATTGGACTATATCTCCTCCCAAATGGATCATGTGCTGCATGCCATGGCTCAGAAACAGTATGAATCACATGCAGCAGACATGGCTTATACACTAATATGAGTCATGTGCAGCACGTGCAGCTGGTACACTTGCATGTTTCCTATAGCGGCTCCCCCTCCTCCCCCCACAACAATGCATGACACATTATACACCATACAAGTCACATGCATATACCCTCCCTCTCTCTCTCTCTCTCTCTCACACACACACACACACAACAATGCATGACACATTATACACCATACAAGTCACATGCATATACCCTCTCTCTCTCTCTCACACACACACACACAGACGTGCGGATATCCAGACACATAATATGTTCACCATATTGACTCTCTTCCACTCCTTGTCTCCATGGAAGGCAGTTTCGGCCGAAACCGAAACGTTTCGGCCAAAACGTTTCGGTTTCAGACCGAAACGAAACGATACCAAAGGCCCGGTTTCGGCCGAAACCAAATGTACCCTTTTAGCAAAAAAATATTATTTAATTGGTTTCGGACCCGGCCGAAACCGGTATCGAAACCGGTACTGCCATCTATGCTTGTCTCCTCCCAGGTGGGTGCTACACACGCGCGCGCGCTTGCGGATATCTAGAGACATAATATATGCACCATATTGACTCTCTTCCACTCCTTGTCTCCTCCCGGGTGGGTGCTTCCTCTTGCTTCACTTTGCTATTTTCCATGAGTCTATACAATGTATGAAATGAGAGGCTCAGATCTTGCTAGAACCTTTGCTCATGGCCTAGCCATTCAATGGATACTAGTATACAGCATTTATTGGAATTTGGAATGAGCTGCAGATTTCTGCAGAGTAGACAAAGTGTACAGATAGTTTGGAATATTTAATTCAACCAAGGTCCTCTCTCTGATGGAAAAACAACTCCACCCCAGATGGATGATCTAATTACAATTTTTTCCTCTGCTAATGTTTCTAAACTACCTCTGATTCTATTGGAAACTCATAGAGAGATGTGGATAAAAGTGAGTTTCAGTTTGTAAAAGTGAAATCCTGGAAGTCCAGCAACTTGTGAATCAACTTCAAGGCTCATGATCCTAAGATAGAATATTGGTAACTTTTAGGGGCTAAATTTAAGGTACTTGAAAAACAGGAAAATATATTCAGAGAATGAGAGACAATCCAGTCACTTCTTGTACTCCAAATGTGAATGGCAGCTTCTAAGGCAATCAATTGCCTACATATATCTTAACTAACAAAAAATGGCATCATACTATGGAGATGCTTTGGTTATGGACATAGTCAACTCCTGCATGATTCCTTAATTCTCAAAATGGCTAGATTTTCTTTTTGATGTTGTACAAGTGTTTTGAAGGGGAGTCTTGATGCAACTGTGAGGTTGCTCCATTGTGAGTTGGAGATCGTGGGTTCAAGCTGGAAGCAGCCTATTTGCAGAAAGCAGGGGTAAGACCACATACAATCAATCCTCCCAGTCCCCACAGTGCCAAGCATCATGGCATGGGATTGCCACCAAAAGGCTGCTCACACACACACACACACACACACACACACATATATATATATATATATATATATATAGAGAGAGAGAGAGAGAGAGAGAGAGAGAGGCAGGATCCATTGCCACCGGTGGCAATGGATTATACTGCCACCAAAGGGGAGCTACACGATATGCTCTATCCGACGGTTACAAAAAGACATCAACTTTGCCTTCTTGCCTTCCCCAAGTTGACCGCAAGATAATCTCGCCCAACACATTGGCAGGGTGAAACATGTGAAACGCCCGCGAGGCAGGGTGAAACACGTGAAACGCCTGCGAACTCCGAACAAAGGTTTTTGCACTAAGTGGTTGGAGTTAAAGACTAATTTGGGTGGGTCCAAATTATTTACCAATCACGGTGATCCTTCTGTGACGGGGAAGATGACGCAGGAGCAGAGCTAGTGGGCCGCCGGAGCCCTGCGATGGGGAAGACCACGCCGTGAGCACCCATGCCAAACTCTGCTGCCCTGCTTAAGTCCGTTTACTGCTCACTGAAGGCCTTCCTTCTGTTACGGGGTAGACGATGCCGGAGCCCCTGCGACGGGGAAGACGATGCCGGAGCAGAGCTAGTGGTCCGCCGGAGCCCCTGCGACGGGAAGACCACGCCGGAGCAGAGCTAGTGGTCCGCTGGAGCCCGTTCGATGGGGAAGACCACGCCGTGAGCACCCACGCCAAACGCCACTGCCCTGCTTAAGTCCGGGAAGAAGACGACGCCGGCGGCTTGGCCATTACCCTCTGCACCTGCCAGTGGCACAATTTTAACAAAAAGTCTGAAAACAATACATGAAAAGAATGAATACAATTGCCAAAAGATGAGCACAGGGGGAGTTTACAGAGAACATGAATTGATGAGATCGTTATTCTGAACTCTGTAAAGAATGGAATCATCTAGGGAGCGTGAACTACAAATATGATCGAACACCTACAGGTCTTCAAAGAGTATCATGTAAACCATATTTTTTCTTAAATCTTACCCTACTTCATAGCACTGTGGGCAGAAAAAAACAGACTCCATCTACCAGCAGCATCATTTACTTGAAAGACAGATTTCCGTTGCTCATCACAGAAAGCCGAACATTTGTTCATTCCCTTGCCAATTTCATGTAAACTATGCATGCATGCAAGAGAGAGGAGAAGACAGAGAGGACGAGTCGCAATGTAACCTCGGCTGCCTTGCAGAGGTTGATGGCCATGCCGCCGGCGCCGCGAGAACACTGCACAAGCCTGTCCCTGGGCTTGTCGCTACGCGGGAAGCGGTTCCAGACCATGTACCTGAGGGTCTCCTTGATGTCATTGGCGTCGTCGCTGGAGAGAGGGAAGTGGAGGAGCACCTGCACGATGCCAGCCAGGCCATGGAGGAGCACCTGCACGCGCACTGCAGGACCTGTTCAGTGTTCTCGGGCGTTTCACATGTTTCACCCTGCCGAGATGCTACGCGAGATTATCTTGCGGCCAACTTGGGAAAGACAATAAGGCAAAGTTGGTGTCTTTCTGTAACCATAGGATGGAGCAGATCGTGTGGCTCCATTTTGGTGGCAGTATAATCCATTGCCACCTGTGGCAATGGATCCTGCCTCGTATATATATATATATATATATATATATATATAGGGAGGGAGAGGGAGACAGAGACAGAGAGAGTATGGTTACAGCCCGCTGCTCCACTGTACAGATTCAAGGCTTTTTAAAATTTTCAAACAGAGAAGGGGGGTTTACTAAAAAAGCCAAAAAAGAAAGCCACCTAGGCACCGTCAAAATGCCTATCTGGGCAATCCAATGGCACCTGCATGCCTTTTTTTCAAAAAAAAATTGACTGTTACGGTCTGCTGCAGCAGGGCAGTGACCACTGGCAGCTGACTGTAACAGTTTCCTATATATATATTTATTTATATGTGTGTGTGTGTATATGTCTATCTATCTATGTACATATGAGAATGAGTTCATGTGGGCCAAAGGTAGTAATAATTTCAATGGGAGAGCAATAAGGCTATGCTGCATCTTAACAGTCTAGCTGGGTGTTTTTTGCGTGGTGAAGCAGTGACCTACAGGACGTACAAGTTGAATAGTATATCAGTATGTTAAATGATAAGAAAGGAAGAAAAGGGTGTTCATTTTAATTTGTATAGCAGTAGAATAGTAGATTGTAATGAAGAAAATAAAAAAATTGAAGTAGGTTAGGTAAACAACACAGGGTAATGCTGTCAATCAGAAGCACATGCCAAACTAGAACAGACCTGAAACCATCTGGTGTATAAAAGGATATTCCTGTGAACTATTGGAGCTGGTCCACACCCATGCAAGCCTAAACCTGGGCTAGAATTGCCTGTATGTCTGCTTTCTGTGCTCATGAGTATAAACAAATCTATGTTACGTACATAACAATATTTGTATCAACAAGATTATATTAGGAGCTGTACACGATTGATTATCACTGATCAGGTGAGTTCTAACATCTGATTCTGAGTGGGCATAAACATAACTGAATGTGGGTGCAGAACTGTCTGACCCAAATGGTTGGCAGCCTTATAGGAACTAGGAAGCTCATGAAGGCCTATTCTCCTCTAGTTAGGAAGTGTATGGTGTCCAATCGCACCTTTGACTGCATTAAGAAGAGACCCTATTTTTTGGCCTTTGCCCCCTGGGGCCCTCCACTGTAGGGACTGGCAGGTGATAGTGTAGAGGTATGAGGCCAGGCTTGCTGATTGGAAGGCGAGACTCCTCTCCTATGGGGGAGAACGGCATTATGCAAATCAGTGCTGGACTGTCTTCCTATCTACTATCTCTCTATTTTCAGGATCCCAAAACTTGTGGCCAAGAAGCTGTAGTTTATTCAAGCTAGATTCTTTTGGCACGGCGGTAGTGATAGCGACAGTAGTGATAGTGAGAGGGGATGGCATGACATCTCCTGGGGTAGAGTATGTAGAAGCAAAGAAGCAGGAGGAATGGGGTTCAAGAACATCAGGGACTTCAACTTGGCACTCCTTTGTAGATGGTTGTGGAAGCTAGGAGAGGGAGATAGTGGGCTATGACTACATATTATCAGGCAGAGGTATTATAGCAGGTCCAGCTAGTGGGACTTGGCACCGTCCTCTGTGTACACTCTCTCACTGATTTGGAGAGCCATCATCCAGTATAGTGATACCATCAGATCCAGCGTTCATTGCAAGCTGGGTAATGGGCAGAGGAGCCTATTCTGGAAGGACATGTGGTGTGAAGATTTCACACTTGAAGAGGCCTATTTGCTATTGCGGTTGCACCCTTGGCTTCTGTGGCACAATCCTTTGATAGTCAGCTATCTGGTGGCACCTGGTCGCCTACTTTTAGGAGGAATCTTGTTCAAGAGGTGGATCAACTAGAGAGCCTTCTGTCGTTCCTCCTTCACTTCAGGTTGGTGCACAATAGTGCTGACAAATGGGTGTGACAAGGGGATAAGGAGGAAGGTTTCTCAGTCAGATCGGTTTATTCACTTATTTCAAACAGTGGTGTGGGTCACCGTTTTGATCCCCACGTTGGGGACCCTAAGAGCCTGATGATGGTGAAGCTATTGGTATGGAGGATCTCACATGGTCGGCTTTCCACTTGTGATAGGATTGCCCCATTCATTCAGGACATAGTCACATTGTAATGTTTGTGTGGAGAGGTGGAGGACCTCAATCACCTCTTTACGGGTTGCCCCTTTTCCAAGGAGGTATGGACTTGGATCGGGGACAGGATACATCACCGCTTGGGCCATTTTGAGACGGTGCATCAGCTTTTCCTCGAATGGCACAAGAGGTGGGTCCTAAAAGGGGACAAAATCCTCTAGTGGCTCATCCTTCACGCTACTTTATGGGCTTTGTGGGGCGAAAGAAGCATAAGAATTTTCATAGGGGAAGCAAGAGTGGAAGACAAGATTGTTTCTTTTGTTTGTGAGAATGTGTGTGAGTGGGCTAGGCATCTTTGTAAATTGGAGTCCCATAACTCCACACTTTTCCTTTTTTTGGCAGAAAGATAGGGGCTTTCCTTCTTGGTAGGGCATTTTGTACAGGAATTCTTTTGGGGGCTGACTGTTTACACTTGTAAATCCCTTTTCTTTTCATCTAATAGAGTAGTGGAACTACCCACTTTTCATAAAAAGAGGAGAACCTATTTTTATTCCCTCTGTTGTATGTGATTTCTATGGAAATTTAAGAATATATTGTTACCTCCAAATTGATGACTTTTGTATTAATTTTTCATATCTAGGTAAAAAATATTGGCTTCACAGGTGTATTCCGGTTAATCTTCAAGCCACTGGTGGACCAATTCCCTTGTTTTGGCGCTGTGTCCTATTCCTTGAGACACAAGGTGCAATTGTTTATCCTGAGAATCAAATGCGGTATCTATCAGTTTACATGATGCCTTTATGTACTCTGTCATATTATGTGCTAGTTAAATGCTGTACCTTTGTGCTCCCTTTGTAGAAAAAACTTGATTTCACACTAAAAGTTGTTGGTGGTGAACTATCATCAATTCCTGGGATTTCTGATGCCATTGAGGTTAGACAAATTCACTGTATCAATTTTGCCTTTCATAAGTTGATGCACATGTGAAACTTTTACACATTGTTTACTTTCCTAATCCAGGAAACTATACTTTATGCCATTGAAGACACCTTAACATGGCCAGTAAGGAAAGTTGTTCCAATCATCCCTGGTGATTACAGGTAGGACTCTCCAGTTCTAGAACTTTTTCTTTGAATTTCGGACGCTGGGATATGACATTTATCAGCTAATTATAGTAATTGCGGTTATTTTATTGCAGTTACTTGGAGTTGAAACCTGTAGGAACATTGGAAGTAAAGCTTATACAAGCAAGGGGTTTAACAAATAAGGACATCATAGGAAAATCTGATCCATATGCTGATCTGTACATTCGTCCATTACGAGATAGAATAAAGAGAAGCAAAACAATAGTACGTGAACATTTCATCTTTTAGATATCTTCTCATTTCCAGTTTCTTGTAAATGTGGAGTTACAATTTTCGCATTTCTTCGCAGAACAATGAGCTAAATCCTATATGGAATGAACACTTTGAGTTTATTGTTGAAGATCCATCTACCCAACATTTATTTGTGAAAGTTTATGATGACGAAGGACTCCAGAAGTCTGAGCTTATTGGTGTTGCTCAGGTAACATTAAAGGACCTTATGCCTGGGAAGGTGAAAGATATATGGTTGAATCTTGTCAAAGATCTGGAGGTCCAGAGAGATACAAAATACAGAGGAGAGGTTGGTCTCTTTGTTGCAAAGCATTTTATTTGATATTAGCTGATTCCTATTAATGCATGAGACTATTTGCAAAGGGGAAAAGAAAGGTGGAACAATTGAATTTTCTATGCCATGCTGCTGATTGATGTAAAAAGACAAACATGTGGGGATGGTTGAAGCATTTAGGGATAATTATATGTATACACTCGAAATCTACCATATTTTACATGTATCCTTGTGTTTGTTATGTTGTCATCTGCACCCCTGTGTTTAACAATAGTGTTTCAGTTATTTCCCTTTGATTCCATTAAATTTGTAACTGAGAGTCAAAAACGTAAAGTGAGAAATAGTTGTAAACCTAGAAATAGTTTGTAAAACTGACTTCCAGTCTTTATTGGAGCGTGCACAGAACTACTTTGTTTTGTGAATCTCTTAGCAGTTAGCACATACCTTCAGTGCAAAGTGATGCTTTGAATAGTGTGCCCTTTTGGCCAACAAGTGATTCTTTCACAATTCCCCAAGGGCCACTTTGATAACGGAATAAGACCTAGGTAGGGTAGCTTGTTCGCCTTGCCTGGGCTTATCCTACTTTGGTTCCCAGGGTCCGGTAGGATGAACTACCCCTGGTCAGGTAGGGTAAGTGAACACATAGGGTGCATAGGGTAAGATCTTCTGGATTTCTTAATTGGGATTTTTGATTTTAAGCCCCTAAATTCTTTCAAAATTAGGAAAAAGCACCCTTAATCCACCTATTTAGTCAAAAGCTTCCAGAATCTTCAAACCCTTAGTGAAAAGTCCCTCAGGTTATCAGCCATCCAAAAAATGGAATATTCTAGAGAATATTCTTTCCCCTATTTTTTGTATTTTTCGTTTTACCTTCCCCCCTCTCTCTCTCTCTCGGCACTCTCTCTCTCTCTTCTCTCTTTGTCTCTCTGTGGGGTGGGGGGGGATTGTCGGCGTCGGGAGGGAGGGGTTCCCTCTCTCTCTCTCTCTCTCTCTCTAGGGGGGGATGGGGGGTTGCCAGCAGGATAGTCCATATTCGTGAACCATACAATAGTATCCGCCGGCCAGACCTTCGCACTGGGCTTCTTTTCCCCCCGGTAACTTCAGTATTGCCCACCTTTACTCCGTGATATGGTACAACCGCGTTCTGGGGAGGACGGTGGTGTGGGTCACCAACAGAGGAAACCCACTCAAGGACCTTGCCGACATCCTCGCCATCACAGGAGATTGGAACATATTGCTCACCTTTACTCCGTGATATGGTAAAACCGCCTTCTAGGGAGGACGGTGGTGTGGGTCGCCAACAGAGAGAACCCACTCAAGGACCCCGCCGACATCCTCGCCGTCACAGGAGATTGGAACATCGCTGTGATGTACGGGGCGGGAAGAACCGTCTGGTCCACCAACCTCTCGGGCGTCCTAAGTAACACCTCTGCATTGCTATTGGACTCGGGCAACCTCATCCTTAGGCATGGTGAAGGTGAGGAGTACGTCTGGTAGAGCTTCACGCACCCCACTGACACACTACTGCTCATGAGGCTGAGGTCAAACCTCAGCACCGGTGCAGGCCTGAGACTGACATCATGGAGGGGCACGACCAACCCATCTCCGGAAGAGTTCGTGACCGTCGATCCTAAGGATTCCTTGCAGCCATACATCTTGAAGGGCTCAGAAATCTACTGGAGAAGGACAACGTGGGATGGGAAGCTAAGCATAACGAAGCAGTTGGGCAATCTTACCTCTCCCTATGTGCTGAGTGTGGTTAAAGGCGACAATGCCATTTACTGGATGTTTTACATGGTTGATAACTCCATACTTGTAAGGTATGTGATAAATTATATGAACATATACACCTTCTACTAGGTTGAAGGCTTGCAGTAGTGGATTGCAATGGGTTCCCTCCCAACAAGACCCTGTGATTTCTACAACAAGTGTGGACCTGTAACGACCCAAGATCCGGATACCGGGAAGGACCCGATACCATTCGAATCCTGATCCGCCACCCACGAGCCGGAGGGCTCGGAAGGGCTAAAGGGTGTGTGTGAGTGGAGTACACAGAAATAAGAAATAAAGTAGGAAATAACGATTAAATAAACTAACTACAAAGTCTAGTCCAAAAGTACAGTCTACAGAAATAAAACGTACCCAATGTCGAGTGAACACTCGGCACGGCGAGCTGACAACTAAGAACCTCCGCGCAGCACCCTCGAACCTCGAGGAGGAACTGCCACACCTGAAAAGCAGGGGGTGAGCCTCGTCTCACTGGCTCAATAGGGGTCCTGCGGAACCCTAACTGTAAACAACGGCGGAAAAAGGAAAAACAATAGCAACGGTAACGATAACAGCGGAAAGAGCGGCGAACACGATGGCCGGTAAAACCTCGGCTCTACTGCTACTCCTACTGTATCGGGAAACACACCCCGATCTTACAGTCGGGACCATCGGACTAACGAGAAAACCCTGGCTACGTGCCAGGAGAAACACCACGACAACGCTGTCGCGGAGGCCCGTCCTCGCTGACTAAGGCCTAGCCCAAGACCACGCGGTCTGGGAGCACGGTCACGACCTCGCTGTCGTGGACCCAGTGTCGTCTATGGAAAACCCTCAGTAACGCTACCAGAAACCCTAGACCTCGTGTTGGGAAACGCCAGGAAACTACACGCAAAACACGGGAAAACCCGTCTCGTGTGACAGTAGTACTGCCCACTAGAAGTAAGGCCGAATGCGTCCACTGACGTCTTAGCCTGCCCCTCAGGTGTCTCCCTCCGGCCCAGCGGGAAACTGAGACACTGTACTAGTAACCACAAAACAAGGGTCTAATCGGGGTCGTGCTCGTCAGCACGCGTCCGAAGTCCCCGACCACGTGTGCACACACTGACTCTCTGCCCGTCGTCAGGCCCTCTAGCTGATTTTCCTCCCGGCTCGGACTCGAGCCGTGTACAGGGGAGGCCCTACGGCAACCAGCCTAAAACCGTCTCTCCCGGGTGTAGCTCTCCACCTACTCCCTGGAGACTCGAGCCTGTTCGTACATGCGTGCAAAGGCAAGGTACGACTAGTGGGGGCTCACTGAGCAAAACGACTCTCGGGGGAAGCCCACGAAATACGAACAGGCTACGCATGAGCCCTATCGTAAATTAGCTTTGAAAACAGGTGGCCCGATGCCACCGGACTCTGGACAGTCCACTAAACCTATTAAACTTGACGGCCCTTGAGTCACAAGACTCAGGTCAAGGCCGTCGCACAGGATAGCTCCAGGCCGTCAATCTGGCCTAACTCTAGGCCAGAAACCACGGTAAAATAATCATCAAGGCGGCCCACGACCGCCGAGCTTAATCCCTTCCAAAGGGAAGCTAAGAAACCCTCCAGCCCCAGGCTAGAAAATTGGACACGCAGTCCACAGGTCATACGCATGGCCCACACGGAAAGCACTTTCCGGGGAAGCTCACGACGTGCAGGAATAGCCCACCGCACTCATGTCGATACACGGCGACTCGATTAAGCGTAACACGGAAGCCCGGAACACGGAAGGGTCACCCGGACCCTCGAAACCCACGGGCATGCCAATCGAGGTAAAACGGTACCTCCGAACACCCAAAATCACGGTCATGGTATCCACGGGGTGTCCGGGACACTCACGGGGCCAAAGGTCGGTCATTAGGTCTCAACTGGACCGACAGGTACCCAAAACGGGCGAAATAGGGGATTTCGGTCGACCAACCCTCATGGGTCGGTCGACAGGCCCCATTGCGTTGACACGGCCACAGGGCTGCGTCGACGCAACCACGACCCGCCAAGGGGTCTGCTCTGGTTGGTCGACCGACCCAGACCGGTCGGTCGACCGAACTGGGGCGAGATGCCCCCGATCGCCGCTGCTGTTCGGTCGACCGAACACAGCAGGGAACCCACCGAACCCAGCCCTAGGCTCCGGTTTCCACGCCCACTCGACCCCAGTCGAGGGGGGAAACAACAGGGATCATTCCCCGTGTCCCAAAACCCAAAAATGGGAGGAAGAAAGCGGGACGGTGTTCGATCCGATGAAATCATCACACGCCTTAAAAACATGATTTTAACCCCCAGCGTGAATAAACCCACGCTCAACTCACCACGGGCTATGAAACTCGCGAAAAAGGAAGTACATGGGTTAAGGATCCATTCCCCTACCTTCACCGAAGATTCGACGCGCCGAGGACGCCGTTCTACGCGAAAACGCCCGCGAAACCCCCGCTGGTTCACGAACGCGCCACCGAGCTTCAACGCGCCACCGTCCCTCGATCCTCGACCCGTTCCCGCTCCACGCCCTCGCAGCATCCCCGCCTCGCCCTTGCCCCGCTCCGTCGGCTGCCCGGAGACGAGGGAGAGAAAGAGAAGAGAGAGAGAGTGAAAGAGAGAATGGGGAGAGAGGGGTGAGTTGGTTTATATAGAAAATCTAGAATTTTTAAAAAATACGAAAAATAGGGAAACATACTCCCCACGATCCTCGAAAAACGCACAACGCGCTTGCAACGTCCCGGAGTCCGACAACACATTGGTTCACCCTACACAGGGTTCTGAAGGCTCGTCAGACACAAACCCACCTAAAGCCCAAAACACGTCCCGGGACTCACAACGACGCTCCGAACTCACGGATCCTGATCCGGAAAAATCAAAAAGTTTTCCGGGGTGTTACAGGACCGTTCGACGCTTTTGTTTATATGGAGGACGCTTGCAGGTGCTTGGATGGGTTCGAACCCAGAAGTCCGAAGGATTGGAAGAGGGGCAACTTCACGGGGTGTTACGTGAGACGGCACCAGCTATTGTGTGATGGAACGGACAGCTTTGTGAAGCTCCCTAGTATAAAGTTGCCGAATGGGTTCTCCACTATGTGGATCAAGAACATGGAGTTGTGTGAGGCTGAATTTTCCGCTAGCTATTGTTGCCAAGCTTATGCTTATGTGAACTTCAACACTTTGAACGAAACAGGATCGAGATGCTTGCTCTAGCTTGGAGAAATGAGAGATGTCGGGAGGGAGGGGTTCTCTGTGTGTGTGTGTGTGGGGGGGGGGGGGGGGGGTTGTTGGTGCCGGGAGGGAGGGATTCTCTCTCTCTGTCTCTCTCCATCTTTGCAACCTTACCCCACTGGGTGGGGGTGGGTGTGGGGCTGTCGGTGCGGTTGCCGAAAGGGGAGACCCCTCTCTCTTTGTTTAGATAAGGGCATTATGGTCTTTTTCTAGCCTAACGCCCCCTCAACCGGACCGATCGGGACCCAAAACGGGCGAAACAGGGGATTTCGGTCGACCAACCCTCATGGGTCGGTCGACAGGCCCCACTGCGTCGACGCGGCCACAGGGCTGCGTCGACGCAGCCATGACCCGCCAAGGGGTCTGCCCTGGTTGGTCGACCGGCCCAGACCGGTCGGTCGACCGAACTGGGGCGAGATGCCCCCTATCACCGCTGCCGTTCGGTCGACCGAACCTGTCGGTCGGTCGACCGAACACGGCAGGGAACCCACTGAACCCAACCCTAAGGTCCGGTTTCCACGCCCACTCGACCCCAGTCGAGGGGGAAAACAACGGGGATCATTCCCCGTGTCCCAAAACCCAAAAATGGGAGGAAGAAAGCGGAAAAACGGCGTTCGATCCGACGAAATCGTCACGCGCCCTAAAAATATGATTTTAACCCCTGGCGTGAATAAACCCACGCTCAGCTCACCACGGGCTATGAAACTCGCGGAAAAGGAAGTACAGGAGTTAAGGATCCATCCCCCTACCTCCACCGAAGATTCGACGTCCCGAGGACGCCGTTCTACGCGAAACCCCCGCCGGTTCACAAACGCGCCACCGAGCTTCAACGCGCCACCGTCCCTCGATCCTCGACTTGTTCCCGCTCCACGCCCTCGCAGCATCCCCGCCTCGCCCTTGCCCTGCTCCGTCGGCCGCCCGGAGACGAGAGGGAGAGAAAGAGAAGAGAGAGAGAGTGAAAGAGAGAATGGGGAGAGAGAGGGGTGAGTTGGTTTATATAGAAAATCTGGAATTTTTAAAAAATACGAAAAATATGGAAAAATACTCCCCGCGATCCTCGAAAAATGCACAACGCGCTTGCAACGTCCCGGAGTCCGACAACACATTGGTTCACCCTACACAGACATCTGAAGGCTCGTCAGACACAAACCCACCTAAAGCCAAAAACACGTCTCGGGACTCACAACGATGCTCCGAACTCACGGATCCTGATCCGGAAAAATCAAAAAGTTTTCCGGGGTGTTACAGGACCGTTCGACGCTTTTGTTGATATGGAGGACGCTTGCAGGTGCTTGGATTGGTTCGAACCCAGAAGTCCGAAGGATTGGAAGAGGGGCAACTTCACAGGGTGTTACGTGAGACGGCACCAGCTGTTGTGTGATGGAACGGACAGCTTTGTGAAGCTCCCTAGGATAAAGTTGCCGGATGGGTTCTCCACTATGTGGATCAAGAACATGGAGTTGTGTGAGGCTGAATTTTCCGCTAGCTATCGTTGCCAAGCCTATGCTTATGCGAACTTCAGCACTTTGAACGAAACAGGATCGAGATGCTTGCTCTATCTTGGAGAAGTGAGAGACGTCGGGAGGGAGGGGTTCTCCCTTCAATCCTTCTCTCTCTGCTCTCTCTCTCTCTCTGTGTGTGTGTGTGTGTGTGTCTTTGTGGGGTGGGGGGTTGTTGGTGCCGGGAGGGAGGGATTCTCTCTCTCTCTCTCCATCTTTGCGACCTTACCCCACTGGGTGGGGGTGTCGGTGTCGGTGCCGTTGCCAAAGGGGGAGACCCCTCTCTCTTTGTTTAGATAAGGGCATTATGGTCTTTTTCTAGCCTAACGCCCCCTCTGGCGCCCTCCCCCCTTCTCTCTCTCTCTGTTTAGATCAGGGCATTATGGTCGTTTTCTCTTAGTTAGGCTAGACTATGGTTAGGTTAGTCTAATCAGACCTTACCTCACGATGAGAGACTGCAGGGGCTTTTTCCTATAACGGAGAAGATTTTGGGGACTTTTGACTAAATAAGTGGATTAGGGGGAGTTTTTTAATTTTGAAAGAATTTGGGGACTTAAAACCAAAAATCCCTTCTTAAGTATGATATTTTAAAAAAAAGTTATCTATTTTATTTTTTTCTTATTCTAGGTTGGCTAAGATAAAGTTATCAAACTCGGTTAGGCTTAACCCTCGGATACCTTACCTGAGCTTAACTAAGCTGCCTTACCCTATTCTATTATCAAAACGGCCCTACGATAGTCAGTGCAGAGGGGTCAAATATCCAGATCCTAAATGGAAACATCCATCTGTGGTCAGTCACTGGGGCCAGACTCAAAATTGTATCCAGTAAAGTAAATTAGATAACTTGCCCATGACAATTCCTTTCATTTATTTATTTTTTTTTTTTGGGGGGGGGGTGGCGCTGTATCATTCCTATAGAACTGAATGGATCAAAGACGGAAGACATGTGGCACGTACTAAGAGCATTTAAAGGTTGTCTTAATCTCACATCTTGCAAGCTGACATTGTCCAGTCTGTATAAGGCACTTACATGAGTGGGATGATTCTATGGAATAGAAGAAAGAAAGATCCTGCGTGGATGGAAAAGTTTGCCAATAATCTGCTACCTGATTATTCCACTTATCATGTTAAAAGTTGAGCTTTAGACAAACACATCCATTATCCCCCATGAATCATGTACTTAATTGACATAACTGAATGCCCAGTGGATGCTTGAGTATACTTTTTTTTTAATGGTTGATTGGCGCTTGCTCTATGGACCATATGTCAGCAGTGGGAGAGCTATGCATTATGTGGCAGTAAGATAGTTGCTAGCCTGGCAGCACTTATGATAGTGGGGCCTTCTCAGAATTTTATCATGGACATGTTTTTATGTATCTTTTTCCATTATGGGGCAAATATTCGAATCTTTGCTGGACTGTCAGATATAATATCCTTGCATCTTACTTCACTCATCACAGACATCTGCCAAAACCCACCACAAGCAAGACAGGCTTGGATGGACTTTACACCCTTTCTTCTGGGGCATCATTCATTGCCTACACCTCTGGCTACAGAAAATGTTTTTGTGGCCATCATGATGTTACTTTCTTCATTTTGATAATGATCAACACACATTTGGATTTTCTTTTATTCTTTAAAGTTGGGACTAAGTTTTTGGACATCCTTGTATGTTTATCTAGAAGTGTTCTTCTTTTATTTGTGTAGCTGTTTAATATGTTCACCAGGGAGGTGCACATGTGGATGGGGCTTGCAGGTCAATGTTTCTGGAATTCCCCCCGGTCCAGACTGGCACATCACCTGAGGGGCTTGCATCTGCCTAGTTGCCGCTGGTGGTCTTTCGGGATGGGGCAAATTGGCTGCCACCTGGGAGAAGGGGGGCTCATATTTAAATTAAATAAGTAAAATTAAAGTAATGGTTTCAGCTTTTGATTGTCATTGTTTTGGATGTGCTAGGTGCACCTGGAGCTTCTCTACTGTCCTTTTGGATTGGAAAATGGGTTTTCTAATCCTTTTTCCACCAACAAGTTCTCAATGACATCACTGGAGAAAGCCCTCAAAAGTGAGGTTAATGGAAATGAGGATAGTGTTTCTGATGGGATATCCGCCCACAGGAAAAGGGATGTCATTGTGAGAGGAGTGCTATCTGTTACAGTTCTATCCGCAGAAGACTTGCCAGCAATGGATCTGATGGGAAATGCGGATCCATATGTTGTTGTTCAAATGAAAAAAACTGGAACAAAGAATAAAACCAGGGTATTTTTTCTGATCACTGTGAATTTTGTACTTCATTAGTGTCCACCCTGAAAAAAATGTGTTTTTCCAGGTTGTAAATGACAGCCTGAATCCAGCTTGGAATCAAACGTTTGACTTTGTTGTAGAAGATGGACTACATGATATGTTAATCTTGGAAGTTTGGGATCATGATACATTTGGAAAGGTATGTTTTTTCTTATGCCATCTTTATTAATATGAATCTCAATTAGGCCCCCCTAATTTGGCTATGGCTGTTATTGAATGTATCATGGGGATGCAGATTCAACACAATTATTTGATTTTATTTACCATTCCTTGGTCCACAGCCTCCTCACATGTAATACACAATCTTAGTAACATGAAAAACTTCTTCCATGGCATGTTATGGGCATATTGCTAATATCAGTCTACTGTGAAAGTTTTTTTTTTCGGGTTTGATGATGTTTCATTTTCCAAGAAGGATTGCAGAATTAGATTGGATTTTGTGATTAGTCAGTCTCACTTTGGTCTAGATCACGAATGAGATTGGCCCAGGTTTGGTCCAGTTGTCCAGAATCAGCTGATTTTGAACCAATGCCAAGCTATTCAAGCTAAATCAGTATTTTTTTGTCTTTTCTTCTTTAATCAAAGGAGTGACTGGATTTTCCCTTGAAATCAGATTGGCGTCAGCTTATTCTCTAGCTAAATCGATCAGTCTGGATTGGGAATTGGCCATGTCCATGAACCATGTTTTTGTAATGCCATGTTCCCACATGAACATTGATTGCTTCCACGGTATAACAAAACAGAATGTTTTTGTGGGTGTATTTAGCAAGTATAAACTTTTAAATTTGTGTGTTAAGACTGTCCTATTGAGTCACATCCAAGTTGATTTATGCGGTTTCCATGTCATAGATTTACCACGTCTATGTTGAAATGTTTCACTAAATGTACACAGAGACCTGTGGTTACAATTTGGGTTTTTTGTATATATCCCTGTTAAAAGTGAAATTGCATGGAAAATCTATGCTGCATTTGCATTTGCATATATACCCTCCATACATGGATTTCATGACATCTATGCCCTTGTGGTAAACTTCCGTCAAAATATCCACATATTATTCCATCTTCTTTATCTCTCCTTAAGAGATTTTAATGGTTTGTTAACAACAAGTGATGAGGACATATTAGGCATTGAATTCATACAGGAAGGGTATACATGCAATTGTAAATTTAGGATTTATATTTATGCAACTTCACTTTTAACACGGCTATATATGCAAAAAAATCTTTGCAACTTTTTTCTTTAACACTCAGTAATATAGGGACTTCTGCTTCAACTTTCTTTCTTCTGATCTAAGTAATTTCTTCTTTAATTCAGGACTACATGGGAAGATGTATTATGACATTGACAAGGGTCATAATGGAAGGGGAGCTAACGGACAGTTTTCCCTTGGAGGGTGCAAAATCTGGAAGGCTAAATTTGCATCTCAAGTGGGCACCACAGCCCATTTTCAGGGATTCATGAAGATCGGGAAGCCAAAGGAAGTTGCCTGTTTGATCGCAAGTAATCGTAATTTTTTGGGCACATTCCTGTACCTTTCTGATCCAGGGCTGGAAGAAAATTTTGTCATGTATCCCAGGTTTTCTGATAAGCCTCTGAATCCGTGGAGATAAATAAATGCTGCATCATGAGCTGCAGCTCCACTCCTTGCGATGTAATTGTGATGGACTTTTCTTGTCTTCTAGATGGAACTCCAAATCATAATTACCATTCCCTAAAGAGTGGAATATCTGTGTAGGTTTTTGGGACTTCTTGACATGTAGAGTTTGTGTTCATCCAACTGCCTATTGTACATTCAGATATGCCGGCTTAGCAATCAAGCGAGAATTGTGGTGCCTTCTTGTATTATAAAGTTGGGAGCAACATCTTAACATTATGCATGCTATTCTTTATTATGAGTATATGCCATTCATATTCATATGAATGGCCTCCGGCGATTTGTTGTTTACTCAGTGGGCGTGTTGTCAAACTTCTAATTATTTCTTCGAAGACCTATGGCTGCTTGCTCGCTGAAACTCTATATAGGGGTTGAGCAAAGTGGTGGAACTTGGTTAAGATCAAGGTTCGTCGACTCGTTGATCCGTATCGGATCGGGATCCTCCTGATCCGATACGGTACACCCGAGTCACATCTGACTCGGTC
The DNA here is from genome assembly GCA_022559845.1 of Amorphophallus konjac. Taxonomy (NCBI): domain Eukaryota; kingdom Viridiplantae; phylum Streptophyta; class Magnoliopsida; order Alismatales; family Araceae; genus Amorphophallus; species Amorphophallus konjac. Next base: position 21,713,065 of record CM040121.1, read on the forward strand.
TGACTCGGTCCTCTCTCTCCCCCTCTCCCCCTCCTCTATCTCTCTCTCACTGTGACTCGGCCCGACTCAGCCGATCCTGAGGGTGATCTGCAGTGTACCTAGTTTTCTTTGATACGGTACGCCCGAGTCAACAAATCATGGTTAAGATACGTGTTGTTCCTACTTCTGAAAGCATACTTTTCCTTCTTACTTTTTACTTGTTAGGTCTGATTCTCACGGTGGAAAACTTGTCTTTTCCGAGAACAGTCTGAATTCCAAGGTAATCGATATAGAGTTTGGCTTGGTGTGCACACCCAAGGTAATTCCACACACCTTGGATGTGTATCAAAGTTTTTTATTTCTTTTTTAAAATATGGTGAGGTGGGACTTCACCTCACCTATCCATCCGTTCGTGACTTCTCCTCATCGGAAGGGCCAAAAAAATAAAAAAAAAAAGTGTCCATGCAAGTATTTTTTAAAAAATTCTGGACGGTTTATTTTTTGAGCTGTCTTCATGTACGGATGAGTAGGTGAGGTGAGAATCCACCTTACCCTAGTGTAATCAGCTCGGGTGTGCGCCAATACAAGCTCAGCTCATCTATATCAATGGTGAACTCTCAATTCATAACCCGTACATTTCGGTCTCTTACGGGAAAAAGTCCTGGGAGTAAGATTGTTGCACACCTTACGCGCAGCAGATGATCACACCATGTACCGACTGGTCTATTCAGGAAGACGGGACTTGGGTGAGGAAAACTACAATATTGACCCTTTCGTCTTACATGGACCAGTTGTACAACAAGCATTATTTCAAGTTTAAATCTCATATATAGTTCTTTGTCTTAATAGGAGAGGTTTTTTTTTTTGGTTGTCGCAAGTATATATTCTATTTTCTTCTGGTGATTATTCTTGATTTGATAGACCCAATCTCTACTGCCTGTACTCAGCAGGGAACACGTAAATTCAGTCCCTATGAACACAACTGTAAAGAGTTTTTAGGTGTTTATAGATAAATTTCATAAAAGTGAGGATATAGTGATACTTTGAATATTTGCAGAGATGTACATGCAATTTTTCCAATTAAATTTGAGGGAGCGAAACTACTGCTCGGAGTCCTCGGCTCTTGGCTTGGTAGACGAAGACCATGTTAAATTCTTCCTCTCCTTCTTCGCCTCGAAGGTGGAAGGGTCTCCCGACTTAATCCACCATACCGATGGGTGTGCGAGTACACCCGCTTGACCCGGTCGACTGGAATCGATAGCTCGCCAGAGGCTGGAAACTCGTTTAAGACGATATTGACGTCGAACGGTAAAGGGAACAGCGGTGAGTCCACTCGCATGACCCGGCCGGTCTTCTCATCTCGCAGTCTCGTGGAGGTTGCATCCACCGAAGCTTCGGCTGTCATGGCCTCCGGTTCCTGTCTACATACACTTGTCTAAGAAGTGAGGAATATAACATGCATGACTGGCGAGGACTAGTTAGTCCTCGCTCGAACGGAGGCGACTCTTCTGCTGCCGTCTGTGTCCAAGATTAACGTGTAGACCGTAGCAATAGGTAGTGATCACTCTGTGGGTCTTCATCATGCGGGGTCCGACTGAAGTATTGATCGGACCAGGTCTCGGTATGGGCCGGTAAGGGTCCCATTGGATTCTGTTCTTCATCAATTTAGAATCCAGTGTGCATGTGACGGGGAAAACCACACTTTCTTTCCACGGATTGTGTTACGTTCTTTTGGAGGCTAGTCAGGAAGGCGTTTGGTTTATTTGCAGTTTCATGGCTTGGAGCGTAGATCGAAGTAACGCACATGGAGAGCATGCGCAGCAGTGACGGTGAAGTAATACCGTACGTGTTAATTAAGCAGCTTCAACTAAGTGAGCTTATCAAAGCCAATGATTTAAATAATAGTTAAGCTAGAGGATGCCTTAATTTGCTCATCCAGAGGAGGCTCCCAAGTCCCCCTGCTATAAAAAATGAAGTGTGTATGTGCAATGTGTGTTCAGAGAGAGAGCGCGCCCGCCGTGCATGTCCAAGGAATGATGACCACTTCAGGGTAGAGCGTTAATGTGGAAGAAGGTGATGGCGAGGATGAGCTGCACACCCGCCCTGGTGCCGCTCTTGGTGCTTCTGGTTCTCCTTGGCTCCCTCGTCGTCTTCCAGCGACACGACTTCATCAGCACCTTTCATGGCGTCTTAACGGCAGTTTCTTCTTCCTCTTCTTCTTCCTTCTCCTCCTCCTCCTCTTCTTCTTCTATGCCTATCCACGAGGCTGCCACAGCTTCTGCGTCCCCCGTGGGTTCAGATGAGCCGTTCATATGGCCATCTGCGCTCTCTGCAGTCAACACGAGTGCCCAGAATAGAGTGAGTTCTGATGACTCTGTGTTCACAAAAAAAAAAAAAAACGTCATGAAACCATTAGAATCTACTTGTATGTATAGGTGCAGAATGGAACCCAGATATATGGACGATCGATCTCCATTCCTCTTTTAATTTTAATCCTTTTTTCGGCTTTCTTTGGGTGCAGGAGATCAGGAAAGAGGGACCTCTGGAGCAGGGCCTTGCGAGGGCCCGTGCGGCCATCCGGCGGGCGGCGCTCTCTCTCAACTACACTTTCGACAGGGAGCAGACCTTCATCCCAAGGGGAGCCATCTACCGGAACCCCCACGCGTTTCTCCAGTTAAGACAGCCGGCCACACCATGCTTGCAAGCAGGTTATTATTATTATTATTATTATTATTATAGCACTGATTAGCACTCTCTCCATGCACCTTACCCTCTCATAAGAACAATAATATCGAGTTTCAAAATGTTACTAGGATATTGTTCTTTGATTCACCAACCATAGTAGGTAGCTGCGTTTCTATATTAAATTTTACAGCATTCTTCTGCTTATCTCATTAGACAGACTATACAGCCTTTTTAATGTTCAAAGGAAATCTTCGATTCTCCAACCAATACGTATACACACTGTGTGCACACTTGAAATTAAGAAGACAAAAATAATTCTTTATTTGTCACCTAGAGTTATGTCATACAATATGAAAACTTCTTCAAAATTCTTGGGCTTTTAATTAGATCTATCGCTATTAATTAGATCTATAACATTGTTAAGACCAATGTTACAGTAGTGATGGCTTCGACGATTAATCACTTTCTAGATTAACGTTCTTGGATTTCATTAATAGCCATAGATCGTATCAAACAGTCGTATATTGTTTATTACGGGCGGCCTGCCAGATTATTTATCTCTGTTCCTCGTGCATATTACTTGATGGGGTGTCCCGAAAACCCATGCAGGAGCCACATAGAGATGGAGAAGCGGTTCAAGATATGGACCTACAGGGAGGGGGAGCCGCCCCTCGTCCACGGGGGACCTCACGCCTCCATCTACGCCGTGGAGGGCCACCTCATCAGCGAGCTCGACGGCGGCGGTGAGGCGCCGAGCCCCTTCTCCGCCGCCCGGCCGGAGGACGCCCACGCCTTTTTCCTCCCCTTCAGCGTCGCCAACGTGGTGGAGTTCGTGTACAAGCCCGTCATCCCCCGCACCTACAGGCCCCTCCGCCGCTTCGCCCGGGACTACGCCCACGTCGTGGCCTACCGCCACCCTTACTGGCGGCGCAGCGGCGGCGCCGACCACTTCATGGCCGCCTGCCATGACTGGGTACGTACGTAAGCGCTGGAACTTGACTGGCTCCCCCACCCATGAGCATGGACGGATCAACTCCAACACACAGATGTCTAGCTCTCATGATCACCTCCTTAGAATGATCAAGTGTACTGGTTTGATGGATGGGTGCTTCGATCCTGCAGGGGCCGGCGGCTACCCAAGGCCACCCTGAGTTCTTCAGGAACCTCATCCGGGTCGTCTGCAATGCCAACGCGTCCGAGGGCTTCGACCCCCAGCGCGACGTAACCCTGCCGGAAGTGCACCTCCCCGACGGCCGCCTGTCCCCGCCGGGCGCCGTCAACCCGCCTTCCAAGCGCCCCATGCTCGCCTTCTTCGCGGGAGGAGCCCATGGTTACATCAGGGAGGTCTGCTGCGGCACTGGAAGGGCAAGGACGAGGAGGTGGTGGTGCACGAATACCTCCCCAAGGGCGGCCCCAGCTACGGGGAGCTGATGGGGAGGAGCAGGTACTGCCTGTGCCCCAGCGGCTACGAGGTGGCGAGCCCCCGGGTGTTGGAGGCCATCTACGCCGGGTGCGTGCCCGTGATCATCTCGGAGGCGTACGTGCTGCCCTTCAGCGACGTGCTGGACTGGAGCAAGTTCTCGGTGACGATCCCGGTGGGGAGGATACCGGAGATCAAGGAGATACTGAAGGCGGTACCGGAGAAGAGCTACCGGAGGATGCAGCGTCGGGTGGTGCAGGTGCAGCGCCACTTCGTGCTCAACAGGCCGGCGCGCAGTTTCGACATCATCCACATGGTGCTGCACTCGCTGTGGCTGCGCCGGCTTAACCTCCGCCTGGGTTACTGATCATGGCAGCCCATGCATCCATGCATCCACCGGTGTTGATGAGTAATGATCGATAATGCTGATCCCCTGCATGTTCGTCGGCTCCATATCATGGCTTCTGTCAGTGCAACAGTCGACATAGAGAGTTCAAGATCGATGATGGTGCAGTTGACAGTTCTCACACAGTTTGCATGTTTTATTCGCCTTCATGCATGTATGTTTTTTTTTATTTTGTTGGCAGATGAAAATTATATATATAGATGTTAAGTGTGTATAAAACATGGGTGTAGTCTCTATGTTTAGTTCATCTAGGGTTTAATTGGATCTCTGAAATGGTGAGCCAATTAATTAGATCGAAACTGCATACAAGCCCATCGTCCCTCTCCTTGGATAATGATGTACCAGCTGGAAGCTGGGGATTAAACCATCTCTAATATATATATATATATATATATATATGGCAGTGTTACATATATGGATCTAGGTACAGAATGTGTTTGGTAGTTCAATTAGGAGACCCCTTTGCATTTTCTAGGCCTTTTTCCATCAATCCCCCTGGATTGCCATTAAAGCTTTCCTTGATCAGTACTCGTTCATGATCACAACACATCACATGGAAGCGATATTCTTGGATCTCATCGTTGTTGAGGAAGAACAAGCTAGCATATTATAATGTCCACAAGGTGTTATAACTTCTTCGGATCACAAGGTGGGTCGAAGCAGTTTAAACGTTCAAGAGGGGAGACTTCACGTACACAAAAAGGTGTTCCCATCTTTGACTCACAATTTCTAAATCCTTTTTCTTCTTCTTCTTTACGTTTTCAAGACATGCATATTTAAATATCCCTTAGCTTTGGAGACTGTAGAGATTGTTGACTTTGGACCACACAGAGATGGGTATTGGGAACAGCTTGTCGATGACTCGATGAAGTAAACCCCAGTTAATTAATTAATTAAGAGACTTCGTTTATCACATGGTCCAAGGTAATTAAGGACTTCAAGAAGCCTCGGACTAATGAAGACTGCCTAGAGCACCCTATATGGAAGCCACCTGTTAGCTACTGGACTTTGGTGAGGCTGTCATCATTACTACTGCTAATTACACTGTTACTCATTATGGTGCTTCCTCTGTGGAGCAAATCAAGAGATAAGTTTTTGTTACTTGTGATCTTGGGCTTCTGCACACACTAACCCTTCTTGGGATTAAAATTACATGCCTGTTGCCGTAAGAAATGTGATTGAGTGCAGGAAATGTGATTTGGAGTATTTGAGGAACTGTTTCCACCATAGTAATTTTTTTTAAGATGAACATGCATATATGTTTTATTTTTATCCCTTCACCAACAAAGAAGGCTCAAATATGTTTTTACAAGGATGGCAGCTAGAATTTTGATGCCACGTCAGTTTGGAGTTTGAACTGTCATGTGGGCACCACGCCTGGCATGGCATCTTCTTTTTACAGACAAAAGGTGAAGTCAGAGAATTTCGTGTCTTATTAAATTAATCTGCCCTAATATTTATCAACTTGATCATAGCTAGTCAAAAGTTTTATTTTTTAATAATAAATCATTACGTATTTTTGCAGCTTATTCAAGGGAGATATAACAGTTCCCAACACGAAGAGGTTCAACCAACTATTTAGAGTCATTAATTAAGGCATACAATTCATACGTACGTACATTAGAAGAACCAACGAGTCTAGTCACCTAATTTAATTTAGACAAAGTTGCCTGTTACTGATGAAGTTGTTAAATCTATTAAGAACTGAATTTTTCTTCAAAAATAAAAAGGGAAAAATATTAACCGCCCCAATTCCCATCCGCAAATATCATGTTTGCAATGTGACATGAGCAATGATTCCTGCATCGCATGTTGGGATGACTTTTTTTAAAAAAAAATGTGGGTCTCGTATCACTCTATTCTGGAGTGTAATTCACGTCACGAAAAATTATCTTAAAAAATAAGAAGAAAAATAGGTACTCTTAAAATCTCAAAAAAAAAATTTGGGGGGGGGGGAGAGGTTCTTGAGCCGTAGTGAAATATTAATCTCACGTCAAGATATTTTGATATGATATCCATAACTAAAAATTTTCAAAAAACTAAAAAAATGGATGCACCAGCCTGCGGTGCTGGGGCAAGCATTACTTATGTGGTATCTTGACGGTAAACAAAAATATGATTAAAGAAATGGATATTTTATTTTGAATAAAAAGGTAAACAAAAATATGTTGTTTAAAAGTAAAAGGAAAGAAACTTAATGTGGCATCTCCTTTTCATTCTATAATTAACATGCTTCGCTCCAGAAGATGGAATGACTATCTAAAATATATACCTTTTATAAGGAGTAGATCGAGGTAATTGAGATTAGGGGGACACGGGATTTCCAACCCCGGAGCCGTGTTGAGATGCACACAGCATGTGATGTACGAGTATTGTGTGTGTCAGGATTAAAGAAGACCAGGTGATAGAAGGTTCATGTGATTTTAGACTCTTTCACGTCAAAACTAGTTCCAACTTCCAACGTCTCTGGGATGATGTATTGCTATGTGTACGCACCGTTGTGTAGAAGAAGGAGCCCAGCCCACTTAGGACCACCCCCGCTAGGGCACGTCCCTACACCGGGCAGACCTGTGCTTCCCCACCTCCGGGGGCGTGAGTTTTGAACCCGGGAGCTTTTCCCAGATGGGAGAAACTTGTCCAATACTATGTCAGCGCGTACGGATAAAATCTTTCGATCATATGAACATAATTTATTACGTAAATTTAATATATCGGCCAAAAATTTCTACACAAATTGAGTTTATTTTATTTTTGGTATTAGAACATATCCTAAAAGAACTTTGCATCGATAGTAGTTGGTCGTGGAAGGTAATTTCCTATGGTTTTAGTGACAAGAACCTGCTAGAGAGTCGTTGTTTTCATCGTGACAATCATTATACTCCAAATCGCGCCATTTGGACCCTTGAACTTCAATTTTTCGTCGGATGAAATTATTAATTGTTAGATTTTTATTGTGATTTAAAATCTTATTTATTTTTTTCTCATTATTCATTCATTGGTCGTCACTTTGTGTTGCCGTTGAGTAATAATAACACGCGTGATGAATGACATCTAAAACTATCGCATGTGTCGAATTGTGAAAACGAAGGCTTCGATTGAGGACGCTCCTCTCTCGGACGCCTCTTATAAATAGATCACTTGGGTGATCAATGCGAGTGTTGTTCAGCAGGAAATAGTTTTAGCCTTTTCCTGTGCATTATTCTTTATTTTCTCTCTTTATGTTTTTGTTGGGTCTTCGAGAGTTTGATCGAGATTCACAAACTATCTTCGAGAATGTGTCGACGAGAGAGAGGAGATTGTCTATCTGAGGGTCATCGTATCTTTAAGAGATCTTTGCCGCGAGACTCGCATGTTAGGTGACAATAAAACTCTTAGTTTTAACATCTACGCACTTCGATCCGACATGCCACGTCTAAACTCATTTATTTCCAATTGTTTGTTGTTATTTTATTGATTTCAACAATAGAAACTATCATTCTAAGAGTTCTATTATTTATTATATTACTAAATTTTAATTTAGAGTCAAATATCAATTTTAAAATAGCGCATGGGTGCCTGGACGTGCTTTTATAAAGCGGTCGGCCGCTCAGACGTATTTCTCTGCAATGCGTCCAACTACAGTGATGTGTTTTAAAAATTTATCAAAAAATAATAAAATTATAAATTACGTCCGACAAAGGGGACACGTATTCCTGAATCGCATCTGCTCAAGAGGAGGCGTTCAAGTTTGATTAAATAATATTTCTAAATAGCGCATCATCATTTGGACGCGTTCAACAAAGATTAAATTAATATTTCTTAAACGCATCTTTATACTTTGACGCATGCAAGTCACATTAAAAATAATAATTCCCCCTTTAACTTGACGCGTTTAAAAATTGGTGGCTAATCCAGAAGGCACCAATTTAGCATGCATATGTGTTTTAAAATATTTTTTATGAAAAAAATGTATATTGTTAAACACGTCTGAACATGAAGACACGTTATTTTTAAAAGGATTTAAATCACATCTAACTGCAGAGGCGGGTTTCAAGAACGCAGCTGCCTTCCTAGAAGCGTTCTTACATGACTCTATAAATTGGTGTCTGACTATATCGACGCGTTTTAGACAGAGTATATGGTTCGAGGGGCCCCCTGCCTCTCGTGCCTCGGGAGGGCTCTCTCATACCTCTTCACCCGTAGACCCCTGTGGACCCTCCTTCGTCAGAAAGGAAGTGTCCGCAGTGAGCGTAACTGAAGTTTAGAAGGTGTTAAACTAAGGGCTAATATGAGATAAGCACCTATTTAACCTTTACCTCGAGGAGTCTGGGGAGTGCCAGCGTATCGCTGCAGGCTGGATTCATTGAGGTGGTCGGCTGTGGATTATTTGTTGCTCGGGAGCACCTTAACCTCGTCCTTGAGCTCCTTGGAGATCGGGGGGCCTTCAAAGCCATCTTAGGCGAGAAATTCATGGGATAGATCGGGAAGATCCAGAAGGGGGCATTCTTGGAGCGATCCACCCAAAAGTACTGGGTCTTCCACCCCTTGTAGGAGCAATCCCAGGAAGCCAGGGTAACACGTACAACTCTTGCCCCTTCAAGCCTGAAGGAAATAGAAGCCCTTTTCGGGCTGCGTGCGCTCCTTCAGCTAATAAAAGACGTTAAAGAGGTCGACCGTGGTTGCAACCCCGTTCTTCCCGCAGAGGACGATGAAGGAGTAGATGAAACGTAAGAATTTAAAACCAATTGGACCGGAGTCAACTCGTAATGGTTCAACAGGTTCACGATGAAGAGGTGGATAGGGAAGCGAAAGTCGGACTTCCAAGCCAGGGCGTAGGTGCAAAAGGAGTCGTGACGAGTGTCCAAGCTAGATTCGCCTCACTTCAGGGGGAAAAATTGTACCGCCATGAAACGTTGTACCGATGAAGGAGCTCCTTGACCTCCTTAGCATTAAGCTCGTTGAAAGATTGGTAGCATGAAGGGGGCGTAGAACTTCCATCCCACTACTCGACCTCGCCACTATGCTAAGATGCCTCCTGGTCGGCCATGGGACATAAGGGGGGACTTGCCAAGAAGGCCAAGGACAGAGACTGGAATCAAAGAATAAAAAGTTTGGAGGTGAAGATGGGAGGGCGTGTCGCTAACCTAAAATGTGGTATTTATAACCATGATTGATCTATGAAGCCCGTCAAAGCTCCCCACCCCTCCTCTAAAGTCGAAACACTCGGGCGGTGATGAGAACCGGTATTGGCTTCAATGCGAAAGGCGGGATCATTATTCTTGCCGCCTAAATGCGTCCGAATAAACGCATCTGAGCCCAAGGGATGTGTCGGGGCACCCACAACGGACAGAACACGTGGCATTGGCCACCAGTTACTGGAAGATGCATGATATAAAGGTATCCACCCTTGCTAATAACCCTAATGAACCTTACTCACCGAGCCATGAGTTAAGCTCGAGAGTGGGGGGGGGGAGTGAGAGAAAATCTCAGCCCACTAATTCTTTTATTCAAAGGCCCACAAGACATATTCAGCCTGATAGGTGATAGCCCAGTGAAACACTCAGGGGCCATCTACCGAAAGCCCAATTAATAGGGGGGCAAGAAGCAATACCTAGCACTGAAATGGACAACCACGTGGAGGGCTCTCCAAGCTCGGGAAATACTTCCCCGCATGATGGTTCCAAGTGGGCGGAAGGCTACCGAGGGAACTCCCTTGGAAGGGCGCTAGGATGGGAGCGATGATCGACAACTTCAGCTCTCTAAAGGGGCTAATCCATATCCAAAGGAGGACAACCTCACTTTAGGGATCCCCCCTTGGCCCCATGGAAGACCTATACTGGTTGGACTCCTATCTGATATAACCACTGGCGAACTCCCCGTAAACTGATTGGACCGAAGGACAAGGAGGGACTAAGACAAGGGTGAAGAGTTCCGCACCGGTAAGAGTCTTTACCTTGGGAACATGACTCCCAATCTACCTCCCCTCCCGCCGACCTCTGCGGGACCAGAAAGGGAGTTCGTGGCTATATAATCTCAGGGATCTCCCTCCAAGAACGATCCTCAAGTATTACCCATCTCAGACCCTCAACTGGTGAAGAGCGATCCCGTATCCCCAACCCCTCGTTTCCTCTTGTTCCTTAGCTCTTGCCCATTTCTAACTTAAGTATCGAGGGTTTTCCTTGATATCTCCATCCCAGACCTCCTGATCTTTCGTCCTTCTTGCATACCCACTCTTGAGGAGTCCTTGGCGTGATCACATCGTCAGTTTTAGATCGAGTCTCTTCAGCACTCACTCACATAACTACCCCCATGATGTGTGTTCGTAAGGGCATGACGAGGGTGTGAGGCTTTGGTGTTTTTTGGGTTTTTTATTCTTTCTCGTTCATATTGAGTTCATGGAGATCGTGAGTGTTTATGTTTTGAGTTACAGAACTATTTAAAGGGCACCGTTTCATAAGAAGACACTGTGGAGATTGTTTGCTCCGTTGGGGGAAGGTCACTCGGTATCGATGTAAGAGTATATTTTCTCTTTGCTCTCTCAGTGGACTTAGGTAAGGTCGAATTCACATAAAAGTTTGCTATCTGTTTGTGGTTTGATTGGTCTATTTTGTGATGAAATATTCTCATCTTTTATTTACATAATTCGTATTTTTGTATCAGAGTAGGGGCAGAACGACTTTAAAGAAAGCGACTACGCGTTTCGACCCGAGTTTATTTTTCTTGATAGTTTGATTCCCTTTTATTTTTATGCCTAAAATATCTCTACCCGTGCTCAATTATTCCAGCAGATCTTACATAAAAACACCCAAACCAACCAAAAGGCATTGATGACTAGGCAAGATATTGTGTGTTATAGATATTTTTAGGCTTAGATGCAGGAAAATGTTATCTTTGTTCTTTCTTCACTTTGTTCTTTATTATGTATTAGTGAAGTCTCTCTCCTCTCTCGGTGGACTTAGGTAAGGTCGAATCACATAAAAGTTTGTTATCTGTTTGTGGTTTGATCGGTCTATTTTGTCATGAAATATTCTCATTTTTATGTACATAATTCGTATTATTGCAAATTTATATTGCCGTATTTACAAAACAGACGACGATCGAAGGAACGTAAAGCATTCATTCATATCTTTCGAAAGTTTCACATGATCATGGGGCTGGATATGGCCTGAAGGAGCGTACGGGAGCAATCCATTTAGAGCCAACAAGTCGATGCCCCAGAAACGATGCGGCCCAATCTAGAGGGGCACCCATGTCGAATCACTCCGAAACAAACTGCCTTGAAGCGGCCACCGTGTCACCTTCCCCTCTCGGGGCTTGAAAGTGGTGTAATTTGGATAGACCCAGGTTCGGAGTAGATATCTGCTCGACCTAGCAAAGTTAATAACATTACTCGGTAAACTGAATAAGCATCAAGTCTTGAGTTCACTTTTTATTCGCTTGACAATAGATGTCTAATGAGCCCAAGAAAAAACTTAATTTATCTTGTTTTTAATGATACTCAGTCTGTAGGAGTGTGAAAGATATGTTCAAGCCTAACACATGCGCAACTCCACGCGCATTCTCTCTCTCTCCCTCTCTTCTACCTGTGACTGCCGCAGGAGGGGGAGATCTCTTCCGGCATCCTCCCTCCCCTGAACTCTCTATCTCTCTCTATGTTCCTCTCTCTCCCTTCCCCTCCCTCTCCCTCTCCCTCTCTCTTCTATATGTGTCCGCTGCCGATGAACCCCCAACCTTCAATGAACACCCGACCTTCTCCTCCTCCCTCGCCTCCTACACCATCCCCTGAGCAACCTCCACGCGCGCGCGCGCGCGCGCGCGCACACACACACATAGAGAGAACGATGTTAACTTAGGGGGAAATTAGTATTCTCTTCTCTTAGCTGGGAGTACAACCGAGTTAAATTAGCGCGAGTTACGGCGAGGGTATAAATGTAACAATATCAGATATATTAAGGATATTCTTGACTATATGTAAAAAGTAAGAGTTTATTTATAAACACGATCTTTCATAGGGGTATATATATGTAAAAATCTCTTTTTTATAAAGATGCAAAAAAGGACGAGAGTCTTTTCCTTCATTCTTTCATAGATCTTGTTGGAATCTATGCTTTAAATTTTAAAAAAATTGAGTCTCTCTTTGTGTTGATTAGTCCCACGTTGGAAGATGAAAAATATTTCTATCTACTTTTAGTTGGGACTCTTATCTTTGTTGTGTTCTCCTTTGAGGAGACTCTGGAGGTTGGGCTATTTGAGTTAATGGGGTCTTTGGTCCTTATCCTCTTTCTCAAACGAGCGCAAATTACCTTGTCATGGTTGTGGCGTGCCTGCGTGTGATTCTTAACAATTATTTTATTTTTATTTTTGACCGTTTGACCAAGCGTCTCTTCAGATTCTCCTCTTTGGGTAGATGGGTGTGACTTGGTCAAGAGTCACTTCTCAAGAGGGTATTTGAGGAGAGTCAATTTCCTATGAGAGACACGGCTTATGGGTTTTCTCTCACCCTATGGCTCTCTCTCGAGCTCTTCTCTCCCATTGTCTTCTTCCTCTTGTAAGAGCCTCTTGTCACAGTGGTATTCGCCCTCGACAATGAGAGTTGGAGTGCACCTTCGTGTTGCCGTTGATCTGGGTCGTCGTATCTTGGGAGAAGTTCTATCGCGAAGTCTATCTGTACCAGAGTAAGGACAGAACGACTCTAAAAAAAATGACTACACGCTTCGACCTAAGTTTACTTTTCTTGATATATTGATTCCCTTTTATTTTTGTGCTTATATCTAATAGAATTTTTCTACCCGTGCATAATTACTCCAACAGATCTGACATAAAAACACCCAAAACAACCAAAAGGCATTTATGACTAGGCAAGATATTATGTGTTATAGATATTTCTTAGACTTAGATGCAGGAAAATAAAATATTCAAACTCACAAGAAGGGGTGAGCGTGCAAAGAGGAAACTTGCAGTGTATTATGATCAACCCTCCTTCCCCCTTCTTCCAACGATTGGTTCCGGGGGGGGGGGGGGGAGCTTGGGAAGGGAAGAGGCAAGGCACATAAGATCTAAGCTGAAAAAATAGTAAAACTCGTAAAAGATGACGCAAACGCTGAAATGGAGGACAAGAAAGATGAAATGGGACTTTCCAACATGTGACGTAAAACATTGGTAAAATACTACATTTCATATCTCATGTAAATAGGACATTTTACTTTATTATATAATATTTTATATTAAAATAAATAGCTTTGATTTAAAGATGGTTTTTTTTGAACCCGAGAGTGTTCTAAGTAGTTCACCACCTTCTATCACGATGAGAAGATCTTGAGTTAGCTTCCCATTCTCAGCATTTGAAGTAGAATCACTCACCCTCGGATTATACGTAAACTTCAAGCTATTAGTCAGTATGATCATTCACCCCTTATTTATGAAAAATTACGGAACCCTACTCTGGACCCTGAGTTCCCCCGTTCCCCATCTTGTATCTCACCTGATCTCATACAACAACTTGATCATGTAACCCAAAAAAAAAAGTGACTTCCCAATGTAAATGGCACACCATTAGAAGCCCGTCGATGACTGCAACCAAAAAGGAGAAAATTAGTGCCAAATATCTAGTGTATCTATAAAATAATACCATAACTTTCACGCGACTAAGACAACTAGAATTGAGAAATTATTGCATATCCAGCTTAATTATAAACTAAACTTTTGAGTCACAAATAACCCTCTAAATGCACCGAAGTGATTAGATAGCTATGACGCGGGGAGGGACGTCGCTTAGCAGAGTTGGGCCAAGAATCTAGGGCCTTAATTAATTTGGTTGAAACAAAAATTATAAACTCCTACATTTATGTTTACACATATATTATTAAAAATAGGGACTTTTAGTTTCGACCCTATAAAATATCAATATTAAAAAAACCTCTTCAATCAAATATTTATTATTAAGCCAATTCTTATCTGTTACACAAAAAAAGCCCATGTTGTTGATCTTTGTAAGAAAATGTCAAGATAACTTAACCCAATCATAGTTTAATCTAACCCAGAGTGACGAAAGGACCGTAAGGCCCTTGTGGAACTGTCACGTCCCGTACTCTATACCGTCGAGGTATTGTCCGCTTTGGCCTACCGACCTCACGGTTTTATCCCTTTTTAAGGGTGATCGGCTCCAGAATGGGGGACTTCCCGGGCAGGTCACCCATCCCAGTACTACTCCCCATTAAGCACGCTTAACTTCGAAGTTCTTTCCAAGAACTGAGCCGATACTTGAAAAGGCGTCTCGATGATATAGAGTACAACTTAGCTATATTTGAGGGTGTTACAATCTACCCCTCTTATATAGGCGACGTCCTCGTCGCTGGGCATATATAGCACGCAATCACGCAATCAAGCCCCCAGGCAGGTAGGACTCTAGGGGTGGCCCCTACAGGCTCAAGAGGTGGCTCCCACTATGTAGCACTTTGCTCCATTACGGACTCAAGAGGTGGCTCCCATAGTGTAGCACTTTGCCCTGCATGGCACTTAGTTCCCACACTTCCGGCTGGGGTATAGCTCTGATACCATTCTGTCACGCCCCGTACTCTATACCGTCGAGGTATTGTCCGCTTTGGCCTACCGGCCTCACGGTTTTATCCCTTTTTAAGGGTGATCGGCTCCAGAATGGGGGACTTCCCGGGCAGGTCACCCATCCCAGTACTACTCCCCATTAAGCACGCTTAACTTCGGAGTTCTTTCCAAGAACTGAGCCGATACTTGAAAAGGCGCCTCGATGATATAGAGTCCAACTTAGCTATATTTGAGGGTGTTACAGGAACCCCCTTAAACTTTCGACATGTGAGTGAGTGAGCGTAGAGAGAGGGAGAGGTGAGTGATCGAGTGTCCAGAGAGAGAATGGGAGGAGAGAGAGGATGGGAGGGCGTCGGAGGGGGTCTATCCCTTCGACATCGACATTCCCACCCAGTGGAGTGGGATGTGTAGGGAGAGAGAGAGAGACAGGAGGAGCACCGGCGCTGAAGGAGGTCTCCCCCTCCGGCACCTACACCCCCACCCACACCCAATAGGATGGAGTGTGCAGAGAGAGAGAGAGAGAGAGAGAGTGAGAGAGTCTGAGAAAGCTAGAGAGAGAACGGGGCAAGAGAGGAGGGGAGGGTGCCGATGACAGTCTCTCCCTCCAGTGATGGTACCCCCACCAAGTGGGTAGCACGCACGCGCGCGCACACACATACACACAAAGAACATGAGAAGGGAGAGAGCAGCGAGAGAATGAGAGAAGAGAAAGGAGGGAGCACTCCACACAACACTGGTATTTCCCATGCTAATCCCACCCTACTATCTCCCTTGCTGATCCCTACATGGCGATAGTGGCACCCCACACAGCCTCGGGTTCCCCCAGAACACCACCATGGGGATGCCCTGTTGGTTCATAGGGATTCTCCTACTCAGTTGATTCCCCGACAGGTCAAGCTTCTCCAACATTGCCAACTCTAGCACCCCATCCGGTATGCCCCCTATCAGCCCATCCCTCACCATCTCCAACACCTTCAGCATCGCCACCCTCTCCCCAGCAACCCTGGGATGCCTCTCCCAAGGTGGGTTTCACGAGAGAACCAGCCTTTCCACCATGTCCATTGCCATCATTGCTCCATCATCGTGAGAGAGAGAATAGTAGAAAAGAGAGAGCAAGAGAGAGAATGAGAGTAGAGAGACAGTGTGAGAGAAGTGGGGAGGGCGTCATAGGGGGTCTCCCCCTCCGGTGCTGGCACCCCCACCCAATGGGGTGGGGTGCTGAGAGTGAGAGTGAGAGTGAGTGAGTGAGAGAGAGAGAGAGAGAGAGAGAGAGAGAGAGAGAGAGAGAGCACCACCTCCTCCACCAACGTCGACCTTTGATTTTTACCCCCCATGGCCGCCTCTTGCTATGTAGATTCCTTGTCTGAATCCAGTCGCCAATAGAGAGAGAGAGAGAGAAATTAATGGGAGTGAGGGGGAAAATATTCCCTATAATTAGATGACATATTCCATTTTTCAAATGGTTGTTAATCGAAATGACTTTTTATTAAGGGTTAGAAGATTTAGATTGCTTAATAGAGAGAGAGAGAGAGAGAGAGAGAGAGAGAGAGAGAGAGAGAGAGAGAGAGAGAGAGAGAGAGAGAGAGCACCACCTCCTCCACCAACGTCGACCTTTGATTTTTACCCCCCATGGCCGCCTCTTGCTATGTAGATTCCTTGTCTGAATCCAGTCGCCAATAGAGAGAGAGAGAGAGAAATTAATGGGAGTGAGGGGGAAAATATTCCCTATAATTAGATGACATATTCCATTTTTCAAATGGTTGTTAATTGAAAGGACTTTTTATTAAGGGTTAGAAGATTTAGATTGCTTAATAATAAATAGGTAGATTAGGGGGCTTACTCCTGATCTTGATATTTTTAAGAATTGAAAACTAAAAACTCTTAAAAATAATGATATTGTGCAAAAAAACATCTATTGCACCTTATGCATGCAAAAATAAATACAAGAGTGTGATAAAATCTATAATTTTGAGTATTTTGCAAAAGGCTACCATATAAATTTATTTTCAGAATTATTATTCTCAGCATTATATTATTTTTAATAACCTTGTACTTGCATAAATAACTTTGTCATCACCCATTGTTGGCATTCCATTAAAATATCTTATTTAACTCTAATTAGTGTTTTAAGCAAATTTCGAAAAGAACCAAAATATCCATATTTACTTTTAAATTCTTTCTCTCTCTTCACATATCTATCTCTTTATCTCTCTCTCTCTCTCTCTCTCTCTCTCTGGCATAATATGCAGATCAAAATATATTTTTATAGGATTTTTTTGTAATAATTCAATTTCATAGATAGAAATAGAATATTCTTTGTATCTTGAAAAATAGGTTAATTGTATTGGCAAAAATTTGGCATTATATTGATGTAAAAATGTTATTAAACATAATATGAAAATAAGAATGATAATCTTCAAATAAATTTGTAGGGAGGGTATGTTTAAAAAATATTTTAATTTTTGAAATAGTTTGTATGCAAAACAATAAAAGCCACTTTTCTACAATGTTTCTAAGATCGCACCGTACCGGTGCGTATCGGCCACGCCAGTAGAAAATTAGCACGCGAGCATGCACCGGTACAGTGTGATCCGATACCTTTACTTTTAATATATATATTTTATTTCAAAAATTAATTATTGTTCAAAAAACTTATTCTCGGAATAGTACCATATCGTATGATACAAAAATTGCACCATCAGAAAATAGTCAAGATTCGATACGGTGATACGACAAACCTTACTTTTCTAAAAGTAATCTTAGCATATAACCATCTTTAAAAGCGAAATAGCAAGAATATCATGACAATAAATATATTAGTAGACATATCGTTACTTTTAATAAAATGTTAAAAAATGTCTTCGTAATTAACTAATGTCAACGAGATGATAAATATTTTATAAAGATTCTATCATTTTCATTAGTTGGTGTTGACCATACAATTATTATTGTCGTCGCCATCAAAATTCACGATAAATACTCATGAAATGCAAGAAGATAGGATCAATCTCTTCGAGACTCAAAGTCAAGTAAAGACAATGCAGTACAAAGTCAAGCCAGAAGTCAACAACACGTGTGAACAGCAGAGTTCATAAGGGAAGTATTTTATAGCTCTTATTTCTCCTCTTGGATAGGATATGAGTGCCCACAGCTCCTACTTGGTCGGGGTAGGGCCTGCCAGCGACCCCACCTTGACAGGGTGCGGGCGTCCAGTGCCCCCACCCTAACCAAAACTCCTCCTCCAGCACCCTTACGCTCTGCCAACTCCCAACGACTTCATTTGGTCAACGTGAGGGTGCACAGCACCCTCACCCTGACCATGTTCAAGTTTTCAACACCGCAACCCTCTTAGGCTACCGACGACCTTCTTTGGTCAAGGTGAGGGCGCCCAGTGCCCCCACCTTGACAAGAACGAGCCTCCCAACGCCTAACGCGGCCAACGCAGTCTAGGTGAGGGCGCATAGCGCCCTACCTTGACCAAAATCAGTCTTCGAGCGCCCAACACCATCCTGACAAAGTGAGGGCACCCGGCTCCCCCACCCTGACCAAAACGGGCCTCCCAGCGCCTAACGCGGCCAACGCCCTCCTTTGGTCCAGGTGAGAGCGCCCAACGCCCCACCCTGACCAAAATCAATCTTCGAGTGCCCAACACCATCTTGACAAAGTGAGTGTCCGGACGAAATTTAGTCTCCCAACGCCACTACCTGGACCGGGTGAATGCTGGGAGCGCCCCCAATTGGACCAACTGACCCCTATCAGTGCCCTTAAGTGCACCAAGCAGTCTTCCATGTTGCTTATAAAAATGGGGGAGCCCAACAGACACGGCGGCGGTACACGGAAGACACGCACCATATGGAGAAGAAGCAGAAGAATTTGGCCTTTCTTGGCAATTATGATCTTAATCTCCGCGTGCTGAAGTATTGTGGTCTTGTTGCTAACTGTCTTGCTGCCGACTGCTCAATTGCCCTTCCCTGCCACAAGGTATGTTTATAAAAGAATAAAAGGGAGTTTTGGTCCCCGAAGGGCATTGCTAAGATGATTCTAGACACCTTCCACTGAGACTGACCCTCTATCAGCACTCGTCCATTTCATTTCTTTATAGTTGCCACAGTTTATTCAGTTATTCCAGTCTATCCAGTTGTCCTAACCTATCCAGCTACCCCAATCTATCCAGCTGTCTCAGTCTACCCAGTTGTCTCAACTTATCTAGCTATCTCAGCCTGTAATATCCTAGATTTTCCAGACATTCTTTGGATCTGGATCCGTGGGTTTCGGATCACTTTCGGGGGCCCGGAGCGCGTTTTGAGTTTCACTCGTGTTTTTCCCTGACGAACCTTCCGAACCCTGTGTAGGGCAAACCGTTGCGTTCTCCTACTCCGGGACCGTACCAGCGCATTGAGTGTGTTCTGAGGATCGAGGAAATAATTTTTCCTAATTTTTTTCATTTTTTACATTTTCCAAATTTTCTATAAAAACGCACCCTTTTTCTTTTCTTTTTCTTTTCTTCCTCCCCTTCCAACGGCCGACTCTTCCTCCACCCTCTCTCCTTCTCCCGTGCGTGGACGTGGCGACCCTCTCCCCGGCTACAGACGGCGGCGAGGTGACGGCGCGGCGACGACGGCGACGGCGAGATGATCGTGGAGGCGTGTAGAGCTCGTGGGAAGCTCGTGAGGAACGGGGGTTTTAAGCAAAGTTTTGAAGATTGACGGTGATCCGCCACGTTTCGGGTGACCTCGGGGTAGGGTGACGGATCCTTAGCTCATTTACTGTCTTCCCCGTGATTTCTAGGCCAAGAGGAGGTTGAGAGGGGTTCATTTGAGTCGGGGAAGGGAACACCATGCTTTGGGGTTTGAGCGCCGGATCTATCATTTTAATGCGTTATTTTGTGGTTGTATGACATCAAACGATGTCTAGGGGCATGGGGAAGAGCTTCCCCTTTGTTTCCCCTTCACCTGGGGGTGATTGGGGCGTGGAATGGCGTTTTTGGGCCATTCCCGCCATTCTCGATTTTTCGGAATGAAAATGCTCCTTCCAGGAACCGTTTCTGGGAGAGGCGGCCCTAGGTGGGCCGTTTTCAGACCCAAACTATCTGCAGGACTTGCGGTCACGCGATAGACCGCCAAGCCCAGCGGCGGCCAGGCGGCCGACCGCTACCCTCGTGGGGCCAGCGTGACTCCCGAGGCGTTTCTGACCATTATATTCTGACTGTTGAACCGTTTTGGGAGTGGCGGTCATGGGGTAACCGTTTAACTCTGCCTGGCGGTCCCAGGGGAGACCGTTTTAAGCTCCAACGGTCACAAGGTGACCATTTTACCTTTCTCATAGTCCCATGGCGTGACGGTCCCTAGGGGACCGTTTTACTCCTTGAGGCGGCCCAAGAGTGGACCGCTTCTATTTTAAACGGTTCGCAGGAGACCGTTTTCTCTCCTGTTGAGAGGTGGCCCATAGGGGACCGCCTGGTTTCCTCCAGCGGTCCAGAGAGGATCGCCTCTTCTTGGGGCGATCTAGCATCTGATCGTTTCTGCCGAGGGATGTCCAGTGTGGACCGCCACCTGTGTTCTGTACGACCGGAGCTTTTTTCTAGGCCTGTCAACGGAGCGGATACGAAGCGAATATATGACTATCCGTATCCGCTCCGTTTTAAAATTTGAATTATTCAATTTTGATCCGCTCCGATTTGAATTCGGATACGAAGTAAATATATGACTATCCGTATCCGCTCTATTTTAAAATTCGAATTATCCGATTCAAATTCAAAAGTATATAAATATAATTATAAACTGTTAAAAGTATATAAAATATAACTATAAAATGTCAAAAAAATATATAATAAACTCTAAATTAAAATACAACTATAAAATATCTAAATTTCTCTACAATATTATTTATTTTATAATATATTATTTAAAAATATGTATTATATGATATATAATATTACGAACGGATATTTTTTGAAGTGAATATTATAATATCTGTATCCGCTCCGATTCGAATTCGGATATTATCCGAATCTGAAAAAACAAATACCAATTCGAATATTATTCGTTAATACGGATTTGAATTCGAAGCGGATCTGGATAATATCTGAATCCGTTGACAGGCCTACTTGTTTCTTGCCGATTCTAAGCCCGGGTGAGTGGATCTCGATCCCCGTGCTGACCTACGATCCGATTGATGTTGGGCATCGTCTGGGGGCCGTGTGTGGGTGCCGTGGAAACCCCGAGATGTGGCGTAGTTCGGCTGGTGTCACCGTGAGTCGGTGTCGGTACGAGGAGCTGTCCTTGTACTTTGTCCGGTTCAGGCGTTATTTTCCGTTGGCTAGAGAGTCTACTCCTTCAGTGACCCTCCACTAGTCATAGCTTTCCGACACGTGTGTGGTCCCACCAGGGAGCTAGTGGTGGCGAGGCTACCCGAGAGAGATTGTTTTAGGCTGGTTGCCATGGGCCTACTACTGTGGCGGCTCGAGTCCGGGCCGGGAGGAAGAACCAGCCAGAGGGCCTGACGTAGCACAGTCAGTCAGTGTGTACACACGTGGTCGGGGACTTTGGACGCGTGCTGACGAGCACGACCCTGACTAGACCCTTGTCAGTGTTACTTGTGTAATGCCCCGGGATTTTTCGGATCATTTTAGTGGGTCTCGGAGTGTATTTTGTGCTTTACACGTGTTTTCCCTGATGTACCTTCAGAACTCTGTGCAGGGCGAACCGTGGCGTTCTCCGACTCCGGGATGTTACCACTGCAATGTACTCTTCGCGAGAATCGTCGAGGTAATTTTTTCGTATTTTTTTGAATTTTTAGAATTTCTAGATTTTTCCTATATAAACCCCCCAACCCTTTTTCTCTCTCCCCAACTCTCATTTCTCACCCTCTCTCCCTCTCTCTTCTCTCACGCTCTCTTTCTCCCCTCTCTTCTCCGGCGGCCAACGGAGCGAGGCGGGGGCGAGGTGGAGGCGGCGCGGGCGAGGATGCGGGCGAGGACGGGCGAGGATCGAGGCGGTGGAGGCGTGGCGATGCTCGGGGGCACGTTCGCGAGCCTGCGAGGGTTTCGCGGTGATTTCTTCATGGATCGGCATCCACGGCGTGCCGTTTCTTCGGTGGAGGTAGGGAGATGGACCCCCAGGTCGTGCATTCCCTTTTTTCGCGAGTTTTGTAGACCGTGGTGAGCCGAGCGGGCGTATTTGGGGATTTTTTTAGAAAATCCATGTTTTTGGGGAGTGAGCCAGATCTCTCGTTTCGTTGCATTTTTGGCCGATCCGAGGCCGTAGATGCATGCCACGGGCTATTTGGGGGATTCCCTCTTATTTTCTCCCTCTCCCGTGGAGGTATGGGGGCGTGGGACGATTTTTTGGTCGTTTCCCGCCGTAGCGTTCTCGGGACGGTGTGACGGTCCTTCCAGTGACCGTCACAGGCCGTGACGCCCCAGCTGGGTGGGTGCGTTACAGGCCGTGACGCCCCAAGAAGGGTGCGTCACATTGGTTTGTAGTGTCGGCAGGGCGTCGGTCGCTCTGGCGGTCCCACGATAAACCGCCAGAGATTGTGACGCGCTTGGGTTTGACCGTTATGTTTGTTTTCATGTTTTCGGACCGATTGGGGTCACGAGACTCTGACGCACCATGGGTGGACCGTCAGAGCTATGTGACGCCCTTGTTTGGGTGCGTCAGAGTTGAGGTATCCCTCCTTCTAACGCACCTGGGTAGGTCCGTTAGGGTTCATGACACCCCGAGGGGTGTGCGTCACAACCTGTTTTGTTTTGTCTTCTAATGCACTAGGCTTGGTCCTTTAGAGGCTGTGACGCCCTAGGGTGGGTGCGTCACAGCCAGTGTTGCCCCACTTGTGTAACGCTCTTGTGTTGGACCGTTAGAGTGATGTGGCGGCCTAGATTTGGACCGTTATAGCTGTGACGGCCCAAAGATAGACCGCCAGGCACTGTGTTATGTCGAAGTGGTTCTTCGTGCTTGTCGCGATCGTTTCGCGTTGTGTAGGTCCCTGGTCGACCCGGTTGGGACCCAATGGTTGACCTGTGGTCTCGTGAATGTCCCAGACACCCCGAGGGTTGTGTGTCCATGTTTTGAGGGTGTCGGGAGGACCGTGCTACCACGTTTAGCGTGCCCGTGGGTTTGAGAGTCCGAGTGACTCCTCGTGTTTCAGGCTTTGTGTTACGCTTGATCGAGTCACCGTGTATCGGTGTGTGTGCGATGGAGTCTCCCCCGCATGTCGTGAGTTTTCCTGGAAGATGATTCCCGAATGGGCCATGTGTTTAGCCTTGGACTGCGAGTCCAGTTATAGGCGTGGCGGCTTGTGCGCTGCCTTGGGAATTGTGCACTGTGCTTTCCGCGTGGGCCATGTGTAAGGCCTTGGACTGCAAGTCCAGTTGCCCAGCCTGGGGCTAGAGGGTTCTCGCTTTTCCCTAAGAGTGAGATTTGATTTTGCGGCCTGTGAGCTACCTTGGGAACCGTGCTTCTGCGTTTCTACGTGGCCAGGTGTGTGGCCCATGGACCGTGAGTCCTATTTCTTCTCCGACCGTGGTCACCGTGCGATAGTGCTGGTACGTGGGACGGTCCCCGTACTTCGTCAGGTTCGGACGTTATTTTCCATTGACTTGAGAGTCTACTCCTTCAGTGACCCTCCACTAGTCGTAGCATGCTTACACGCGAGTGGTCCCACCAGGGAGTGGTGGAGAGGCTACCCTGAGGATGATTTTTAGACTGGTTTCTGTCGGGCCCCACGTCTGTAGCCAGAGTCCGGCTAAAGGGAAAATAAGTTAGAGGCCAAACCTAGGACGCATGGTCTGTGTCTGCACGCGTGGTTGGGGGCGGTTGGACACACGCTGACGAGCGTGACCCCAGCTAGTCACTTGCTTTGTGGTTACTTGTGTGGTGTCCTTGCCTCCGCCCGGGGCATGGCAGGTGGACACCTGCTGTGACGACCCGGATCCCGGATACCGGATATACCCGATGGAACTACCGAGTAGACCCGATACCACTTGGAACCCGCGAGGACTCCCAAGAGCGGTAAAGCTCCGAAGGGATAAAAGGGATGTGTAGAGTACATTGAAGTCGCAGATATAACAGTAAGCAATAATATTTCATTAGATCGGTTTGTTAAAGTAGTAGAAATAAAATTATTTTTTAATTAACATATTCAATTTAACAATTATACCAGAGTCCAGTCCAAAGGAAAGACAAGCAATACAGTCAACAGAAAGGAAGGACGTACACTGAGGTCGGGGGAAGCCCGACGCAGGTACCAGCTGGCAGCTACGGACACGCCACACCAGGAACCGCGGAAGCAAAACGACGCCACCCACCTGAAAAGCAGGGGTGAGTCTCGTGTCACTGGCCCATTAGGGGTCATGCGGATCCCCACTAAAAAATAACGCAGTAACACGGAACAACAAAACAGCAGTAGTAGCAAAGCAGGAAAACTATCACTAGAAAGCTGTAAAAGAAAATCGGAAACGGAAGGTGCAGCTTCAACTAAAAGAAAAGGGAAAAGTCGTACCGATAAAACACGGCTGCCGAGTGGACCTCAGCCCCTAGGCTACTCCAAATAGTAACAGCAACAGAAGGGTAAACTCTGAACTGACGAAGTCAGGAGTCACCGATCTGTCGGCAAACATGAGGCCTAAGACGAAGGCCTACAAGACCAGACAACAAGTCTAGAAAAGACCTAGACAGACACAAACACCCTAAAGCATACATGACTCGATTGCCATGCACGCTCTTCTAGACAAGACCACACACACATGACTAGAACGTCGTGCACACAACACAACACTGACCTCGGGCAAAACCGCGAGAGGGCTAACCCGGAAAGGTCACGACGTGCGAGGAACACGAGAGTCACGTGTCACGTGACGGAAGCACCTCCTCACTAGAAGAATAGCCAACTGCGTCCATTGACGTCTTATGCTGCGCCTACAAGTGTCTCGTCTGCGATGACGCCCAAAACCCGATAGACACTAAGACACGCTCAGAACCAGAACATGAACTACAGTAGCGAGTGACTTGACAGGGTAACGCCCGTCGGCGTCAGTCCAAGACCCTGACCACGTGTGCACACTGACTCTTGCTGGAGAGCAAGGCCTCTAGCTAGTTTTCCCCACCCAGCAGGACGCTACAGTACAACGAGGGCTCACGGAAACTAGCTTACAAACCGTATCTCGGGAACTGCCACGCCACCACTCCCGGGTGGGTCGACACGTCGTAACGTGTCGCCAGGTTACGACTAGTGGAGGCTCACTAGACACAGACTCCAAAACATGAGTGCTAGAGTACAGACAGGCAAGGAAGCACTGTCGTATGTACTTCGAAGCACCGATGTAGCAGACAACTACCAACAGACTCAGGATGTAATATCCCGGACCTTTCGGATCCTTCTTCGTGGGTCCCAGATCTGGTTTTCGGAGCGTTCGGCTCTATTGTGTCCGAAATTTTGTTTCGGACATCTTTCGTGTTCGGATCGGCGCGATCCGGAGTCGTTTCGGAGGCCCGGAGGCGTTCCGCGGCTTTTTCCGTGCGTGATTTCCGATTTCCGGCACGGGTTTCGGCTTTTCTCTTCGGAGGCTCGCTGCGGGTGAACCGGGCTGTTCACACGGGCACGAGTGGTACCGTCGCGATCGATACGTTCCGAGGATCGTGGGGGTGTAATTTCCTAATTTTTGAAATTTTCCGGATTTTCCGGGTTTTTCTATAAAAACCCTCCCTATTTTCTCTCTCCCCCCACTTTCTTCTTCTTCTTCTTCCTCTCTTCTTCTTCCTCCTTCCTCCTCCACCGTGTCTCCCTCCCTCTCCCTCTCTTCCTCCCGGTTGGCCACGGTGAGCTCCCCTCCGGCTGCAGACGGCGGCGGGGCGACGGCGCGGTGACGTGGGCGGCGGCGAGGCGGTCGTGGGGGCGTGCGGCGAGCGTGGGAAGCTTAAGGAAGAACGAGGGTTTTCAAGCGTTCTTCGCGATTCGTGGACGATCCGGCAAAGCATTTGCTCCATTGAGGTAGGGTGACGTTCCCTAGCTCTTCGCCGTTCTTTTCTGTGGTTTGTAGGCCGCGGGGAGGCCGAGAGAGGCATGTTTGGGCATTTTTGGGGTTTTTCCATGTTTTGGGGGTGAGCCGCCCGATCTATGGTTTTAGCCCATGATTCTATGTTTTGGTGGCTTAGATGCATGCTAGGGGTCCCCAGGGGTCTTTCCCCTTGTTTTCCCCCTCTCCGGTGGAGGTACGGGGGCGCGGTCGATGTTTTTGGGGTTTTCCCGCCGTAGCGTGCTCGGAGGAAAGCGACGGTCACTCCAGTGACCGTCACTTTCTTGTGACGCCCCCGGGGGGGAGCGTTACTTCCTCTGGGTGTTGGCTTTGGGGTCTGGGGCTGTAACGGCCCTACGATGGACCGCCATTTGCCTGTGACGCCCCTGGACTGGGCCGTCACATGCTTTCGACCGTTGGTTTTTGACCGTTGGGGGTCAGGCCATGTAACGCACCGAGATAGGCGCGTTACATGCGTGTAATGCACTGGGGCAGGAGCGTTACTTCCTGTTGTCCCCCAGGTGGATGGGCCAAGCGACGCACTGGGCCCAGCGCGTTACTTACTAGTGACGCGCTGGGGCAGACACGTCACTTCCCCTTCCCACCCCGAGTGTAGGGCCATGTGACGCGCTGGGCCGGGCGCGTTACATGTGAGTAACGCACTGAGCCCGACGCGTTGCTTGCAAGCGACGCGCCGGGGTAGGCGCGTTACTTTCCCTGTGGTTTTGGAGGGTGTGGGGCGCCGTGTGACGCCCTGGCCTAGGTGCGCCGCTTCCAAGCGACGCACTAGGGCAGGCGCGTCGCTTCCCCTATCCCCCCTGGCCATGTGACGGTCTGCCTTAGACCGCCATTTTCAAGTGACGGCCCTAGAGTGGACCGCCATTTGGCTGTGACGGTCCAGGGTCGGACCGCCACTTCCTGGGTTGCCCCATGAGGGTGGCAACCTTGCTTTTCTCCGACCGTGGTCTCCGTGTGACGGGACTAGTGCGTGGGGTGATTCCCACACGTTGTCGGGCTTGGGCGCTGTTTTCCGTGACTTGAGAGTCTACTCCTTTAGCGACCCTCCACTAGTCGTAGCCCACCAGTACGCGGTGCTGGTCTCACCTGGGAGTGGTGTACGGGCACCCACCTTTCGAGACGGTTTGTGGACCGGTTACCGTAGGCCCCTCGTCGTAGCCAGAGTCCGGCTGCGGGGGAAAACCGGTCAGAGGGCCAGACCTAGGACGCGTGGTCTGTGTGTGCACACGTGGTTGGGGGCGGTTGGACCCACGTCGACGGGCGTGACCCCAGCTAGTCACTTATTGTGAGTTACTTTTCGGTGTTTGCGCCTCGGGTAGGACCTACCACGTCAGGCGGTTCACCTGCGGTGCGGTGTAAGACGTCAGGGGACGCTACCGGCTGTGCTTCTAGTGGGTGGTACTCCTGTCGAGTACGGAGTGTCAGACTGTCAGTCGTGTGTTTCCGACCTTCGGGTTTGTCGGTGACCGTTGAGCTTCGGTCTTCTCTTCGTAGCACGTGTGTCGGTTTGCGTGCCATAGAGTCTTGCTTTGTAGAGTACAGGACTTTTCTTTCCGAGGTACTCTCCTACCGCTAGAGTAGTGGTTTCTTGCTTTGCGAGGTAGGGTTCGAGTGATCCCTACTGAGTCTTGTTCCGAGACTCATTCCCTGCGTGTTTTCACCGTGTTTCAGGTGAGACGCCACCTTCGGGGAGCGCGTCAGGAGCGCAGCGAGGTGCGGGTGCCCAGAGATAGTGCCAGAGGTCTGAGCCGGGGGATGCCCCGTGTAGCTGTACTTTTCTTTCTTGTCACTGTACTAGTCGTGGGCTGTTGTCGTGGTTATTTTATTTTGTGGACCATGTAAATTGTTATCTTATTTCCTGCTTATTATCATAATTGTTTAATTTCTGCAATTACTTGTGATAACTATGTAGTTTCCACACCATCCTTTTAACCCTTCCGAGTCTTCGGACTCGTGGGTGGCGGTGCGAGTCTCGGGTTATCGGGCCTTCCCGGTAATCGGATTCTCGGGTCGTTACAGCTGGTATCAGAGCGCGGTTGTGGAATTACATGGGAATCATAGGTAATTGTAGTGGTCTACTAGTCCATGGCGATGATGTACAGGTGACGCTGGCCTTGGGCACCGCATGTTTTATTCTGACATTGCCGTTTTCGTATTTTCTATCTTGTGCTTCAGGAGCGAGGATGGCGCCGAGGAGGAGTTCTCGCTCTCAGCAGGGGCAGTCGGCTGGAGGTCAGGAGATCCAGCAGGGGGTCCAGAGGGACCAGGAGGAGCATAGCAGAGTTCCGGGAGCTACCGAGGCCGCGGATGCTGCGAGAGCTCCGGGGGCCGAGGATTTCCTCCGTGGCATGTACCATCTCATGTCTCAGCAGTTTGGCGGAGAGGTTGCTGAGGACCGATCAGCCAGGGGCAGTCCGTGTCAGGTCGCAGCCAGCAGTCGGCTACCCAGCAGCAGGGTTTCTTCCAGCATGCGTCGGGTGGTTCAGGAGTACCGGCATCGGCAGCTTTAGTGACAGGATCTGCGTCTTTTAGCTCGAAGGTCAAGAAGTTCTTGAAGAAGGGTTTCCGTAAGAAGCCCAAGGATCAGGGACAAGCTTCATCGGGCAGTGTACAGCAGCCGATTCCTTTTCAGCGTCAGGGATCAGGGGGTGGATCACGAGGACCTTGTCCACGGTGTGGTGGGACCCACCCATGCAGGCAGTGCACGGCGCCGATTATCTGTTTTCGGTGTGACCAGCCAGGGCACATGGCGCGTGACTGTCCACAGAGACCGCCGCAGCAGCAGTTTCCCCAGCAGCAGAGGCAGCAGCAGCAGCAGCAGGGACAGTATCCGCCGCTACCAAGGTCAGCCAGCGTGGGAGGCAGGCATAGGGCTCGAGGCCAGATCACGCACTTGACCAGGGCAGAGGCAGTGGCGTCGCAGCTCGTGGAAGGTACCGTTCAGATTTTGGGTTGTGCGGCTCGGGTTTTGTTTGATTCTGGCGCGTCTCATTCGTTTATTTCGGAGGATTTCGCGTCGAGCGTCGAGGAGCCGGTGACCCAGTTGTCCTGTGATTTGGCAGTGGAGTTGCCTTCGGGTGACTTTATGGTCACTCCGTATTGCTTCGACCAGGTTCCGGTGTGGATCGATGGCCGGAGTATGCCAGGCAGATTGTATGCGTTGCAGCTTCGGGATTACGATGTGATTCTAGGCATGGATTGGCTCGAGACTCATGGAGCGGTGGTGGATTGTGGGATGAAGAGGGTCTACTTCTAGCATCCGAGCAAGAGGACCTTCTATTTCCAAGGTATCCGTTCCACCTCTTCTCGATTCCTTATCTCTGCTATTCGAACCCGTCGGTTGCTTGATTCAGGTTGTCAGGGTTTTCTCGCGTCAGTGATTGTGTCTGACCGGATGGAGCCGGATGTCGAGGACATCGCGGTGGTGTGCGAGTTTCCCGATGTTTTTCCTGAGGAGTTGCCTGGATTACCTCCCCAGCGGGAGATCGATTTTGTGATCGAGGTTGTACCTGGTGCGGGACCTTTGGCGAAGGCTCCCTACCGTATGGCCCCCGCTGAACTGAGAGAGTTGAGGGCGCAGTTGCAGGAGTTGCTGGCCAAGGGGTACATTCGTCCGAGTTTTTCCCCTTGGGGTGCGCCCGTGTTGTTTGTGAAGAAGAAGGACGGTAGTCTGCGGTTGTGCATTGACTATCGGCAGCTGAATGAAGTGACCGTTAAGAACAAGTATCCGTTGCCGCGGATCGATGACTTGTTCGACCAGCTTCAGTCTGCGCGAGTGTTCTCGCGGATTGATTTGCGGTCAGGTTACTATCAGCTGAGGATTCGCGAGTCCGATGTGGAGAAGACTGCATTCAGTTCGAGGTACGGACATTATGAGTTTCTGGTGATGCCGTTTGGGCTCACCAATGCCCCAGCTGCCTTTATGGACTTGATGCAGAGGGTGTTTCATCCGTATTTGGACCAGTTTGTGGTCATTTTCGTGGATGACATCCTTGTTTATTCGCGGTCTGCTGAGGAGCACGCGTACCATTTGAGTGTGGTACTGCAGACGTTGCGAGATCACCAGTTGTATGCGAAGCTCAGCAAGTGCGAGTTTTGGCTCAGCGAGGTGCACTTTCTGGGGCACGTGATTTCTGGTGATGGCATTTCCGTGGATCCCGTCAAGGTCGAGGCTGTGATGCAATGGCCGAGGCCGAGGTCGGTGATGGAGATCCGGAGTTTCTTGGGGCTTGCGAGTTATTATCGTCGGTTTATCCAGGATTTTTCCCGCATTGCGACCCCGATGACTAGGCTCACGCGGAAGGATATACCTTTCGTTTGGTCCGAGGAGTGTGAGCAGAGCTTCAGGGAGCTGAAGAGATTGCTCACCTCGGCTCCGGTGTTGGTTTTGCCTTCTGGATCGGGAGGTTTCGTGGTGTGTACAGATGCTTCCGGCGTTGGACTGGGTGCTGTTCTGATGCAGCATGGTAGAGTGGTGGCTTATGCATCTCGGCGGCTAAAGCCTCACGAGGAGAACTACCCTACCCATGACCTTGAGTTGGCGGCTGTGATCTTCGCGCTGAAGATCTGGAGGCATTATCTGTACGGTGAGAAGTTCGAGGTGTTCACTGACCATCAGAGCTTGAGGTACGTGTTCTCGCAGAAGGACCTGAACCTCAGGCAAAGGCGTTGGATGGAGTTCATGAAGGACTATGACTTCACCCTGTCTTATCAGCTAGGCAGGATGAATGTCGTCGCCGATGCCTTGAGTCGAAAGGTTGCGGTCAGTGCCTTGATGTTGAGGAGGTGGAGGCTCTGGGAACAAGTGCCCGAGGTATCTTTCAGGCTCAAGATTCCCCAGGAGCCAGGGTTGGCTGTGCTTGCGAGTCTGACTGTCACTCCTGCTATCCGTCGTCAGGTGACAGAGGCTCAACATGCGGACCCTGAGTTGCCCCGGATTTTGGCTATGGCTGACGTAGAGCTCGGCGAGGACGGTGCTGTGAGGTTTCGTGGCAGGTTGTACGTCCCAGCTGAGGAGCAGGTTCGTCGTGCGGTGTTACGCGAGGCTCATGGGAGCAGGTACACTGTACACCCGGGTGCGACGAAGATGTATCGGAACTTGCGGAGGCAGTTCTGGTGGCCTGGCATGAAGAGAGATGTCGCAGAATTTGTGGCCAGGTGCCTGATCTGTCAGCAGGTGAAGGCGGAGCATCAGCGACCAGGCGGTACTCTCCAGCCCTTGGATGTTCCTGCTTGGAAGTGGGACCATGTGACCACGGATTTTGTGGTGGGGTTGCCAAGAACCCCGAGTGGGCAGGACAGTATTTGGTTGCTGGTGGATCGGCTGACGAAGGTGACTCGGTTGCTACCGGTCAAGGTCAGCTGGAGCGTGCCTAAGTTGGCTCGTCTTTATGTGGAGCAGATCGTTCCGTTGCATGGGGTTCCCATTTCGATCGTGTCGGATCGGGATCCGCGCTTCACTTCTGGATTCTGGAGGAGTTTCCAGCGAGCTCTTGGCACGGAGTTGGCATTTAGCTCGGCATATCATCCTCAGTCAGATGGTCAGTCTGAGAGGACCATTCAGACTTTGGAGGACATGCTGAGATCCTGCTGCCTGGAGTGGCAGGGGAGTTGGATACATCACCTACCGTTGGTGGAGTTTGCCTATAACAACAGCTATCATTCGAGCATCGGCATGGCTCCTTATGAGGCATTGTACGGGCGTCCTTGTCGGACTCCACTCGATTGGTTTGAGGTGGGTGAGCGTGTTTTGACGGGATCGGAATTGGTGCAGCAATGTGTGGATGTTGTGCACCTGGTTCGTCAGAACATGTTGGCGGCCCAGAGTCGGCAGAAGAGCTATGCTGACCGTAGGAGGCAGCCCCTCGAGTTCGTCGTGGGCGATCATGTGTTCTTGAGAGTTTCTCCGATGAAGGGGGTGATACGTTTTGGACGGCGTGGGAAGCTGAGTCCCCGCTATATTGGTCCTTTCGCGATTATGGAGCGCATCGGTGAGGTTGCTTACCGGTTGCAGTTGCCTCCTGAGTTGGCGTCGGTGCATGACGTGTTCCACGTCTCGATGTTGCGGAAGTATATGCCCGATGACTCTCATGTGCTCGAGTTTTCCGTTTGGCCTGAGGTGACTCCAGATCTTTCTCTCCCAGAGTTTCCGATCCGCGTGGAGGATAGGCGAGAGCAGCGCCTGCGGAACAAGGTCATTCCTTGGTAAAGGTCGTGTGGCAGCGACACTCTGGTGGTGAGGCTTCTTGGGAACGTGAGGACGAGATGCGTCAGCAGTTCCCGTATCTGTTTGAGTGAGTCTTCCTCTTCTTTCCCCTCTGGTTGTTCTCAATTTCGAGGACGAAATTCCTTAAGGGGGGAGGGCTGTAATATCCCGGACCTTTCGGATCCTTCTTCGTGGGTCCCAGATCTGGTTTTCGGAGCGTTCGGCTCTATTGTGTCTGAAATTTTGTTTCGGACATCTTTTGTGTTCGGATCGGTGCGATCCGGAGTCGTTTCGGAGGCCCGGAGGCGTTCCGCGGCTTTTTCCGTGCGTGATTTCCGATTTCCGGCACGGGTTTCGGCTTTTCTCTTCGGACGCTCGCTGCGGGTGAACCGGGCTGTTCACACGGGCACGAGTGGTACCGTCGCGATCGGTACGTTCCGAGGATCGTGGGGGTGTAATTTCCTAATTTTTGGAATTTTTTGGATTTTCCGAGTTTTTCTATAAAAACCCTCCCTATTTTCTCTCTCCCCCCACTTTCTTCTTCTTCTTCCTCTCTTCTTCTTCCTCCTTCCTCCTCCACCGTGTCTCCCTCCCTCTCCCTCTCTTCCTCCCGGTTGGCCATGGCGAGCTCCCCTCCGGCTGCAGACGGCGGCGGGGCGACGGCGCGGTGACGTGGGCGGCGGTGAGGCGGTCGTGGGGGCGTGCGGCGAGCGTGGGAAGCTTAAGGAAGAACGAGGGTTTTCAAGCGTTCTTCGCGATTCGTGGACGATCCGGCGGAGCATTTGCTCCATTGAGGTAGGGTGACGTTCCCTAGCTCTTCGCCGTTCTTTTCCGTGATTTGTAGGCCGCGGGGAGGCCGAGAGAGGCATGTTTGGGCATTTTTGGGGTTTTTCCATGTTTTGGGGGTGAGCCGCCCGATCTATGGTTTTAGCCCATGATTCTATGTTTTGGTGGCTTAGATGCATGCTAGGGGTCCCCAGGGGTCTTTCCCCTTGTTTTCCCCCTCTCCGGTGGAGGTACGGGGGCGTGGTCGATGTTTTTGGGGTTTTCCCGCCGTAGCGTGCTCGGAGGAAAGCGACGGTCACTCCAGTGACCGTCACTTTCTTGTGACGCCCCCGGGGGGGAGCGTTACTTCCTCTGGGTGTTGGCTTTGGGGTCTGGGGCTGTAACGGCCCTACGATGGACCGCCATTTGCCTGTGACGCCCCTGGACTGGGCCGTCACATGCTTTCGACCGTTGGTTTTTGACCGTTGGGGGTCAGGCCATGTAACGCACCGAGATAGGCGCGTTACATGCGTGTAACGCACTGGGGCAGGAGCGTTACTTCCTGTTGTCCCCCAGGTGGATGGGCCAAGCGACGCACTGGGCCCAGCGCGTTACTTACTAGTGACGCGCTGGGGCAGACACGTCACTTCCCCTTCCCACCCCGAGTGTAGGGCCATGTGACGCGCTGGGCCGGGCGCGTTACATGTGAGTAACGCACTGAGCCCGACGCGTTGCTTGCAAGCGACGCGCCGGGGTAGGCGCGTTACTTTCCCTGTGGTTTTGGAGGGTGTGGGGCGCCGTGTGACGCCCTGGCCTAGGTGCGCCGCTTCCAAGCGACGCACTAGGGCAGGCGCGTCGCTTCCCCTATCCCCCCTGGCCGTGTGACGGTCTGCCTTAGACCGCCATTTTCAAGTGACGGCCCTAGAGTGGACCGCCATTTGGCTGTGACGGTCCAGGGTCGGACCGCCACTTCCTGGGTTGCCCCATGAGGGTGGCAACCTTGCTTTTCTCCGACCGTGGTCTCCGTGTGACGGGACTAGTGCGTGGGGTGATTCCCACACGTTGTCGGGCTTGGGCGCTGTTTTCCGTGACTTGAGAGTCTACTCCTTTAGCGACCCTCCACTAGTCGTAGCCCACCAGTACGCGGTGCTGGTCTCACCTGGGAGTGGTGTACGGGCACCCACCTTTCGAGACGGTTTGTGGACCGGTTACCGTAGGCCCCTCGTCGTAGCCAGAGTCCGGCTGCGGGGGAAAATCGGTCAGAGGGCCAGACCTAGGACGCGTGGTCTGTGTGTGCACACGTGGTTGGGGGCGGTTGGACCCACGTCGACGGGCGTGACCCCAGCTAGTCACTTGTTGTGAGTTACTTTTCGGTGTTTGCGCCTCGGGTAGGACCTACCACGTCAGGCGGTTCACCTGCGGTGCGGTGTAAGACGTCAGGGGACGCTATCGGCTGTGCTTCTAGTGGGTGGTACTCCTGTCGAGTACGGAGTGTCAGACTGTCAGTCGTGTGTTTCCGACCTTCGGGTTTGTCGGTGACCGTTGAGCTTCGGTCTTCTCTTCGTAGCACGTGTGTCGGTTTGCGTGCCGTAGAGTCTTACTTTGTAGAGTACAGGGCTTTTCTTTCCGAGGTACTCTCCTACCGCTAGAGTAGTGGCTTCTTGCTTTGCGAGGTAGGGTTCGAGTGATCCCTACTGAGTCTTGTTCCGAGACTCATTCCCTGCGTGTTTTCACCGTGTTTCAGGTGAGACGCCACCTTCGGGGAGCGCGTCAGGAGCGCAGCGAGGTGCGGGTGCCCAGAGATAGTGCCAGAGGTCTGAGCCGGGGGATGCCCCGTGTAGCTGTACTTTTCTTTCTTGTCACTGTACTAGTCGTGGGCTGTTGTCGTGGTTATTTTATTTTGTGGACCATGTAAATTGTTATCTTATTTCCTGCTTATTATCATAATTGTTTAATTTCTGCAATTACTTGTGATAACTATGTAGTTTCCACACCATCCTTTTAACCCTTCCGAGTCTTCGGACTCATGGGTGGCGGTGCGAGTCTCGGGTTATCGGGCCTTCCCGGTAATCGGATTCTCGGGTCGTTACACAGGACAAGGCAACTAGACCTACAGACACAACGATCCTTGAGTCTGACGACTCGGAGTCAAGATCGTTGCGCAACGGCGGAACAAGCCGCCAATCGGTCTCTTCCTAAGCCAGAGGAAACGACACATCCGCGTAAAACGACACACAGAGGCATGAGGGAACACCAAAACCCTCAGCATATCTGGACATGCAAATCGAGATAAGATGACACCTCGAGATATCCAGAACCATGTCTCGAACTGGATAGAACCGCCGAGACACACAAGGTCACCTGTCAACCACTGGGTCACCCCGAGTTGACCGGAACCGGACAATGATGATTCAACAGTAGGAAAGAGAATCCTACTCCAGGCAAGCAAACTCCTGACTACCTCATAACGTAGTCTTAGCCCTTATAGGATGTCAGGAGACATCCACATGACAACAGGTAGACCACAAGGTCAAGCCAAGACATACGGAAATCGAAACGACGAAGAACAACCCTCTGGGCATAAACGACTCCTTATCCAGCCACAAGGCGAACCAAGCAGCCAAGGAAGTAGTCGCAACGCACACAGAGACAAGGATACCGGCAGTCGTGGGTAGGGCCACGAGACGACTGTAGCGATCAAGGATGTGACCACTAGGATCAGTCAACTCTAGCTGACTTGCCCGACAAACCACCCAGCGGTCTATAGAAGACACGCGACACGGACTATCTAACCGTCCTATGACACACACACAGACGGACGGACATGGATCAGGCCATCACGGCCAGAAGATACAACCATGGACTCAACTCACTGGGCGGTCACAAAGGGGCCGCTCAATGAGCTGAACGGTCCGGACAAGGCCGCTCAATCGAACAGGACGGTTTAAACGGAACCGCTCAACGGGACAGACCTCAAGGTACTGAAAGACTGGACGGTTAGGGCTGGACCGCCCCAAGGCATAGAGCGGTTAAGGGAAAGTCGCTCAAGCCAACCGACCTACTACAGTACTCAATCAAACGACGGTCAGAACGGTCTAGGGACAGACCGCTCAACGCACAGAACGGCTAAGGGAGAACCGCCCCATGAACTGCCTTAAAACGTTGACCCAAGGTCAACCGTGCTAAACGGTCAAGACCTGGCCGCTCAACACCACGGGGAAAACAGAATGGCTGGGAACCAGCCGCTCAAGTGGACTGGGCGGCTCACACCTGGCCGCGCCATCCACTGGGCGGTCTGTTGCTCGACCGCACAGACGCCCACTGACTCACTCTAAACGGTCCAAAACTAGCCGCCCTAAGCCCAACGCGGTTACTATTAAACCGCGTAGGCGTCACGGCGAGTAAACCACAGGATCGGCTCGATCGTGGCCTTTCCACGCCCCGTTCGTTTCGAAACGAAGGGGATACATCCATAACGACGATATACAACACTTAGACTCCAACGGGAGTCGAATTGGCCAAGAAATGACGAGAAACGGGCGATTTCTTCAAATCGACCCAAATGGAATCACCGGACTTCCTGGGCTCCTAACGGTCCCGAATGACCGCCAATTGACACAAAATCAGTGACTATGGAACGCAGATGTTCCAGGGAGTCCATTGACACTGACTGATCTAAAATCCGTCCTCGTTTTCCAACGAACCCTACAAACTCCACAAAACCACAACGAGCCCAAACTCGCTCATTCTCACACCGTTTGACGCGAAACTACAGGGAAAACATCCAGGAAGAGTAGGTGATCCGTCTCCCTACCTACACCGAAGAAACCGTGTGCCGAAGCGACTAATTCGCGTCGAAAATGCCAAAACACGAACCGCGCCGATCTCGAAATCCACCAAGGGATCGCGCCACGCCACGCTCAATCCGTCGCCCCATCCCGCATCCCGATCACTCCATCACGTCCCCGCTCGGCCAGCTCCCCACGGTTGCGCGCCCCGCGTCGAACGGCCCTGAGACGAGAGAGAACGAGAGAGAGAAAGAGATGAGAGAAATGAGTTAATTGACCCGAAAATGGACTAATAAGAATCCAGGGCATTACATCCTCTCCTCCTTTAAGAAATTTCATCCTCGAAATTTAAGGAACTAGCAAAGGAGAAGCAGGGAAGAACAATCCCAAGACACAACTTGAAACGACACAAATCTCGAGAGAACATAGTTCAGAGGAACACTATCAGACCATAATCACAAGTACACGCTCAAGATCGAGCACGACACAAGTGAACACGAGTCTGACACCTCCAAAATAGGGCAACGTCGCTTACGTCTCACAGGACAGGAGACACGACTGCCACGACAACAGATATCGAGGAAACGAAATGATAGACACGACAAGCATCAGCTTAAACAAGGAGGCATAATCCTCTCAGCTGACAGCTCGACAACATCATCAACTCTAGTGCCAAAGGTAACAGGGGACACCTGGCACACAGGACGCCAATGACAACAGCACCGGACCACAAGCACAATCAAGTCAGCCCTCACTCAGATATGACATCTGATCGAGTCGCATGCTACTCTACCATGAGAGAAGAGTACAACAAAGCTAACCGACAAGACCTGGTCCACATAGTGCCAAGATAAATACACAAAATAACAGAGAAACATCGACAAAACAACAATGACGGCAGCACTTGCAGGATCCTGGCTCCGTACTGAACATAGAACCACGGAACACTACTGCAAGCTGGGTCACATCAAGGTACAACGACAGCTGAATGCATGACTACTAGGGACTAGTCATGCATCGAGTAGCACACCAAGAAAGACCCACGACAATAAGAAAACGACAACAATCTCGGGGAACGTATCTCAAGGACCACGATCAGGCCCTGAGAACACAACACCCAAGAAAGAAATGCAGAGCAGAGGGTACTCAATCAGTAGAAATATCGACAGATTCCCCAATACTCACAAATGTCGATGCCAACACCAGAATGACTCCAGCAACGACACGGCAAAAGACCACATCAAGGCATACGAAGCCAAGACGAAGTCACATCGAGAAAAATAATTCTCTCGACCGACCAGAATCTCGCAACAAAGATCCTCGGCCCGTGGGTGACCAGCCCACACGCTTCCGCTACGCACTCAAACAACGCACACAGGCAACATGGAATATCTCGGTATCCGCATCTCAGCACACACACGACGCCATCGCAACTCATGAAAATCGCAATATATCACGCCACTGTAGATCCTAAGAAATCCACTTAGAACAATTATAAAAATAAAAGAATTAGCATGCACGAGGTGCAAATAGGAGTGTGATCGCCAGAGACGCGAGGGCCTCAAAGAATATAATCAATAATAATATGGAGGAGATCGCGAAAAATACCTTAAAGTGCGGGGATGTGAGTGCTCCTTTCTCTTCTAATCGGCCGGCCGATGAAGAGAGTTCTTCTCGATTTGATTACCCTTGCAAAACAATCAAAGAAAAACACCAATAAAAGATTGGAATTAGAAATATGGTGAGTGTAGCATCAAATTCTCAATAAAAGGGATGAGCATGGAAAATTATGTAAGAACACACATTAAGGGTGGTTGCCCTTAAACCCCTATGCAAAAGGGTATGGAAATATATGATGAATGATATGCAAAGATGATGTAAAATAGATAAAAGATGTGTGCAAGAGTGCACTGTGGGGGAGTTTCTCAATGCGGTTGAGAGGAAAAATATATAAACAGTATGAACATGCATGCATATGTGAATTAACGATGGTAAAACAAAAGAAGAATAAGAAAGCAAAAGGAGCCTGTGCTTCAAGGCTTTGATGCTCGTTGGGGAGGAAGCTCTTCCAAAGGATGGATGCTGTGAGACGCATGAAGGCTTCTCCTTTAGCCAAGCAGCAACAGCAGCAGCCCCTGCGAAAAGGAGAAGAAGAAATAGAAAAAAAAACAGAGAAGAAGGGGAAGAAGAAGTACGTCGGAGGAAGAGGGGGAGGAGAAAAAACAACCTATATAACAGAGCCGAAGGGCTCTATTAATAGGATTAAATCACATAGATAGAAGGGATAAGAACGGGCAAGAGCCCAAGAAGGGAAAGATTAAGATGGAGCAAGGTGACCAAACGAAACAGGGACTCTCTGAGAAAGGCTGCGCTCGTTTAGAACCCGAACGGTGAAACACGACCTGAACAAGGGCGTCAATTCAAGAATTGACGACCTGCAAAAGGGCGTTAGTTTAAAACGCGCCTTGGAACAAGGCGTCAATTCAGAGATCATTTTTAGAAATAAATCTTTCTTCTTTTTTTTTAAAAATTGTGAAACACGCCTCAACCAAAGGCGTTAATTAAAAACGCGCCCTACCAAGGGTCGTTAATTCAAAAATAATCAAAATAGGGCTATTTTTCATTTCTCAATATTATTTTCCCATTTTTTAGGTGGAGGTGCATCTCAATGTGCTGATTCCAATGACTATTTTTACGTATTTTTCTGACACCCGGAAGGCCAACAAATCACCTCTGGAAGAGGGTTAAAAATATTATTAAATAATCAATTGAAAAGTGACGCCCTGTGCACGTGTCGTTAATTCCAATTCTTTGATTTTAATTTTATTTAAAATAAAGGTAACGTCCTATGATAGGTCGTTAATTCTAAAAAATTCTGAAAAAATTCAGAAAATTTAGAAAAATGGAAATTTGAGAGAAATGGACGCCCCTCACTATAGTCGTTAATTTTCTTTTATTTTCTTTTAATTTTCTTAAAATGAAATGACGCCCCTCTTAAGTCGTTAATTCGAAAAAATTCTTAAAAATAGAGAAAATTACTCAGAAAATCCAGAAAAATAGGAAAAAATAAGAAAATGGAGGAAAAATAGAGAAAACCAAGAAAAGTGAGAAAAACCACTCAAACAGAGGTAATTTGAGGGTCAAATTGGGGCATTACAAGGTAATATGAGATGTACTCACAGTAACGTCAATTTTGGCGTGTCTACAGCTGTCCCGCCTTGGCGTCTGCTTTGCAAGGGAGCAGAGCAAACTGAAAAGTAGATGTCAAGGTGTGATGAGACACGCAATCAACATCACTTGATGAGAATGAAATCAAAAACTCGAGATGAAGCAATCTCGGGAAATTCAATGAAATCAACGATGTTTGGATAAAAGCGGGCACGAAGGAGATAAAAGAATGATCAACTTCCAACGCGGTGGAAGTACCCCAGGTCACAAACCTGTAGGTTTCACCATTGGGGAGCGGTTACCAGCCAATGTGGACGTGCTGCAGCCAAGGTGGATCAAGGGAAAATGATTAAAATAAGATGATAGAAATCCAAACAAGGAGCTTTCGAGAAAATGACCCAAAACAGCGACAAAACGAACTGAGGATTCCATTCAGCAATGAATATCTCATATCTGGAAAGATTAAGATCAATTTGACTCTCCAAATCAGCTTATCAGAATGATTTTCCAACGTTAATTCAAAGTCCTATATGAATGCATGCTGGGTTTAAAGGAAAAGTTAAAACAAATGAAAATATAAGATAATCAAGGATAATATTGTTAAGCTGCCCAGACTGGGTCAAGAAACCGATTCTGCGAGCCGATACTAAGCCGAAGCCCGTTTATCCACGCATCAACTCGCAAAAGGGAACCATCGTCCCCAGTCTTGGACGGCTCAACGGCCTATCCGTGTGACTAAGAGTCCTCTGGAATCATCATTGTTTTTGATGAAGGGGAACTCAAATCCCAGATTTACCAAAGTCACAAGGTCCTTGATATAATCTAGTAGCGTATGTAACATATAGTAGAATGCATACAGGGGGATGGTGAAGCAATGAGCATGGGGGAACTGAGAAATGAGGTGCAAGCACCGTGGGGCTTGGATGATGATGCCCAGTCGGTGGGACCAAGAGCTTCTTCCTGTTCTCAAAGATTCATCAGCCAAGATATAAAAGATAACAAGCAATGAATGAGGCATTTAAGCATAGCAAGCATAGCATGAATGGATTTCAAGCATGAATAAGCAATCATAACATAGACATTAAAGCAACCAAAGCTTGGTATGGATCATATCATTCAAACATGTATTAGCAAAGCATGTTTAGCATGAATTAGCATGGGTTAAATCATAGCATTGCAAAGCATCATTATTTGTTATTTGTCATGAGGATGACAATCTTGGCATGGAAATAATCAGAGAAGCTGGCTCTTGAATGAATGGAGTGATGCACAGAGCAGCATAGATAATCAGATTGACGTGAATGATAATGCCCATCGGCGGAGTGATCAGCAAGATTTGATAAAAAAGATTTGGAGATGAATAATCGGAGTAATGCGTAGCAAATTATGAAGATGTGATCAATTGTGAGCATGGGAAGAATCAAAAGGTAGATGGCAATGAATGGAGAGGTCTCATCCCGTGCTCTTGGTCCTTGCAAAGTTGTTGTTCCTGTAAAAGCACCATCAGAAAAATGCAATGCAAATTTTTTGGATTTTGAAATATGCAAATTTTTATGAGTTTTGAAAATATTTGAATTTTTATGTGGATTTTGAAAAATATTTGAATTTTTTTTTATGGACTTTTGAAAATATTCAATTTTTTTTGGATCTTGGCTTAGAAAATATTCAAAATTTTTTTTTTGGATTTTGACTTAGGAAATATTCAAGTTTTTTCTTCTTTTGATTTTTTTGTTTTTTTTATTTAGACATTGTTAATGCAGCATCAAAGGGTGTTTTTGAACCACTGGCTAGGGGTCCTTGTTCCTTCCCCTTTCGTTAAAATTACCCAAAGCCGAGCGTGCATTGAAGGGTGGCGCCCTATAACTGACTGCCCTTGATTAACGGGCTCCCTACCAAGGCCATACCTGAGAAACATTCGGTCTTGGAGGGAGAAGAGAAGAATAATTGAGGATAAGCTTTATGCAGGATGGGAGATGTCGGGACTCGAATTCCTTCCAAGGTATTTCCCCTCAAAGAGGTAGTCTGTTGCGCCGGGGCTTTGTGCCTTTGATTTTTAGACCCTTGACATGTATACGACCAGGGTTTTCCCTGCGGGGACTTTGCCACTCTTGTCATGCCTTAATTCTCAATTTTACTTTTATCATTTTGACTTGATTTTCATAATAGCCCTTTTGGCGAGATGTATATCATGAAACTCATATGAAAACTCATATTGATTTCGGGTCAAGACTGCCCCTATTTGAGACTCCTCTCGTATTGGGGAGTACCGAGGTTGGTCATCTCATCCGTCAACCTCTTGCCCCTGCATTCGGCCGAGTAAAGAAGAGAAAAGACTTTCAGGAATTCTCATGGCATGGCCAAAGTAGCAACGGTGTTTTACCAAAGGAGCCGGCTAAGGACGCCGTGAAGTGTGTGGAATGCCCAGCTAAGGGTTTCTCTTAACAAGTGGGGAGAGAATGTCGAATTCCCAGCGTGGGGTTCTTATTAACCAAAGGTGCTGCAAAAGCAAGCCTAAAGACTCTTTTTGAGAATGATTTAATTAAGATAAAGGTCTAAAACACCACTTTTGATTTTGTTAAGAAGCACTTTATTTTGAAAATCATGCGTGAAGCAATGAGATAATGATATCATGAAATGAATACTTACGCCAATATGTTACCTTGCAACCTTTGTAGAAGCAGCTGTCAGAGGCGAGGTTGATCATCGTGGGATAGTCCTCTTTGGCAGTCAAAAGGATCGGAAGCAAAGGGTTTGAAAGTGGCTTAACAAGAAGGAGTGGTGCCAAGACCAGACTCAGACGAATAAGGAAAAAAAGGAAGAGAGGCGAGGGCTAGAACTCCCTCACTAAGGTGTGGAGACCCTGATCACATGAAATGTCTACAGAAGAAGCGGAGAATTAGAAGGAGGAGTGGGGACTAAAGCCTCAAAAGCAGTGAGAGAATGGGCAGATGCCCAAGGCAGTGGATGTGGAAGAAGTTGGGTCGGACCCATGATTAGGGGGAATTAGAAGAAGAAATTGATAGATGGAAAGAGGCGGATCCGGAGGGTCCGGAGGCAGAGGAGGAGAATCATGAGCGGAAGAAGAATCAGGAGGCTCCGGAGGGGAAGAATCTCGAGGGACGCGATGCCCTGGGAAGAAATATGCAAAAAGATGGTGAAAAAGGAAGAAGAGGACAAAGGATGTGATATCCTGGAGGAGCAGGAAGATGAGATGGAGGAAAGATGGAGGGTCCGGAGGTTTCGGAGGAATGGAATGCCGAGGGACGCGGTGCCCGGGGAAGAATGGATGAAAAGGATTAGGAGGGTCCGACGGTTCCGGAGGGGGAAGATACCATGGGACGCGATGCCCTGGGAGAATCAGTAAGAAGCCCATAAGATCCGGACTTGAGGGTGTGTAGGGGCGCGATGCCCAAAGAGCAAGATCCGGAGGTTCCGGAGGAATAAGACAGAAAGGGGCGCGATGCCCAAGGAGGAAGTCCAGAAATTTCGGGAGAACGAGATGAAAAAGGGCGCGATGCCCTAGCAGGATAAAGGAGAAATCCGGAGGGCCCGGATGCAGGAGTTGGAAAGGGGCGCGATGCCCTGAGAAGAGATTGGAAAGGGGACAATGCCCAAGCAATGAGGATGAATAGGATGGGAAATGCGGGATATCCGGAGGTGCCGGAAGGCGGGGAAGATACGGGTCCGGAAACCCGGGAAAGAAGAAGTGCAATTGCATGCAATAGGATGGATGCGATGAATGCAGTGAATGCGTGAATGCAATGAGATGCAAAGAACATGAAGAATGTGAAGGGCGAGAGGATGAGATCCTCCTCCTTACCCCTGGAGTGGCCCATGAAGAATCGGTGACAGAGGAGAATATGGGTGGAGTTGAATGGAAGGTGGATAAAAGAGTGGAAGCATGTCTACCCCTCCACGGCAGCAAAAGTGTACAACCGGATAAAATCACAGTCTGTGATGAAGCTTTAACAATCACTGCCAACTCCCTTGGAGGGTGAAGAGTGACAATGTGAGAGAATTGGAAAATTAGAGCGTGAAGCATTGTCATATCCAAGGATTGTGGTGTTTGAAAAGTGTTGAACAAAGCGGGCGTTCGCCCCTTGTATGAAAGAATGAGTTCAAGCTTTGGAAGTTAGGACAAGGGGTGCCCTGCCCTGCCCTACACAGCATCAATGCTTGACATTCTCTGAGCAATGGCGGCGACTTGGCCTTTTCAATCGTTCTTGGTACAATAACCCGGATTGGCATCCGGCAAATAAACTCTTGCATCTTGAATAGCACAGCCATGGCCAAATCTTTCTTGCCCGGCTCCGGATTATCTTCGGCACAAGTGCTTGTAGAAAGCCTCCCATTCCGAGTGGTAGGGGAAGGTGA
Organism: Amorphophallus konjac; assembly: GCA_022559845.1. Lineage (NCBI taxonomy): Eukaryota > Viridiplantae > Streptophyta > Magnoliopsida > Alismatales > Araceae > Amorphophallus > Amorphophallus konjac. Next base: position 21,757,426 of record CM040121.1, read on the forward strand.
AGCGGAGGCGGAAGGCTCCATGGATAGCAGGGGTATAATGGAAGGTGTTGGAGAAAAGGTGAGTGGAAGTGGAGGTTCAAACACATCGAGCTTTTCCTTTTGCTCGGAAGCAGTCGGGATTGGCTTGAGTGCAAAAAGGGGTGGATCCTGCTCAGGATTAACCATGGGTAAGGGTAATAGGTTAAGTGGTGAAATGGGAGTGGCCAGGTTTGGGGTTACAGGTGTAATGGAGGGTTGAGGTGGCGGTAACGGGAGACTAATTGGGGAAGGTTCGATGGTGGACTCGGTGGAGGGCGGTGGTGTGGAGGTTAATGGCTTAATGAGTGGAGGTTTAGTGGAAGGCTCAGGGAAGGCTGGTGTCATGAAGGTTAATGGTATAGTTGGTGGAGGTGTAATTGATGGAGGTTCGGTGCGGAGAAAACGTCGAACGGGGTGAGCGGCGTTAAGGATAGGAGGAGACTCCAGATGTGCCGGCGCGGGTGATTAGAGTATCGACCCATCATCGTAACACCAACTAGTCTCATAAACGGGGGTTGGATTGGGTATGGTGGCTTCATCCTGAGCAGGGGGTTCATCAAATAGTAATGGGGGGAGAGGGAAACGAAGGAAACTCGAAGGGGTGCCTGTGCAGCTTCATCATCGTATATTGCTTCAAATTCTTCAATCACCGGCTCTTGCTTGCTTAACCGCCGATGCCGTAATCGTCTCTCCTGTCTTTCCACTCTTTCTCCATCTTTGTAATGTCATTTAAAGCAGCATGAAGGGGATTGACTGGAGTAGGAGGAGCGGGCCGTGGGCTCGTAACCCTCTTTAATTGTTCCTCCATTAAAGTGACCTTGTCAAGAAGAGTTTTTTGGAGGGGTATGGCTTGAGCAACTAAGGGTTGGCAGGGCCTTGAAGGAGGGGCCGCATAAGAAGGCCGTGGAGGGGGATTAATGGAATGACCCATAGAGAAACCTGGATGGGCCGAGTTGTAAGGAATAGATGGGCCTTGGTGCCGTGGTGGAGGAGGAATAGAAGGAGGCGGGTGTCGGACCACCCGAGGAGAAGAGTGAATAGGAGGAGATGGGTGATGGGCTACCCGAGTAGGAGTATGAATAGAGGAGGGAAGTGGGCGATGGGCCACCCGCATAGGATTGGAGGGAGGATGAGATGAATGAGATGCACCCTCAACAGCGGCATTAAGGGCTTGGATTTGCTGAGGGGTAAGATGATCTAATGCATGAATGATTTGGGAAACCTTCTCATCATTAGGACGAGACGGTCCCGTAGGAGTAGTGGCTCGCGATTGGATTGAAGAACCATGGGATTGGATATTGCCCATGGGTCGGGCAACACCGTAAGAATGAGGACGTGATCCTTTGAAAGAATTATGGTGAGAATGATGAACATGTTGAAATTGAGGGGAATAAGATGTGCTAGGTTGATCACCCTCATGAACATTAATTGAGTTGAACATGTTGACTTTCTTATCAAGGTAATCCAAATAATTCAATGTGCAACAAAACAATTCACAGAAATAGCAAACAAGTTGGGATGGTTACCTTTGACTTCTTATGTTTGAACCTTGGTGAATTAAGGATTTTTAACAAAATTATGATTCACACAAGGGAGGAACCTAGTTTCAAATGTGATTTCAACTCGGTGCTAACTAGGAACACTCTCTCACCGTGTATGGCCAACTAAACCCGGGACTTCAAAGGGTACAACCTGCCCGGCGTCCGTGAGGGAATCCACGGGTGCGGGGACTTACGGAGGCTTGGTTTAGGAATTTCCAATCCAAAGAGACGGAGTGCTCAATGGAGGGTCCTTCCTTCACCAAGAGGGTGTGTGGAATCCTAGTGTAGAGAGAGGAGGTCTCCCAAACCAATGCAAATGAATGAATGCAGAGTAAACAAGCCAATCACAGCAATGTAATCAATCAACAAATATAAGCATGAATCAGCATGAAAAAGCCACCCACGGGAGGGGTCTGTAAACCCACAGGAAAAACACGCCCTGGCAGGGGTCGCAACCAACAAAGAGACGACAGCCACCCAGAAGCAGTGAAAAACGCGCCTTAGTGTGAGGCGCTATATGTAAAAGACGCCGACGGGTGAGGGCGTCAAATGCAAGTGGTGAGCAAAAACACGCCTTGATATGAGGCGTTAAGCAAGGAAAAGACGCCCTGGGGAAGGGCGTGAATTCACAAAAGCAGGAAGTATGAGGGAAGACGCCCTGCGAGCAGGCGTTAAACAGGAAGAAGACGCCCTGGGTAAGGGCGTTAAAATAAAATGCGCCTCTGTCTGAGGCGTTAATTCCCTCTGTTTCCAGAAAAGCCCCACGGCCGAAAATATCAAACACTCACAGTCACGGGCAATCAACAAACATAGATATAAGCATGCTCATCAAAAAAAAATTTGAATAAGTGGAACTTCTAAAAGAGCTATCAAACTGACAGATCACATGGGGAGAGTGCAATGCACAGTGGAGGGTGCCCGTGGGGCACAAAAGGAGGCGCACCGTGGGTGCAAAAAAGGGGAGATGGCACACGTGGGTGCCCAAGGGAAAGGGTAATCAAAAGAAAAATGAAAGGAGTCCCACCGTGATCGCCAATTTGTAGATCCTAAGAAATCCACTTAGAACAATTATAAAAATAAAAGAATTAGCATGCACGAGGTGCAAATAGGAGTGTGATCGCCAGAGACGCGAGGGCCTCAAAGAATATAATCAATAATAATATGGAGGAGATCGCGAAAAATACCTTAAAGTGCGGGGATGTGAGTGCTCCTTTCTCTTCTAATCGGCCGGCCGATGAAGAGAGTTCTTCTCGATTTGATTACCCTTGCAAAACAATCAAAGAAAAACACCAATAAAAGATTGGAATTACAAATATGGTGAGTGTAGCATCAAATCCTAATAAAATATGAGCATGAAAGTATGTGCAAGAACACACCTTAAGGGTGGTTGCCCTTAAACCCCTATGCAAAAGGGTATGGAAATATATGATGAATGATATGCAAAGATGATGTAAAATAGATAAAAGATGTGTGCAAGAGTGCACTGTGGGGGAGTTTCTCAATGCGGTTGAGAGGAAAAATATATAAACAGTATGAACATGCATGCATATGTGAATTAACGATGGTAAAACAAAAGAAGAATAAGAAAGCAAAAGGAGCCTGTGCTTCAAGGCTTTGATGCTCGTTGGGGAGGAAGCTCTTCCAAAGGATGGATGCTGTGAGACGCACGAAGGCTTCTCCTTTAGCCAAGCAGCAACAGCAGCAGCCCCTGCGAAAAGGAGAAGAAGAAATAGAAAAAAAAACAGAGAAGAAGGGGAAGAAGAAGTACGTCGGAGGAAGAGGGGGAGGAGAAAAAACAACCTGTATAACAGAGCCGAAGGGCTCTATTAATAGGATTAAATCACATAGATAGAAGGGATAAGAACGGGCAAGAGTCCAAGAAGGGAAAGATTAAGATGGAGCAAGGTGACCAAACGAAGTAGGGACTCTCTGGGAAAGGCTGCGCTCGTTTAGAACCCGAACGGTGAAACACGACCTGAACAAGGGCGTCAATTCAAGAATTGACGACCTATAAAAGGGCGTTAATTTAAAACGCGCCTTGGAACAAGGCGTCAATTCAGGGATCATTTTTAGAAATAAATCTTTCTTCTTTTTTTTTAAAATTATGAAACACGCCTCAACCAAAGGCGTTAATTAAAAACGCGCCCTACCAAGGGTCGTTAATTCAAAAATAATCAAAATAGGGCTATTTTTCATTTCTTAATATTATTTTCCTATTTTTTAGGTGGAGGTGCATCTCAATGTGCTGATTCCAATGACTATTTTTTCGTATTTTTCTGACACCCGGAAGGCCACCAAATCACCTCTCAAACGGGTTAAAAATAATATTAAAAATAATCAATTGAAAAGTGACGCCCGTGCATGCGTCGTTAATTCCAATTTTTTTTATTTTTATTTTATTTGAAAATAAATTAACGTCCCCTGTTACGTCGTTAATTCTAAAAAAATCCGAAAAATCTTTAAAAAAATCCAAAAAAATTGAAAATTGAGAGAAATTGACGCCTGATGCAATTGACGTCTATTTTCTTTTATTTTCTTTTAATTTTCTTAAAATGAAATGACGCCCCTCTTTAAGTCGTTAATTCGAAAAAAATTCTTAAAAATAGAGAAAAATACCCAGAAAATCCAAAAAAATAGAAAAAAATAGGAAAAGGGAGGAAAAATAGAGAAAACCAAGAAAAGTGAGAAAAACCACTCAAACAGATGTAATTTGAGGGTCAAATTGGGGCATTACAAGGTAATATGAGATGTACTCACAGTAACGTCAATTTTGGCGTGTCTACAGTCACGAGTACTGATCCTGCTGCAACCGATCACAAGTCGCCTAAGTGCAAACGAAGGAGAGTAGGAGCTTCAGCACAAGGCACAAAGAAAATGCTAGTCTAAGCTTACCATTGCGTCTTGAAATAATGAATGAGCCTTCACAATACATCGGCTGCTAGACACGGCACGACAAACACGGTGCACAACGGCTCTTAACACAAAGCTTAGGTCCAAAGCCAAGCAACCGTAACACAAGGAACAGATCAGGCTCGGATTAAACACTGTTCACACTTAAGTAGACACATGACAAAGGCATCCCCAAGATAGCAATTCCAAGGTTTACCTCGAAAAGACTCCACCAAACAGGATGAGAAGCATCAAGCTCGACTAACAGTAGCTCACTAGGAAGGGAATCCTAGGCTCGCCTGAGCATCTTCTCAATCGAGGGGATCTAATCGAGCACTTCAACAGAAGCGAAACGTATAAGGAGCTGAACAGACTTAAGCTAGGATGACCAAAACAACGTAAGAACGTATACGGTCATCACAATAATGCTAAAAGTCGCCAGCTACCTGAACAAATCACGAAAAAGATCTCGAACAATGTACTGCAGATTCAAGCCTTCCGGCGAACTCTGCCAAGTACAACATGATCGAGACGAACACCACAACGAAAAATGAGCATCCCGTCACATCTTGACGAGAGCAAAACCATCTCGCACAGTGCCAACGCAGCACACATAAGATGACACGCGGAAAATAAAGTGACAAGGAATCGCAAACCTAATGCCAACTGAAGACTGTACTGGACTTTCAGGACTCTGGAAACTATATATCTCGTATTCCCATGTACTTCATACAACAATGCTCTGATAGCTCAGAAAAGAACTCCGAACATCTCATAACACTGCTCTGATACCACCTGTGACGACCCGGAACCCGGATACCGGATATACCTGATAGAACTACCGAGTAGACTCGATACCACTTGGAACCCGCGAGGCCTCCCAAGAGCGGTAAAGCTCTGAAGGGATAAAAGACATGTGTAGAGTACATTGAAGTCGCAGATATAACAGCAAGCAATAATATTTCATTAGATCGGTTTGCTAAAGTAGCAGAAATAAAATTACTTTTTAATTAACAGATTCAATTTAACAATTAAACCAGAGTCCAATCCAAAGGAAAGACAAGCAGTACAGTCAACAGAAAGGAAGGACGTACACTGAGGTCGGGGGAAGCCCGACGCAGGTATCAGCCGGCAGCTACGGACACGCCACACCAGGAACCGCGGAAGCAGAATGACGCCACCCACCGGAAAAGTAGGGGTGAGCCTCGTGTCACTGACCCAGTAGGGGTCACGCGGATCCCCACTGAAAAATAACGCAGTAACACGGAACAACAAAACAGCAGTAGTAGCAAAGCAGGAAAACTACCACTAGAAATGATGCGACACACTAAGGAGGTATGCAGCAAAGAGGCAAAGATCCTTGGACCTATTCCGCAAGCACAATCACAAAGAAATAAAGTACTAGATTAGGGCCGAATCGCCGTCGCACACACACGAGCCCGGGTGACTTGATGATGCTAAGTGAAGGTAATGGATCAAGACCCTAGCTGGTAGAGTGCCAGCAGGGCTAGGGTTGCCCTCCCGAAGGTACGAGGCCCACGCTTAAGGGGCTGGCTAGGTGCCAATTGGGGCACTAGGTCCCTCTCTCCCACAGCCCACGGTGACCGCTCGTAAGTGGAACACACGGGGTCGGGCCCTCTCTCTCTTGCTCAACGGAGCAATTCCGCGGATATTAGATGAACAAATATGGATAATGGAGCAAAGTTCAGAGCTTACCCTGGTTGGTTTGAAGAAACCAACCCCGTTGGGAGACGAGGGCGAGCGGGGAAGTGTGGGTTCCCCGCACACTGCGCTGATGAAGCTTGATCCCTGTTTAATAGTTACAAGCACTACACCTCACACAGGAGGATGGACTTGGGGTGGGGATATCTGTATTACAAATCAAACACTACCTCCGCACAGGGAGGGGCGTTAAGCCGGCCAGGCGGGGAGGGGAGAGTTGATCGGATTGCACCGACAGGGCACCCGACCGAATCTGCCCGGGTCTGGAACAGCAAGATAGGGGGTCGGTGTAGCAGCCGCTGTGAGCTCCCTCGGACTCAGAACTTGATGAGACTTGCGCCAAAACGTCGCTGACATACCCAGGCACGACTGTGAATTTTTGTGGGCGGGTCTGAAGTCTTCACTGGCAGAGGCAGGCTCTGGAACAGGGTCCCTGCGATCAGGCTTGGACTGCTCCCAGGATGCAACAGTAGACGGATGAAGTCACCACGATCACTCCCGAAGTCCAAACGAGGTGGGACCAAGACGAGCATGACCGTGGGCGAGTCTTCTTAGAGCAGCAGGAAAGAACGGCACCGGAGGAGGTCGGGGCCGAGAGCAGCAGTCCGAGAAGTGGAAGGGCATCGGAGCAGATCCTGACTGACCTGAACAGCGTCCCGGTGGTAGAAAATTCGGTACAATTAGCTCCGACCTCTGAATGAGGCCCCGCTGGCTGTGTTGGACATAGAACAGGTGGATCTTTGCCCCGGTCAAGTGGCGCGCCAAGGGGAGCACTGGTGTGGTCACAGGAGCTTCTGCAAGTTGCTTCTGGTTGCAGGCTGGACTGGTTCTGCGCAGTTGGCGAAGGACGGCTCTCCTATGCAGCTCCGACCTCGGATTCAGGCGAAACCACCTCGCCTGAGAAGAAGACCGGAAGAGCTTTCCGTCGATGTAGGCCACGCCCCCAGGAGCTCCGGGGTGGAGTCTGAGGCGGTGCTGCAACAGACTGTCGATCTGCAGGTCTTCAGCTGCACACAGATTGGAAGAGAGAAATGGTGGAGGGGGGTTTCTTTGGTGGAGGGGTAAGGGATATGGGTGCTTTGGTGGTGGGGAGGGGTTTGGAAGGTGGGAAGGGGTGGTGAGGGTGGAGGCCAGGGGTGGAGCTAGCAGGGAGAGGGGTGGGTGCGCAAATGGCCAAGGGGGAGGTGGTGGGGAGATGGGGGCGCAAGTGGCTTGGGGGAATGGGGAGGGCTCCTCTTGATTTGGGTGGTGGGTTAATGGGAGGGTTTAATGGAGGTCTAGGGAATAGGAAGGGGTTGCTTTGGGGATGGGAAGGGGTGCCTAGGAGAAGGGAGTCTCCCTTGGGAAGGTGAAAGGGTGTATGGGGAATGGGAAATGTTGCTTGGGATGTGGAGGTACTAAAGGGGAGTAATGGCTCTTGGGAAGGTGAAAGGGTGGGGGGCTGAGGTGGCGGGTGATGTGGCAAGGGGGGGGGAGGTGAAGGGGCAGGTTCGCCCAAGGGAGAGAGAGTGAGAAGGAGAGAGAGAGGGGTTCGGCCCCTTTAGAGAGATATATATATATATATATATATATAGAGAGAGAGCTAGAGAGAGAGAGAAGACAATGCTTGTGGATAAATTTACTCAATACTTCATTAGCCTCTCCAAGAGGGGATTGGGGTCCTATTTATAGGAAACCCACAATTTACAAAAAGTCCTCACCTTTTGGACTAATGACAAATGACCAAGAAGGGAAGGGGGCACCCATGGGCCAAGCCCAATGAAGTGGCCCATTAACCCACTAGGCCACTTGATGATACATAGACTTAGATAGATGACTCACTATCTTAGGTACTTGACTCAATAAAAGGGAAAATTACATGGTTAAGACTCACAGAAAGAAATGAAATATACATAGCAAGACTCAGAAAATCAAGATGAACATAATGGCGAGCATCAGGACCCTTGGAGAAATGAAAAGTGGTAAGCGATGTCCCCATCATACTCCCGGGGTGCAGAGAACTCGACTCTTTCGAGTAAAGATCCATCGTATGCGGAGGAAGCCACGGCGGGGTTGCCCTCAAGTCTACCAAAGGTAGCTGGTCCTTTCACTAAGTGAGGTAGCGCCCATACCCTTTGCTCCAGATGACAGTGACCTGTTCATACAATATCCGCTCCAATTGCTCCCGTTGGCCCCTCTGGGTTGATGGAACTTTCTCACGGGTGGTGGCTCTCTCAAGGGGTGAAACAAGCTTGATTTCCTCACTAGGTGTCACCGTGGGACCCCTGTATGGCACCAAGTCAGCCACATTGAATGTGGGACTTACTCCGTACTCCTCGGAGAGGTCCAACACGTAAGCATTTGTGCCGATCCGCCTCAAAACCTGGAAGGGACCTGATCCACGCGACCTCAGTTTGGAGACATTCCTAGGGAATAGTCTCTCGGTTCTCACCATCACAAAGTCACCTACACGAAATTCCTGGTGGCGTCGGTGGGAATCGGCCGATTTCTTATATACCTCATTGCTTTTGTTGGGGTGTGTGCGGATGTTACCATGCAGAGTTGTGAATGTTCCTCTAGCGATGAAGGGAGGGCCTGGACAACCAAATTTAGCCTTATCGAGTGTTATGTTGATTTTGATGGTCTTAGGAGGGCCGGGGCATCCATAGATGAAACCATCATGCAAAGGGGTGTTTGGGGATCCGGGACATCCATGAATGCTTCCTTCATGTTTTGACTTCACACTGATTGACCTAGGGGGGCCTGGACATCCAAATGGGGTTCTGACATGTGAGGGTTTCCTAACAAGGTTGACTGCTAAAGGGGGTCCTGGACACCCAGATGTAATCCTATCGTGCATCGGTCCTAGTGTGTGAGTGACACAAATGACGTCACTAGCCTGACCACATGATGCAAAATGTTGTGACACATGTATTCCTATCAATATGGTCCCATCTTTGAGATTTGGGGGTTTCCACTCATGGGGGTCTAAGCGGTTCCAAGAGGTGGACATCTTGGGATGGGTTACTCCTTTATTTCCAAGGTGGATGTCACCCTTGGCCTTGACTCTCATAGTGTGGGCTAAATTTTGGAATGGGTGAGTTAGGTCTGACATGGTGGGTGAGGGTAGGAGGGAGTGGGTGGTGAGTGAGGAGTACTTGGAAGCCCATAGGAAGTGGCCAAATAGATCAAGATGGGTTAAGGGGTGGGTGACGTGGAGGTGGGTTTCAATCCAAGTGATCGCCCTAGGGTCCCTAGCACACATAGGGAAGTGGAAATCATGAACCTGGTGGGACCCAACGCAATGCTCCTTGTAGGAGGGCAAGGGGGTGATGTAAAACTCATTAGGCTCGGGTAGAAACAATAAGAGCTTACTCGTGCAAGGACCCTTGGTGTAAATGGAGGTGATGATCCCGATAGAGGGGTGTGAGAAACTAAGTTACCCCATGTTTCTTGCTTCTAAGGCCCACATGTTTGTCACCTCTATTTGCCAAAGTATACTCTTAACCAAGTCCCTCATGGCTCCCACAAAGGAGAACGATTGGTAGGTTGTGTGGAATGGAGGGGTGGGCACAATTGGGTAATGATTTTCCATAGGGGGGTGCATGATGTGGAGGAGGAGGTCTTGCTTTAGCCACTCAATGAGGGGTTCTCCTAAAATCACAATTCTCATGGAGGGAGGGGTGGGGGGACTTGATTGGTCATCTGGCAACTCTAGGGGGAGGATGTTCCTAGTTAGGCTCGTTGTGGTCTCTTTGGATAAAGATGAGCCTTCTTGACCCAACCCTTGGCATTGGGCTTCATATTCTTCCTCCCAATCTAGGGGAGCCTCATGGATTTCAATCACATTCTCATCCCTTTGGGGTGTAGAGGTTTTACTCTCCAATGGAAGGTCATTTGGGGATGGGGTGATGATAGCCGGTGTGGGGTGCACTCGGGGTGGTGACCAAGGATGGGACTCCGGTGGATGGGAGAGTACTAGGTTGTTGTTGAATTTGAAGGTTCCCGGAAGGTGTGGCGGATGCACTAGGCAAGTCCGACGTGTTGGGTCGATGTTGGCATTCCTTTCATCTAACCATCTCCTACCTAGGATGATGCAAGGGCCCGCCAAAGTATCAATTTGACACCAAGCTCCATCAACGTATTTGGTCTTCCCGAACCATTTATGGAATTCAACGAAGACTTGGTCTCCGTGGTGCACAATTTGTCTGGTCCTAGAAAGAGAGGCAACGATATCGGGGGATATCCAATTATCGGACTCCAAGTCAATAAAATCAATTTCCGTAGGCTCTCCATTGGGTAGGTATGCAAGGAATATGATTGGGAGAGGGATCATTTGGTCCATAGATTCATTGACGATGGGTGGTGGACAATGCATGGGACGGTCTGTCGGGGACTCTAATGCAAGCGTGCCCATGGACTAGACTCGTAGAGACAAGTCTAAAACTTGCTCTGATACCACTTGATGTGGCACACTAAGGAGGTATGCAGCAAAGAGACAAAGATCCTTGGACCTATTCCGCAAGCACAATCACAAAGCAATAAAGTACTAGATTGGGGCCGAATCGCCGTCGCACACACACGAGCCCGGGTGACTTGATGATGCTAAGTGGAGGTGATGGATCAAGACCCTAGCTGGTAGAGTGCCAGCAGGGCTAGGGTTGCCCTCCCGAAGGTACGAGGCCCACGCTTAAGGGGCTGGCCGGGTGCCAATTGGGGCACTAGGTCCCTCTCTCTCACAGCCCACGGTGACCGCTCGTAAGTGGAACACACGGGGTCGGGCGCTCTCTCTCTTGCTCAACGAGCAATTCCGCGGATATTAGATGAACAAATACGGATAATGGAGCAAAGTTCAGAGCTTACCCTGGTTGGTTTGAAGAAACCAACCCCGTTCGGAGACGAGGGCGAGCGGGGAAGTGTGGGTTCCCCGCACACTGCGCTGATGAAGCTTGATCCCTGTTTAATAGTTACAAGCACTACACCTCACACAGGAGGGTGGACTTGGGGTGGGGATATCTGTATTACAAATCAAACACTACCTCCGCACAGGGAGGGGCGTTAAGCCGGCCAGGCGGGGAGGGGAGAGTTGCTCGGATTGCGCCGACGGAGCACCCGGCCGAATCTGCCCGGGTCTGGAACAGCAAGACAGGGGGTCGGTGTAGCCGCCTCTGTGAGCTCCCTCGGACTCAGAACTTGATGAGACTTGCGCCAAAACGTCGCTGACGTACCCAGGCACGACTGTGAATTTTTGTGGGCGGGTCTGAAGTCGTCACCGGCAGGGGCAGGCTCTGGAACAGGGTCCCTGCGATCAGGCTCGGACTGCTCCCAGGATGCAACAGCAGACGGATGAAGTCACCACGATCACTCCCGAAGTCCAAACGAGGTGGGACCAAGACGAGCACAACCGTGGGCAAGTCTTCTTCGAGCAGCAAGAAAGAACGGCACCGGAGGAGGTCGGGGCCGAGAGCAGCAGTCCGAGAAGTGGAAGGGTGTCGGAGCAGATCCTGACTGACCTGAACAGCGTCCCGGTGGTAGAAAATTCGGTACAATTAGCTCCGACCTCTGAATGAGGCCCCGCTGGCTGCGTTGGACAGAGAACAGGTGGATCTTTGCCCCGGTCAAGTGGCGCACCAAGGGGAGCACTGGTGTGGTCGCAGGAGCTTCTGCAAGTTGCTTCTGGTTGCAGGCCGGACTGGTTCTGCGCAGTTGGCGAAGGACGGCTCTCCTGTGCAGCTCCGACCTCGGATTGAGGCGAAACCACCTCGCCTGCGAAGAAGACCGGAAGAGCTTTCCGTCGATGTAGGCCACGCCCCCAGGAGCTCCGGGGTGGAGTCTGAGGCGGTGCTGCAACAGACTGTCGATCTGCAGGTCTTCAGCTGCACACAGATTGGAAGAGAGAAATGGTGGAGGGGGGTTTCTTTGGTGGAGGGGTAAGGGATATGGGTGCTTTGGTGGTGGGGAGGGGTTTGGAAGGTGGGAAGGGGTGGTGAGGGTGGAGGCCAGGGGCGGAGCTAGCAGGGAGAGGGGTGGGTGCGCAAATGGCCAAGGGGGAGGTGGTGGGGAGATGGGGGCGCAAGTGGCTTGGGGAATGGGGAGGGCTCCTCTTGATTTGGGTGGTGTGTTAATGGGAGGGTTTAATGGAGGTCTAGGGAATAGGAAGGGGTTGCTTTGGGGATGGGAAGGGGTGCCTAGGAGAAGGGAGTCTCCCTTGGGAAGGTGAAAGGGTGTATGGGGAATGGGAAAGGTTGCTTGGGATGTGGAGGTACTAAAGGGGAGTAATGGCTCTTGGGAAGGTGAAAGGGTGGGGGGCTGAGGTGGCGGGTGATGTGGCAAGGGGGGGGGAGGTGAAGGGGCAGGTTCGCCCAAGGGAGAGAGAGTGAGAAGGAGAGAGAGAGGGGTTCGCCCCCTTTAGATATATATATATATAGAGAGAGAGAGAGAGAGAGCTAGAGAGAGAGAGAGAAGACAATGCTTGTGGATAAATTTACTCAATACTTCATTAGCCTCTCCAAGAGGGGATTGGGGTCCTATTTATAGGAAACCCACAATTTACAAAAAGTCCTCACCTTTTAGACTAATGACAAATGACCAAGAAGGGAAGGGGGCACCCATGGGCCAAGCCCAATGAAGTGGCCCATTAACCCACTAGGCCACTTGATGATACATAGACTTAGATATATGACTCACTATCTTAGGTACTTGACTCAATAAAAGAGAAAATTACATGGTTAAGACTCACAGAAAGAAATGAAAATTACATAGCAAGACTCAGAAAATCAAGATGAACATAATGGCGAGCATCAGGACTCTTGGAGAAATGGGAAGTGGTAAGCGATGTCCCCATCAAGAAAGCTGTAAAAGAAAATCGGAAACGGAAGGAGCAGCTTCAGCTAAAAGAAAAGGGAAAAGACGTACCGACAAAACATGGCTGCCGAGTGAACCTCGGCCCCTAGGCTACTCCAAATAGTAACAACAACAGAAGGGTAAACTCTGAACTGACGAAGTCATGAGTCACCGATCTGTTGGCAAACACGATGCCTAAGACGAAGGCCTACGAGACCAGACAACAAGTCTAGAAAAGACCTAGACAGACACAAACGTCCTAAAGCATATACGACTCGATTGCCATCCACGCTCTTCTAGACACGACCACATACACACGACTAGAATATCGTGCACACAACACAACACTGACCTCGGGCAAAATCGCGAGAGGGCTAACCCAGAAAGGTCACGACGTGCGAGGAACACGAGAGTCACGTATCACGTGATGGAAGCACCTCCTCACTAGAAGAATAGCTGTAATGCCCCGGATTTTTCGGATATTTTTCAGATCATTTTAGTGGGTCTCGGAGTGTATTTTGTGCTTTACACGTGTTTTCCCTGATGTGCCTTCGGAACTCTTTGCAGGGCAAACCGTGGCGTTCTCCGACTCCGGGACAGTACCACTGCGTTGTGTTCCTTCCGAGGATCGCGGAGGTAATTTTTCGTAATTTTCTGAATTTATCGAATTTTCGGGTTTTCCTATATATACTAACCCTTTCCTCTCTCCCCCTCTCATTCTCTCTTTCTCACTCTCTCTCTTCTCTCACGCCCTCTTTCTCCCCTCTCTTCTCCGGCGGCCGACGGAGCGAGGCGGGGGCGAGGCGGAGGCGGCGCGGGTGAGGACGCGGGCGAGGATGGGCGAGGATCGAGGCGGTGGAGGCGTGTGGGAGCTCGTGGCGCGGTCGCGAGCCGGCGAGGGTTTCACGGCGTTTCTTCGCGGATCGGCGAGCTCGGGGCGCGAAATCTTCGGTGGAGGTAGGGTGATGGTTCCCCAGCTCGTGCACTTCCTTTCCCGCGAGTTTCGTAGGCCGTGGTGAGCCGAGCGGGTGGAATCGGGGTTTTTGGGCAAAACCCATGTTTTAGGGCTTGTGGGCCAATCTCTCGTTTCAGTGCGTTTTAGGCCGATCCGAGGCCGTAGATGCATGCTAGGGGCTTCTGGGGAGCTTCCCCCTTGTTTTCCCCCTCTCCTGTGGAGGTATGGGGGCGTGGGATGAGTTTTGGGTCGTTTCCCGCCGTAGCGTTCTCGGAAGGAAGTGACGGTCCTTCCAGTGGCCGTCACTTGGTGTAACGCGCCTGGACAGGACCGTTACATCCCCCTTCTGTTGGTCTTTGGTGGTCTGTGGGTGTGGCGGTCCCACGATAGACCGCCAGGTGCTGTGACGCACCAGGGCTAGACCGTTAGAGTCTCTTCCGTTGGTTTTCGGGTCAGGCGTGTGACGCACCAGGGCTGGCGCGTCACAGCCTTGTGACGCCCCAGGGTGGGTGCGTCACATTCCCTGTTACCCAGCTGAGGGCTGGGGGTGTGACGGTGCCCTCTGGACCGTTACATGCTTGTAACGCGCCCAGGGTGGGCCGTCAGAGCTGTTTTATCCGTTGAGGAGGGCGGCGTGTGTGACGCGCCAGGCCAGACGCGCTACATCCGTGTAACGCGTTGGGGCAAGCGCGTTACATCCTGCTTTCACGCTGAGAGCGTGAGGCGTGTAACGCACCAGGGCAAGCGCGTTACATTCGTGTAACGCGCTGGGCCAGGCGCGTTACATCCTGTGTTTCTTCGGGCCGTGTAACGGCCTGCGTTAGGCCGCCAGGTGGATGTGACGGTCTCGCCTAGACCGTTACAACCCTGTGACGGTCTAGGGTTAGACCGTCAGGCTTTGTGTCGTTCCGAGGCGAGTTTTTGTGTTCTCCGCCTTGCCCCGCAATGTGTGGATCCCTAGTCGACCCGGTTGGGACCCAGTGGTCGACCTGCGGTCTTGTGAGTGTCCCTGACACCCGTGGGTTTCTGTGCCCGTGTTTTGAGGGTGTCGGGAGGGACCGTGTTACCTTGATTAGCGTGCCCATAGGTGTGGTGGGTCCGGGTGACCCCACGTGTTCCGGGCTTTCGTGTTACGCTCGATCGAGTCACCGTGTATCGATGTGTGTGTGCGGTGGGGTCTTCCCCGCATGTCGTGGGTTTCTTTGGAAGGTGATTCCCGTGTGGGCCACGTGTTTGGCCTTAGACTACGAGTCCAGTTATCCGGCCTGGGGCTGGAGGTTTCCTGCTTGCTACAAGATGGGAAATCGTTGTGGTGGCTTGTGTGCTGCCCTGGGAATCGTGCTTCTGCGTTTTCCGTGTGGCCCGTGTGAGTGGCCTTTGTCCCTTGCGTTCCCTTCTCAAGGGAATGGTCTTGGCAACTTGTGTGTTGTCTCGGTATTCGTGATATCGTGGTTTTGGACCTAGAGATTGGGCTAGATCGACGGCCTTGTGCTGTTGCGTGCAACGGTCTTGACCCCGAGTCTTGTGACTCAAGGACCGTTGGCTGTAGTGTGTCTAGAGGACTGTCCAGAGTCCAGTGGCTTAGCGCCACTTGAGTTTTCTCGACTCTAGTGCACGGTGCGTGCGTGGCCGTGGACTGTGAGTCCTGTTTCTTCTCCGACTGTGGTCACCATGCGACGGGGCCGGTACGTGGGGTGGTCCCCGTACGTCGTCGGATTCGGACGTTGTTTTCCGTTGAGTTGAGAGTCTACTCCTTCAGTGACCCTCCACTAGTCGTAGCCCACCAGTACGAGGTGCTGGTCTCACCTGGGAGTGGTGTACGGGCACCCACCTTTCGAGACGGTTTGTGGACCGGTTACCGTAGGCCCCTCGTCGGTAGCCAGAGTCCGGCTACGGGGGAAAACCGGTCAGAGGACCAGACCTAGTGACGCAAGGTCTGTGTGTGCACACGTGGTTGGGGGCGGTTGGACCCACGTCGACGGGCGTGACCCCAGCTAGTTACTTGTTTGTGGTTACTTGTACGGTGTTCGCGCCTCGGGTAGGACCTACCACGTCAGGCGGTTCACCTGCGGTGCGGTGTAAGACGTCAGGGGACGCTACCGGCTGTGCTTCTAGTGGGTGGTACTCCTGTCGAGTACGGAGTGACAGACTGTCAGTCTCTGTGTCTTTGACCTTCGGGTTTTTGGTCGTGTTGACCGGTGAGTTCGGTTGTTTCACCTTGGCGCGTGTGTCGGTTCTTGCGCCGTGAGATTAGTACTAGTGGCTTTACCGAGGTTGGGTCTTGTTGTGCGGTACCCGCGATCGGGTGGTCGGGGTTGCACCTTGGACAGCGTGTCCAGGTCGGCTGTGTCCGAGGGACAGGCCTCTACGGCGTGGTTGCCGTGTGTTCTTACTTCGGTAGGTGGTACTAGCGTGGTTCGGTAGCTTCGACTGTGTGATCGAGGTCTGCCTTCTTGCAGTAGGAGTAGCTGTAGTGCCGAGTTTTGACCGGCCACCGGTTTGCTGTTCCTGCTGTAGTTGTAGCTTCCTTTCCGCTACCGCCGTTGTTTCCGGTTGGGGTTCCGCGGGATCCCTGCTGAGTCTCTGTTTTGGAGACTCATTCCCTGCTTTTCAGGTGTAGCGGTTCTTCCTCGTGGTTCGAGGGTGCGGAGCGGAGGTTCTCAGTTGCCAGCTTGCCGGGCCGAGTGTTCACTTGGCATGTGGTACGCTTTACTGCTTTAGACTGTACTTTCTGTTGGACTGGACTCTGTTGTAGTTGTTTATTTATTTCCTATTTCTTTGTGCCTCCACACTCCTTCTAGCCCTTCCGAGCCCTCCCGGCTCGTGGGCGGCGGTGCGAGTCTCGGGTTATCGGGCCTTCCCGGTAATCGGATTCTCGGGTCGTTACAGCTGGTATCAGAGCGGTGGTTGTGGACGTACATAGGAATTCGAGATATTGCAGTGATCAGAGTCCATAAGGTCCAGTACAGTTGGCAGCTGGCTTAGGGTTTTGTGCTTGTTTTTCGCCTTGTTTCTCGCTTGAGAGCTTGAGTGCGCTGTGCGGCACTGTGAAGGTGGTTGCTGTCCGCGACTTTTGTGCCAGCATGGGGTCTAAGGATCGAGGTCGAGAGCCTTCTCCCTCATCGGTGGTGGCCCTGGTTGTGCTGAGTTGGGCAGAGGTTGCTAGCAGGTGTGAGCTCACGGTGCTGCATTCGAGGAACCTGCAGCGTGGTCAGGTGTCTGGTGCGGACTGTTCGTGGTTAAGTGGCCGTGAGCGTGCTTCGAGGGAGCTACTGTCGATTTTGGCCACTCCAGCTTGAGGTTTGTCCAGCTCCTGAGGCGTTCTGATCGGGAAGTGTGCTCGGGTGAGCGGAGGATCTTCTCGGTGGGCTGCTGTTTCGTCGAGCCTGACGTTCTTGTCGCGCTCTGTGGCGTCAGAAATGACGTGTCGGTCCTGATCGTTCTGCTGATTTCGAGGCAGGATTTGGCAGAGATGTCCCGTTAAGTCTTTGCTCCTGTGCTTCTGTCAGTGGATGGGTTGTGTTCGCCCTGGAGTTGGTTTGAGATGGGAAGGCTCCGCGGTGAGTTCGGGACTCGAGGATGAGCGTCGGCGGTTGTCGTTATGGCTCGTGATGCGGCTCTTGGCACGCCGTGTTGCAGTTCGAGGAATTGCAGCGCTGGTGCATCGAGAGGTGATGTGATTGTAGTCCGACGTGACACTCGTCGAGTGTGTCGGAGGCGCTGACCTGATGGAAGCAATGGTTTTCCTTGGTGCTGGATGGTGCTGTTTCCAGCGTGCGCGAGGTTCGAGGTCAGGTCGAGCGTGGAGTTCTTCCGTTGGTCGAAGTGCGCTGGTTTCTCCTTTGGTTGGAGAGATTGCGTTCGGCTAAGGATCGTCGTCTTGCGTTGTGTGTTCGGATTGGTTGGCCTTGTGTGCCATGAAGTCCGTGCGAGACGTGCTCCTTGTCTTGGCAGGGTGGTTGCCTGTGAGAAGTCGTGCCCATTCCCTTGTCGTGTGAGGGTGCTGGCGCTGTTCCGGAAGGATGAGTGCTGGGTGGGCGGTGTTTGCTTTCTTGGCTGTGCGCGCGGATTTGAGTGCGCAGCGGAAGCGTGGTGGGCCCATAACCCACTGGTTCAGGATCGTAGCGTTGGTTGCTACGGGTGGATTCCTGAGTTCGCGTTCAACATCGGAGGATGGGTTCCTCGGTGTGAAACGTGTTGTTGCCGTGCCGTTGCTCGAGGTTTTGTGGTTGTTGGCACTGGCAGGGTGGAGTGTTGGGGAATGTGTTGGCTAGTGCGCCGCATGAATATCATGTTCCTGTGATGGAAGCCGTGTCAGGCGTCGGTGTCGGACCTGGATAAGGTTGTTGAGGATGTCGCCTGACGGAGGTCGAGGACGTGTTGGTCAGAGTCGGTGGCTTGGCGCCCGACTTGTGTTCCCAATCCTGTCCTCGGTTGAGATCGTGCTTTGAGGATGTGGTCTCTGGCAGACTATGGGTCCCGGTTGGCGGCTGTGAGTGGCTGGTGAGCCTAACCGGGTGACCGACCACAGCAACGTCTGTTGGTTCTACGGTCTTGTCGGATTGTGACGGTGGAATGTTCGTTGCTTAGGGACCCGTGAGCACTGTCCAGGTGGTGTCCCGTGGCTCTGTGGTAAGGGCGGAATCGGGATTGGCGGGTGTCCACTTGGATTGATCGAAGGATTTGATGAGACCAGATGGATGAGTGACGCCTGTGGGCGGAGGCCTTTTGTGAGATTGGCGTCGGATTGGTGGTCCCTGATAGGACATTGGTGTCGCGAGGTTATCCCTGGTTGGGTGACTAGCATGGGGTGGTTCCCTATAAGTCTGAGTCCCGTGACGTGATGACTGAAGACGCCATGTTCTGTCATTTGGTTTCGCCGTGCTCCCCGAGAGGGTCGAGTTGGCGAGCAGTTGGTGACCAGTGGATGGTCTTTTCAGAGACAGAAGATGCTGGTTGTTGGGGCTCGAGCGTGGCGAGAGCCGTGTGCCAGCGAGACCTTTGGTGGTCGTTTCTGTGATGTGCCTTTCCGGATGGGATCTGGGCTTTGTCGAAGTTTGTCTTCTGACAAGAGTTGGCATAGTGTTACGTCCGACTTTCGGCTTGCCATGTGTGAGGTGTTTTCTTGGTGCTGAGCCGATGTTCTGGTTGCGGTCTGCGGAGAGGACTGCTTGAGCTGGTGGAGGCTCTGTATTGGTTGTCCCCTTGAGAAGGGTGTGTGACCTGTCAGCTGGTTGTAAAGCTGATGTGCCATTTGTCTGCTGACCATTGGATGAATCAGTAGTTGTTTCTCGTGGCGAGGGTTGTGTTTCCTCGGTGAGCGAGATTGTGGCTGCGGTGCCATGGTTGATTCTCGCATTGTCTGAGGTGATGCCGGACTGTGTCCTTTGGTATATGCCTGCTCTGCTGGCCAGTGTGCTCGGCGCGAGGAGCGAGGTGTTGTTCGTGATTGTGAGTCTGGCTGTGTTCCTCAGGATCCGTGTTTTCGTTAGAATCGAGGTTTTCTGTGCTGGGGCCCTGACAGCGTGTCAGTTGGTTCAGTGTTCTTCCCCTAGGACGTCGTGCTAGGTCCTGAATTTCGAGGACGAAATTCCTTTAAGGGGGGAGGGCTGTAATGCCCCGGATTTTTCGGATATTTTTCAGATCATTTTAGTGGGTCTCGGAGTGTATTTTGTGCTTTACACGTGTTTTCCCTGATGTGCCTTCGGAACTCTTTGCAGGGCAAACCGTGGCATTCTCCGACTCCGGGACAGTACCACTGCGTTGTGTTCCTTCCGAGGATCGCGGAGGTAATTTTTCGTAATTTTCTGAATTTATCGAATTTTCGGGTTTTCCTATATATACTAACCCTTTCCTCTCTCCCCCTCTCATTCTCTCTTTCTCACTCTCTCTCTTCTCTCACGCCCTCTTTCTCCCCTCTCTTCTCCGGCGGCCGACGGAGCGAGGCGGGGGCGAGGCGGAGGCGGCGCGGGTGAGGACGCGGGCGAGGATGGGCGAGGATCGAGGCGGTGGAGGCGCGTGGGAGCTCGTGGCGCGGTCGCGAGCCGGCGAGGGTTTCACGGCGTTTCTTCGCGGATCGGCGAGCTCGGGGCGTGAAATCTTCGGTGGAGGTAGGGTGATGGTTCCCCAGCTCGTGCACTTCCTTTCCCGCGAGTTTCGTAGGCCGTGGTGAGCCGAGCGGGTGGAATCGGGGTTTTTGGGCAAAACCCATGTTTTAGGGCTTGTGGGCCGATCTCTCGTTTCAGTGCGTTTTAGGCCGATCCGAGGCCGTAGATGCATGCTAGGGGCTTCTGGGGAGCTTCCCCCTTGTTTTCCCCCTCTCCTGTGGAGGTATGGGGGCGTGGGATGAGTTTTGGGTCGTTTCCCGCCGTAGCGTTCTCGGAAGGAAGTGACGGTCCTTCCAGTGGCCGTCACTTGGTGTAACGCGCCTGGACAGGACCGTTACATCCCCCTTCTGTTGGTCTTTGGTGGTCTGTGGGTGTGGCGGTCCCACGATAGACCGCCAGGTGCTGTGACGCACCAGGGCTAGACCGTTAGAGTCTCTTCCGTTGGTTTTCGGGTCAGGCGTGTGACGCACCAGGGCTGGCGCGTCACAGCCTTGTGACGCCCCAGGGTGGGTGCGTCACATTCCCTGTTACCCAGCTGAGGGCTGGGGGTGTGACGGTGCCCTCTGGACCGTTACATGCTTGTAACGCGCCCAGGGTGGGCCGTCAGAGCTGTTTTATCCGTTGAGGAGGGCGGCGTGTGTGACGCGCCAGGCCAGACGCGCTACATCCGTGTAACGCGTTGGGGCAAGCGCGTTACATCCTGCTTTCACGCTGAGAGCGTGAGGCGTGTAACGCACCAGGGCAAGCGCGTTACATTCGTGTAACGCGCTGGGCCAGGCGCGTTACATCCTGTGTTTCTTCGGGCCGTGTAACGGCCTGCGTTAGGCCGCCAGGTGGATGTGACGGTCTCGCCTAGACCGTTACAACCCTGTGACGGTCTAGGGTTAGACCGTCAGGCTTTGTGTCGTTCCGAGGCGAGTTTTTGTGTTCTCCGCCTTGCCCCGCAATGTGTGGATCCCTAGTCGACCCGGTTGGGACCCAGTGGTCGACCTGCGGTCTTGTGAGTGTCCCTGACACCCGTGGGTTTCTGTGCCCGTGTTTTGAGGGTGTCGGGAGGGACCGTGTTACCTTGATTAGCGTGCCCGTAGGTGTGGTGGGTCCGGGTGACCCCACGTGTTCCGGGCTTTCGTGTTACGCTCGATCGAGTCACCGTGTATCGATGTGTGTGTGCGGTGGGGTCTTCCCCGCATGTCGTGGGTTTCTTTGGAAGGTGATTCCCGTGTGGGCCACGTGTTTGGCCTTAGACTACGAGTCCAGTTATCCGGCCTGGGGCTGGAGGTTTCCTGCTTGCTACAAGATGGGAAATCGTTGTGGTGGCTTGTGTGCTGCCCTGGGAATCGTGCTTCTGCGTTTTCCGTGTGGCCCGTGTGAGTGGCCTTTGTCCCTTGCGTTCCCTTCTCAAGGGAATGGTCTTGGCAACTTGTGTGTTGTCTCGGTATTCGTGATATCGTGGTTTTGGACCTAGAGATTGGGCTAGATCGACGGCCTTGTGCTGTTGCGTGCAACGGTCTTGACCCCGAGTCTTGTGACTCAAGGACCGTTGGCTGTAGTGTGTCTAGAGGACTGTCCAGAGTCCAGTGGCTTAGCGCCACTTGAGTTTTCTCGACTCTAGTGCACGGTGCGTGCGTGGCCGTGGACTGTGAGTCCTGTTTCTTCTCCGACTGTGGTCACCATGCGACGGGGCCGGTACGTGGGGTGGTCCCCGTACGTCGTCGGATTCGGACGTTGTTTTCCGTTGAGTTGAGAGTCTACTCCTTCAGTGACCCTCCACTAGTCGTAGCCCACCAGTACGAGGTGCTGGTCTCACCTGGGAGTGGTGTACGGGCACCCACCTTTCGAGACGGTTTGTGGACCGGTTACCGTAGGCCCCTCGTCGGTAGCCAGAGTCCGGCTACGGGGGAAAACCGGTCAGAGGACCAGACCTAGTGACGCAAGGTCTGTGTGTGCACACGTGGTTGGGGGCGGTTGGACCCACGTCGACGGGCGTGACCCCAGCTAGTTACTTGTTTGTGGTTACTTGTACGGTGTTCGCGCCTCGGGTAGGACCTACCACGTCAGGCGGTTCACCTGCGGTGCGGTGTAAGATGTCAGGGGACGCTACCGGCTGTGCTTCTAGTGGGTGGTACTCCTGTCGAGTACGGAGTGACAGACTGTCAGTCTCTGTGTCTTTGACCTTCGGGTTTTTGGTCGTGTTGACCGGTGAGTTCGGTTGTTTCACCTTGGCGCGTGTGTCGGTTCTTGCGCCGTGAGATTAGTACTAGTGGCTTTACCGAGGTTGGGTCTTGTTGTGCGGTACCCGCGATCGGGTGGTCGGGGTTGCACCTTGGACAGCGTGTCCAGGTCGGCTGTGTCCGAGGGACAGGCCTCTACGGCGTGGTTGCCGTGTGTTCTTACTTCGGTAGGTGGTACTAGCGTGGTTCGGTAGCTTCGACTGTGTGATCGAGGTCTGCCTTCTTGCAGTAGGAGTAGCTGTAGTGCCGAGTTTTGACCGGCCACCGGTTTGCTGTTCCTGCTGTAGTTGTAGCTTCCTTTCCGCTACCGCCGTTGTTTCCGGTTGGGGTTCCGCGGGATCCCTGCTGAGTCTCTGTTTTGGAGACTCATTCCCTGCTTTTCAGGTGTAGCGGTTCTTCCTCGTGGTTCGAGGGTGCGGAGCGGAGGTTCTCAGTTGCCAGCTTGCCGGGCCGAGTGTTCACTTGGCATGTGGTACGCTTTACTGCTTTAGACTGTACTTTCTGTTGGACTGGACTCTGTTGTAGTTGTTTATTTATTTCCTATTTCTTTGTGCCTCCACACTCCTTCTAGCCCTTCCGAGCCCTCCCGGCTCGTGGGCGGCAGTGCGAGTCTCGGGTTATCGGGCCTTCCCGGTAATCGGATTCTCGGGTCGTTACAATAGCCAACTGCATCCACTGACGTCTTATGCTGCGCCTACAAATGTCTCGTCTACGATGCCGCCCGAAACATGATAGAGACTAAGACACGCTCATAACCAGAACAGGGACTACATAGCGAGTGACTTGACAGGGTAACGCCCGTCGGCGTCAGTCCAAGCCCCTGACCACGTGTGCACACTCCGACTCTTGCTGGAGAGCAAGGCCTCTAGCTAGTTTTCCCCACCCAGCAGGACGCTACAGTACATCGGGGCCCACGGAAACTAGCTTACAAACCGTATCTCGGGAACTGCCATGCCACCACTCCCAGGTGGGTCGACACGTCGTAACGTGTCGCCAGGCTACGACTAGTGGAGGCTCACTAGACACAGACTCTAAAACACAAGTGCTAGAGTACAGACATGCAAGGAAGCACTGTCGTATGTACATCGAAGCACCGATGTAGTAGAGAACTGCCAACAGACTCAGGATAAGGCAACTAGACCTACAGACACAATGATCCTTGAGTCTCACGACTCGGAGTCAAGATCGTTGCGCAACGACGGAACAAGCCGCCAATCGGTCTCTTCCTAAGCCAGAGGAAACGACACATCCGCATAAAAAGATACACGGAGGCATGAGGGAACACCAAAACCCTCAGCATTTTTGGACATGCAAACCGAGATAAGACGACACCTCGAGGTATCCAGAACCATGTCTCGAACTGGACAGAACTGCCGAGACACACAAGGTCACCTGTCAACCACTGGGTCACCCCGGGTTAACCGGAACCGGACAATGATAATTCAACAGTAGGAAGGAGAATCCTACTCCAAGCAAGCAAACTCCTGGCTACCTCATAACGTAGTCTAAGCCCTCATAGGATGTCAGGAGACATCCACAGGATAACAGGCAAACCACAAGGTCAAGCCAAGACATACGGAAATCGAAACGACGAAGAACAACCCTCTGCGCATAAACGACTCCTTATCCAGCCGCAAGGCGAACCAAGCAGCCAAGGAAGTAGCCGCAATGCACACAGAGACAAGGATACCGGCAGTCGTGGGTAGGGCCACGAGACGACTGTAGCGATCAAGGATATGACCACTCTAGACACGCCGTGTTGACATTACCGTGAGTAAATCTCATATTACACTATGATATGTTGTGTCCCTGAGGTCATTTGAGTCATTCTGTGGTCACATGGGTCATTCGGCATCATTCTATAGTCATATGAGTTTTGTGTATTCTTGGTTTTGATAATGGCTTAACACTATTAGTCATTGTTATTTTCCACGCTCTTATGACTGACATATGTGATATTTTGTTCATGATAGATATGCACATGAAAGCTCAATGTTGCGCCCTCGCACGCGGATCGACCTGCGCGGTCAGGTCGCGGGGATCGACCTGCCCGGTCAGGTCGCGGGGGTCAAGGGGGCAGCGCCCCTTGCGGGGGTTTCCGGGGGTGGAGCCCCCGGAACAAAAATTTGCTTGAAGACTCAGTAATAAAACTTCAAGACAAACAAGGTCGATGCCACAGTCATGAACGGGCGGCTAACGGACTCAAGCGACGGAGCTGGTGCGGCCAACGGACCGACCCGGGGTGACCCGGGCTCTGCCCAGCTGGCGGTCGATCGCCAGCACAGGGGCGGTCGACCGCCCCAGCCAGGGATGGCCAGTCTGCAGTGTTTCAGCTGGCGGTCGACCGCCAGCCAGTAGCGGTCGACCGCTAGTCCCAGGGATCATCCGTCTATAGTGTTTTACAGTGGCGGTCGACCGCCAGAAGCTGTAGGTCGACCGCCAGCCCCGAGCCTTCAATTTTGACTTTGTTTCCAACTTCGAAAAGGGCCATTCAACCTTGATTTGTTTAATCCTAAAGTCACCTAATCACCCACAAATTATGGATCTGGTCTAAGGCTTGTCCAAGGACCATTCAAGGTCTATAAAACCAATACAAGAGGGTTGGAAACCCTAAGGGGCTTTAAGAGGGTTACAAGGGAGGCTGCTAGAGTGTGTTCAAGGGAGAGGAATTCGGAGCACTGTAGCAGTGAACAGTACTCCGTGAAGAAGATCTTCATTCTCAAGTGTTCAAGTTCTTCAAGTGGAGATCAAGATCAAGGCCAAGAGAAGAGAAAGCTGCATCCTCCATCCTCTTCATCATCTCAAGGGGATCCATTGAAGCTCACTATCAAGGGAAATCATCTTCATCCATTCAAGTTCTTTCAAGTTCATTCAAGGTGATATTTCAAGCATTCAAACTCCTAGAAGCTAAAGAAGCAATCAAGATTCAAGGTAGCTTCATCATCTCCTTCATTCATTCAAAGAAGTTCAAAGAGAAGACCAAGAGAGAAGAATTGAAGGAAGAGGTACTGTTCACGTGAACAGTACTCCGTGAAGAACATTCATCCAATCAAGGGTGAATCAAGAAGATTGAGTTGAAGCTAAGAGGAGCCTTGTTGCTGATCAACATTCCATACAAGGGCCAATTCATTTTCACTCATAACTCAATCTATTGTTTTAGTTCATTCACATCTTGTTTCATTTTCATTATTGTTTAAACATTGAAAGTGTGATTCATCCCTACCGGTAGTTAGTAGGAAGGCAATCTACCAGGTGGTGAGTAGGAAGGTAATCGGTGGTTTCCGATTTGCGGTTTGGTGCGCTGCACAAGTGAAGCCTCACCGGGTTTTGGTGAGGGGTGGACGTAGGGCTGAGGATTCAGTCCGAACCACCTTAAAAATCCTGTCTAGCGTGGTTTGCTTGTGTGATTGAATCGTTCTAGGTGCATGCTTAGGATCGAATTATTATATATCTTGCTTATCTTGCTAAGTGAATCATAGCATACTTGGAAGCTAGTTTCTATTCCGCTGCAATTTATTTTAACTAGCTATATAGAGGGCCACATTGCGAAAAGTGGGGCTGATCTATTCACCCCTCCCCTCTAGATCCCCTATCCACTGCACAACATGATACCCCAAGGTTGCCTTCACATTTTTAATTACTTTGGTGATTTCATATTTTTATGAATTTTTTTATATTTTTTTAAATTTTTTTCGTGAGAAGTCTCTGACGTGTCAAGATGGTTAGACGCCTCACTTTGACGTGTCAAGGACCCTAGACGCCTTCTTCAGAAGCCTCATACAACGTGCATGCGGCGCCGCTCCGGCCTTTTTTTTTACGTTTTCGAATAAGTCCAATCATAGAGACGTCTTGTCGACTAGACGCGCCCTTCGAGAGTCATGGTTACCCGCCAAAACCACATGTTTTCTCCACTGTCGACAGCTTTTGGCGGCGATTCGGTGGGTGAAATTAGGTGCGTCCAGGGTCCCGGACGCCTCAAAAAAATTAAAAAAAATAAAAATATTGAGGCATCCATATGGTTGGATGTCTCAAAGAAATTAAAATAATAATAATAATAATAATAATAATAATAATAATAAATGTTGAGGTGTCCATATGGTTGGACGCCTCAAAGAAATAGAAAAATAAAAAATAAAAAAAAATTTAGTGAGGCATCCAAGTTCCTTGACGTCTCACTCAATTTTTCCTCTATAAATAGAGGACCCCCTCCCTCGAAGGAAGGGGGCTTCAGATCCGACAGAGGAAGGAGAGACTCTGCCGGATCCCATTTCTAACCCGTGGGTTTTTGCAGGGGGAGGTTCTGCCAGCTTCCCGGGTGCCCGCACTCGCGAGAGGAAGGCTAGCTCCATCCATTCTGCTTCCACGTCGTCCCTACGCTGCCGAAGCCCCGTCGAATCCCACCATCGACATCTTCAAAAAGCCATTATCTCCCCTTCTCTTTTGTCATTTCTGTCGCATACATCATCCCGTCATCTGTCATCTCCCTTTATAAGAGAGATCCGTTTTTATGCACGTTTGCATGATCCTCCATTCATCATAGTATTTTCATCCTAGTCGTGTCTGAGAGGGGTTTAAAAACAACACTAATCATGTGTGTGTCTTACCACAATTTCACCATTTTTCATTACGAGGGACTAATACTACACTGCCATTTTTTCTGATCCACTTGTCAACTGTCTGTTTCTTCTTTTGCAAGGGTAATCAAGGAAAGCCCTCTCCATCGGCCGGCCGAAGGGAGAGGAAGAAGCAACCCATCATCTCCTGCTCTTGAGGTAGGCGCGATCATTTTCTTTATTTTGGGGTCTCAGGCCCCTGGCGATCACATCATATTCTCGAGGCCACAGAGAGTCATTTTCCGCAATAGCCGTTTAAATTTCTGTCATTTATATTCTGTGCTGTGCTTATATCTGCTCATATTCTCGAGGCCGCGGAGTGTCATTTTCCGCAATGGCCGTTTAAATTTCTGTCATTTATATTATGTGCTATGCTTATATCTGCTCATATTCTCGAGACTGCGGAGAGTCATTTCCCGCAATGGCCGTTTAAATTTCTGTCATTTATATTCTGTATTGTGCTCATATCTGCTCATATTCTCGAGGCCGCGGCGAGTCACTTCCCGTAATGGTCATTTAAATTTTTGCTCCTTATATCTTGTATTACTCTTATATCTGCTCATATTCTCGAGGCCGCGGCGAGTCATTTCCCGCAATGGCCGTTTAAATTTCTGTCATTTATATTCTGTGTTATTCTCATATCTTCTCATATTCTCGAGGCCGCGGCGAGTCACTTCCCGCAATGGCCGTTTAAATTACTGTCATTTAAATTCTATACTATTCCCATCCCGCGAGGTCATGGAGAGTCATTTCCCGCTATGGCCGTTTAATCCCCATATCTTGTTACGTTGTATCTGTCCTGCACACCCCGCCGGAGCAATCTCCCGTGGTGGTCCCTCCTCTTCTCTCTTTTTCTGTGTCGCAGCAAAACGAGCCTGCACGCTCCGCTTCGCCTCCTCCAGCTTTCCGCGTGACGTCGCTCACATCTTTGCGATCACAGTGGGACATCTTTCGCTTTCCCTCGGTTACCCTTACAATTTCGGCACCGCCGTGTGCTCCTCCACCCTTGCGCCCTCGCGCGCTCCAGTTGTGCTCACGGTAGCACTTTCAGCTCTTATCCCTCGTGCACCTCGTGCACTTCACCCCTAATCCCTTGTAATTCATTGGATATTGATTATATCTTTGTTATCTCTATTGTTTTCTTATGTTCTATATATCTGTTCAGCACTTCATTGCATACATCCACCCCTTTTTTATTATTTTTATTTCTTTTCTAAGGATCACCCTCTCTCGGTGAAGGAAGGACTCTCCGTTCGAGAATTCCTCTCGACGGACTAGGATCTCCTCCACCGGGACCTCCGTAAGTCCCCGACAGTGAAGGATTCCCTCTTCGTTCACTGGGCTGGTTGTACCATTGAAGTTCCCCGGAGTTAGTCGACCCATCCGTGGTGAGACGAGAGACCCTAGTTGACACGGCGGTGAAACAAAAAATTAACTAGGGTCCCTATTTTTGTGTGAACTTCAGATCTGGTTAAAAACACACAAAAAAAATTATCAAAATCAAAACAAAAAAGAGGGCGTAAAGGCATCCACTTGTTTGATAATCTCTGCTATCTGCTTATTGGTGTATGTTTTTGCGTTCCGGAAGAACTTTGAGCATGGCTCACGAGTCTTTTGAGGAGAACCACCCTGGTCATGGTCAGTCAGTCGAGCCGCGAGTCCATGCTATGGACTTGGGCCCTTCCTATGAGCCCTCACGTGAGGTGCAGGTTAGCGCAGGGGACACATCCCCACCACAGGACATCTCCTCTTTGCTAGGTCTCCTCGCCAACACGGAGCTTACCTCTGAGTAGCTCCGGGCCTTCCAGGCCATTCTGAAAGAGAAATCTATTACTCCCACCCCTCAAGAGTGAATTCCAGCCATCGCACCCCTCCAAGAGTCGGTGCAGGCCATCCCATCTCCTTCACCGGTGCAAGCCATCTCTTCTCCCTCACTTCAAGGGCAGGCGAGCCAACAGCCTCCCTCATTCCAGTTCCCTTCACAATCTCAAACCCCTGCTATTCCCCACACACTGCTCCAGCCAGGGCCAACTTTCGGTGGCCCGGCAGCTCCCTCCCATTCAGGGTTTCCTCCTTAGGTCTCCGGGAGACATCTCCCTCCCCAGTGGTAGGTGCCACCTTCACCTCCCGAGGAGCTCGCACAATCGCTCCTCAACAGGTTCAATAGAATGGACGAACAGTTTCAGAATTTGAAGAAAATGGTGGACGTGAAATCCACCCCGGAGGTTGCTTTGCCAATCCTTCCGGTGATCCATCTTCCTCCCTCCAAGATGCCTACGTACCGCATGTACAATGGCACCGGCAACCCCTTTATTCACCTCAAGGACTTCATGTATGAATCCTCCTATTGGTAAAATGACCAGAGATCCCTGGCATACCTCTTTCAGAGATCATTGGACGACCCTGCGCTAGAGTGGTTCTATTCTTTGGAGCCCGGTGAGGCCGAGAACTTTGATACGGTGCAAAGAAGATTCTTGCAAAAGTATCGGGATAGGGTCGGTCCCTCTCTTTCCATTACCGACCTAGTGGCCGAGAAAATGAAGCCCGACGAAGATTTTGTCCGTTATGCCGACAGATGGAGGTCTCTGGCAGAGAGGATAAGAGATACCCTCTCAGAGCCCGAACAAGTGAAAATGATTATGTCCAATGCAACCCCACAGTTATGGCACGTCCTGGCCATGAACAAGCTTACCACAATGGAAGAGCTCTATGAGAGGGCCCGGTATATCCAGACCCAGTTGAAAGACTCCCCCATTATGCACATGTTTGAGCCGCCGAAGCCCAAGGTGATCAAAAAGACATGCACTGGTGTCCCAAGTGGAGCAACAGAAGGGGTCGTAACAAACGAGCAAGTAAGTGCAATCAACAACGCCAACTATGCAGCCAACCCAAGACCTCTACAAATACCTCGACTTCCCCTCCAGCAAGGTCCCTTCCCCTCTCGTCTTCCACCCCAAAACAATCCACCCTAGAATAATATGCTTCAACCATTTCAACCCCAACAACAACCCCGACCCCAGCAACAACAACCACCACCTCAGTACCACCAAGTTCCACCCCCAGGGAATTATGGCCCCCCACAGCAACAAAGGAGGTCGATTGGTCCCAAGAGAGCCTATTACCCACCATTGTCAGAAACTTTGGCAGATATTTTCAACGCCCTCATGGCCTTAAACACACTCATCCTACCCAGGGAAAGGCTCGTGTGGCCCCCGAATGTTGATGCCTCCAGATACTGCGTCTACCACAGGCAGCCAGGATACACGGTAGAGAAATGTTTCCAGTTTGAAGATTACATCTCCGATATGAATGATGAAGGTGGAATTGACTGGGATGAAATGAGGCGATACATCGCCACTCTTAAAGCCAAGAGACCTCCTCCTAGGCCACAGTTCCAACAACAACAGCAACTACAACAGCAGCCGCAGCTACAACCACAACAATAACAACAGCCTCAGCAAGCACAACCACAACAGCCCAATATGGGTATAATCCAGAATCCATTACCGGAGCACCAACCGACCAATCACCAAGTCAACCCCATCTCCTCCTTTCCGGAAGTTTGGAGAGAGTAGGTGTGGCACCCAGAAAGTACCTCCGTTCTTGCTACCACCAACCCTATCGTCAGGCAACCCCCTCGCCCTGCCCGGGTAGCACCTCTCTCTCATCAGCCCGCATCACAACCTATAGTACGGCCTTCACCATTTCCGCAGCCATTACGTCCTCTCATTCTCACCCCTCCCACTAACTCACCAATGACCTATCAACTAACACCTCCCACTATGCCCTCGCACCCTCTCACCTTCTCTCACCCCTCCATTTTGTCATCCACCTCTACTGCATCTACCACTATGCCTTCCAAACCTCTTATCATCCGTCAACCGTGTGTGACCCCGCCTGTCTCCACCATGCCTCCACCTTCCAAACCCCTTACCTCCATAGCCCATATGATATCCCCTCTACCTCCACCATGCCTCCACCTTCCAAACCCCTTACCCTCCATAGCCCATATGATATCCCCTCTACTTCCACAATGCCTCCACCTGACAAACCCCTCATTCGAATCCCCGCTCCCATCATCACCCCTGCCTCATCAACCATTCCTCCACCGCTACCCCTCAAACCTCTATTAAAACCCACAGCTACCCCCATAGAGGTACAAAAGCCGCAGACAATGGTGCTCCGAAGTGGAAGGATCTTCCACAGGGTTTTTCCCCAGAATAGTCAGAACCCCGAGCAGTCTCAGCCTGAGAAGGACAATGAATAACATCCAGAAAAATCCATCCCTGGAACACAGTATGATTTTTTGAAACACTTGGACAAGACGCCTGCTTGGATCTCCATTCTTGAGCTGCTTTAGAGATCCACATCCCATCAGGCAGCCTTAATGGTGTAATATCCCGGACCTTTCGGATCCTTCTTCGTGGCTCCCAGATTTGTTTTTTGGGAGTGTCTATCTCCGTTGTGTCCGAAATTTTGTTTCGGACATCTTTTGTGTTCGGATCGGCGCGATCCGGAGTTGTTTCGGAGGCCCGGGAGTGTTCCGCGGCTTTTCCGCGCGTGTTTTCCAATTACCGGTGTGTGTTTCGGTAATTCCTTTGGAACCTCGCTGCGGGTGAACCGGGTCGTTCACCTGGGCACGAGTGGTACCGTTGCGATCGGTGCGTTCCGAGGATTCTGGAAATGTGATTTTCTATTTTTTGGTATTTTTCAGATTTTCCAGATTTTCTATAAATACCCCCCTGTTTTCTCTCTCTCCCCCTCACCCTTCTTCTTCTTCTTTTTCTTCCTTCTTTCCTCCCCACCGTGACCTCTCCCTCTCCCTCTCTTCCTCCCATTCGACCGCGGTGAGCTCCCTTCCGGCTACAGACGGCGGCGGGGCGGCGGGGCGACGGCGCGGCGACGTGGGCGGCGGCGAGGCGATCGTGGGGGCGTGCGGTGCTCGTGGGAAGCGTGAAGGAGTAGGGTTTTCCAAAGCGATTTCTTGCGTTCGTGGACGATCCGGCGGAGCATTCGCTCCATTGAGGTAGGGTGACGTTCCCTAGCTCCCCGCCGTTCATTTCCGCGATTTATAGGCCGAAGGGAGGCCGAGAGGGGCGTGATTGAGCGGGTTTGGGGTTTTCCATGATTTGGGGAGAGCTCGCCCGATCTATGGATTTGATGCATGATTTCATGTTTTGGTGGCCTAGAATCATGCTGGGGGTCCCCAGGGGTCTTCCCCTTTGATTTCCCCCTCTCCGGTGGAGGCATGGGGGCGTGGTTGGAGTTTTTGGGCGTTTCCCGCCGTTTCGCCATCGGGTGTGTGTAACGGTCCTTCCAGGGACCGTCACACGGTGTGACGCGCCTGGAAGGGTGCGTCACACGCCCTTTGTCAGCCTTTGGGGGTCAGGGGCTGTGACGGTCCCCCGATAGACCGCCACAGCCATGTGACGCGCCTGGGAGGGTGCGTCACGGCCCCTGTTAACCAGCTGGGGGCTGGGGGTGTGACGGCCCCCGATAGACCGTTATAGGCATGTAACGCGCCTGGCGTTGGCCGTTAGAGGCATCCGACCGTTGGTTTGTGACCGTTGATTTGACCGTTGGGGGTCAAGGCATGTGACGCACCAGGCCTGGCGCGTCACATCCTTGTGACGGCCCTGGGTGGGCGCGTCAGGGTGCTTTTGAGCGTTTGGGCCCCCAGGCGGTGTGACGCTCCTGGTGTGGACCGTCACACCCTGTGACGCGCCTGCATGGGGGCATCACAGCCTGTAACGCGCTAGGGCAGGCGCGTTACACTTTGCTTTGCGCTGGGAGCGTGACAGCCTGCGTAGGACCGTCAGGCTTCCTGTGACGGTCCCGCCTAGACCGTCACGTGCCTGTGACGGTCCAGGGGTGGACCGTCAGGCGCCTGGTTGCCCCAAGAGGGTTGCAACCCCATTTTTAGTCCGACTGTGGCCACCGTGCGACGGGGCCGGTGCGTGGGGTGGTCCCCGTGCGTCGTCAGATGCGGGCGTCGTTTTCCGTGACTTGAGAGTCTACTCCTTCAGTGACCCTCCACTAGTCGTAGCCTACCAGTACGCGGTGTTGGTCGCACCAGGGAGTGGTGTACGGGCTTACCCTTAGAGGCGGTTTGTGGACCGGTTGCCGTCGGGCCCCACGTCTTGCAGCCAGAGTCTGGCTGAGGGGAAAACCGGTCAGAGGGCCAGACCAGGGACGCGCGGTCTGTGTGTGCACATGTGGTTGGGGGCGGTTGGATCCACGTCGACGGGCGTGACCCCAGCTAGTCACTTGTTTGTGGTTACTTGTGCGGTGTTCGTGCCTTGGGTAGGCGCTACCACGTCAGGCAGTTCACTTGCGACGCGGTGTAAGACGTCATGGGACACTACCGGCTGTGCTTCTAGTGGGAGGTACTCCTGTCGAGTGCGGAGTGTCAGACTGTCAGTTTCGTGGCTTTGACCTTCGGGTTTGCCGGGTCGACCGTTGAGTTTCGGTTGTCTCACCGTGGCACGTGTGCCGGTTTACGTGCCGTAGGACCTTTGTTTTGTAGAGTATATGACTTTCCTTTCCGAGGTACTCTCCTACCGCTAGCGTAGTGGTTTCCCGTTTTACGAGGTAGGGTTTGAGTGATCTCTACTGAGTCTTGTTCCGAGACTCATTCCCTGCGTGTTTTACCCGTGTTTCAGGTGAGGCGCCGCCCCAGGGGAGCGCGTCTGGGGCGCAGCGTGGTGCGGGTGCCAAGAGGTAGTGCCAGAGGTCAGAGCCGGGGTATGTCCCGTGTAGCTGTACTTTCTTTTCTTGTCTCTGTACTAGTTGTGGACTACTGTTGTTATTTTATTATTTTTTTTGTGGACCATGTAAAATGTTAATTTATTTCCTGCTTAATAATATAAACTGTTTAATTTCTGCAATTACTCATGATACTTGTGTAGTTCCCACACCATCCTTCTAACCCTTCCGAGTATTCGGGCTCGTGGGTGGCGGTGCGAGTCTCGGGTTATCGGGCCTTCCCGGTAATCGGATTCTCGGGTCGTTACAGCTGGTATCATAGCACGGTTGTGGGATTATACATGAATTATAAGTAATTGTAGTGGTCCGCTAGTCCACAACGATGATGTACAGATGACACTGGCATTGGGCATCGCGCGTTTTCGTGACCTTACCGTTTTCGTGTTTTCTGCCTTTTGCTTCAGGAGCGAGCATGGCACCGAGGTGGGCGACTCGCTCTCAGCAGGGGCAGTCGGCTGGAGGTCAGGAGATCCAGCAGGGGGTCCAGAGGGACCAGGAGGAGCATAGTCGGGCGCCACCAGCGGCCACCGAGGTAGTGGATACTGCGAGACTTCCGGGGGCTGAGGATTTCTTCCGTGGCATGTACCAGCTTATGTCTCAGCAGTTCGGCGGAGAGGCTGGTGAGGGCTTGTTAGCTAGGGGTGGGCCAGGCCGAGCAGTGAGGGACTTCTTGCAGTTCCATCCACCTTACTTCAGCGGCCAGCCAGACCCCGATGCGGCTCGTGATTGGCTTGAAGAGATGAAGCGGGTGTTCATTTTGCGAAAAGTGCTGCCGAGGACAGAGTGGTGTTGGCATACAACCAGTTGCAGGGTACGGCTCAGAAGTGGTGGTCGTCCGAGTGGAAGACGTCCTTTCAGCTTCGTCCACTTGAGCAGGTCAAGTGGGATGACTTCGTCAGTGCTTTCGAGCGTACATACTGTCCAGACTACGTTGCTACGCAGCGGATGCGTGAGTTTCTGGAGCTGGTGCAGGGTGACATGGCCGTGTTGCAGTACAGGGCCCGATTTGTCGAGCTGGGTCGGTATGCACCTCACATTATGGAGCATGAGAGGGTGAAGACCGCGCAGTTCGTTCAGGGCTTGAGGCAGGAGCTGAGGCACCATCTGATTGCGAACGGGGCTACTGATCTGGAGACATCGTCTCGTGTTGCGGCTTCCTTGGAGATGGACATGCAGAGGACCCGAGGACCGATCAGCCAGGGGCAGTCTTTGTCAGGTCACAGCCAGCAGTCGGCTACCCAGCAGCAGGGTTCCTTCCAGCACGCGTTGAGTGGTTCAGGAGTGCCGGCACAGGCAGCGTCGGTGACAAGATCTGCGTCTTTTGGCACGAAGGTCAAGAAGTTTTTCAAGAAAGGGTTCGGTAAGAAGAAGTCCAAGGATCAGGGCCAAGCTTCATCGGGCAGTGTACAGCAGCCGATCCCCTTGCAGCGTCAGGGATCAGTGGGTGGGTCGTGAGGATCGTGTCCACAGTGTAGTGGGTTCCACCCAGGCAGGCAGTGTATGGCGCCGATTATCTGTTTTTGGTGTGACCAGCTAGGGCACATGGCGCGTGACTATCCTCAGAGGCAGCCGCCACCGCAGCAGGTTCCCGAGCAGCAGAGGCATCAGCAGCAGTAGGGACAGTATCCGCCGCTACCCAGGTTAGCTAGTGTGGGAGGCAGGCAGAGAGCTCGACGCCAGATCACGCACATGACCAGGGCAGAGGCAGTGGCGTCACAGCTCGTAGAAGGTACCGTTCAGATTTTGGGTTGCGCAGCTCGGGTTTTGTTTGATTCTGGCGCGTCTCATTCGTTTATTTTCGAGGATTTCGCGCTGAGCATCGAGGAGCCGGTGACCCAGTTGCCTTGTGATTTGGCAGTGGAACTACCTTCGGGTGATTTCATGGTCACCCCGTATTGCTTCGATCAGGTTCCGGTTTGGATCGATGGGCGGAGTATGCCAGGCAGGTTGTATGCGTTGCAGCTTTGGGATTACGATGTGATTCTAGGCATGGATTGGCTCGAGACTCATGAAGCGGTGGTGGATTATGGAATGAAGAGGGTCTACTTCCAGTATCCGAGCAAGCGGACCTTCTATTTCCAAGGTATCCGTTCCACCTGTTCTCGATTCCTCATCTCTGTTATTCGAGCTCGTCGATTGCTTGATTCTGGTTGTCAGGGTTTTCTCGCGTCCGTGGTTGTGACTGAACGGATGGAGCCGAATGTCGAGGACATTCCGGTGGTGTGCGAGTTTCCTGACATTTTTCTCGAGGAATTGCCTGGGTTACCTCCCCAGCAGGAGATCGATTTTATGATCGAGGTTGTGCCTGGTACGGGACCTTTGGCGAAGGCTCCCTACCGTATGGCCCCCGCTGAGTTGAGGGAGTTGAGGGCGTAGTTGCAGGAGCTACTGGCCAAGGGGTACGTTCGTCCTAGCTTTTCCCTTTGGGGTGCGCCCGTGTTGTTTATGAAGAAGAAGGATGGTAGTCTGCGGCTATGCATTGACTATCAGCAGCTGAATGAAGTGACCATTAAGAACAAGTATCCGTTGCCGCGGATTGATGATTTGTTCGACCAGCTTCAGTCTGCGCGAGTGTTCTCGCGGATTGATTTGCGGTCCGGTTACTATCAGCTGAGAATTCGCGAGTCCGATGTGGAGAAGACTGCATTCAGTACGAGGTACGGGCATTATGAGTTTTTGGTGATGCCGTTTGGGCTCACCAATGCCCCCGCAGCCTTCATGGACTTGATGCAGAGGGTGTTTCGTCCGTATTTGGACCAGTTCGTGGTCATATTCGTGGACGACATCCTTGTTTATTCGCGGTCTGCCGAGGAGCACGCGTACCATTTGGGTGTAGTGCTGCAGACGTTGCGAGATCACCAGTTGTATGCGAAGCTCAGCAAGTGCGAGTTCTGGCTCTGCGAGGTGCACTTTCTGGGGCACGTGATTTCTGGTGATGGCATTTCCGTGGACCCCGCCAAGGTCGAGGCAGTAATGCAGTGGCCGAGGCCGAGGTCGGTGACGGAGATCCGGAGTTTCTTGGGGCTTGCGGGCTATTATCGTCAGTTTATCTAGGATTTTTCTCGCATTGCGGCCCCGATGACTAGACTTACGCGGAAGGATGTACCTTTCGTCTGGTCTGAGGAGTGTGAGCAGAGCTTCAGGAAACTGAAGAGATTGCTCACCTCGGCTCCGGTGTTGGTTTTACCTTCTGGATCGGGAGGTTTTATGGTGTGTATAGATGCTTCCGGGGTAAGATTGGGTGCTGTGTTGATGCAGCATGGTAGAGTGGTGGCTTATGCATCTCGGCAGCTAAAGCCCCATGAGGAGAACTACCCTACCCATGACCTTGAGTTGGCGGCGGTGATCTTTACGCTGAAGATCTGGAGGCATTATCTGTACGGTGAGAAGTTCGAGGTGTTCACTAACCATCAGAGTTTGAGGTATGTGTTCTCGCAGAGGGACCTTAACCTCAGGCAGAGGCGTTGGATGGAGTTCATGAAGGATTATGACTTCACCTTGTCTTATCAGCCGGGCAGGATGAATGTCATCGCCGATGCCTTGAGTCGGAAGGTCGCGGTCAGTGCCTTGATGTTGAGGAAGTGGAGGCTCTGGGAACAAGTGCCCGAAGTGTCCTTCAGGCTCAAGATTCCCCAGGAGCCAGGGTTAGCAGTGCTTGCGAGTCTGACTATCACTCCTGCTATCCGTCGACACGTGACAGAGGCTCAGCATGCGGACCCTGAGTTGCCCCGGATTTTGACGATGGCTAATGTGGAGCTCGGCGAGGACGGTGCTGCGAGGTTTCGTGGCAGGCTGTACGTCCCAGCGGAGGAGTAGATTCATCGTGCGGTGTTGCGCGAGGCTCATAGGAGCAGGTACACAGTACACCCAGGTGCGACAAAGATGTATCGGAACTTACGGAGGCAGTTCTGGTGGCCTGGCATGAAGAGAGATGTTGCTGAGTTTGTGTCCAGGTGCCTGATCTGTCAGCAGGTGAAGGCAGAGCATCAGCGACCAAGAGGTACTCTCCAGCCCTTGGATGTTCCTGTGTGGAAGTGGGACCACGTGACCACGGATTTTGTGGTGGGGTTGCCGAGAACCCCGAGTGGGCAGGACAGTGTTTGGTTGCTGGTGGATAGGCTGACGAAGGTGACTCGGTTGTTACCGGTTAAGGTCAGCTGGAGTGTGTCCAAGTTGGCTCGTTTTTATGTGGAGCGGATCGTGCCGTTGCATGGGATTCCCATTTCGATTGTGTCGGATCGGGATCCGCGCTTCACTTCTGGATTTTGGAGGAGTTTCCAGCGAGCTCTTGGCACAGAGTTGGCTTTTAGCTCGGCATATCATCCTCAGTCAGATGGTCAGTCAGAGAGGACCATCCAAACTTTGGAGGACATGCTGAGATCCTGCTGTCTGGAGTGACAGGGGAGTTGGATTCACCACCTACTGTTGGTGGAGTTTGCCTATAACAACAGCTATCATTCGAGCATCGGCATGGCTCCTTATGAGGCATTGTATGGGCGTCCTTGCCGGACTCCACTTGATTGGTTTGAGGTTAGTGAGCGTGTTTTGACGGGACCCGAGTTGGTGCAGCAATGTGTAGATGTGGTGCACGTGATTCGTCAGAACATGTTGGCGGTCCAGAGTCGGCAGAAGAGCTATGCTGACCGTAGGAGGCAGCCCCTCGAGTTCGCCGTGGGCGATCGTGTGTTCTTGAGAGTTTCTCTGATGAAGGGGGTGATGCATTTTGGACGGCGTGGGAAGTTGACTCCCCGCTATGTTGGTCCGTTTCCCATTGTGGAACGCATCGGTGAGGTTGCTTATCAGTTGCGGTTACCCCCTGAGTTGGTGTCGGTGCATGACGTATTCCACGTCTCGATGCTGCGGAAGTATATGCCCGATGACTCTCATGTGCTCGAGATTTTTGTTTGGCCTGAAGTGACTCCAGATCTCTCTCTCCCAGAGTTTCCGATCCGCGTGGAGGATAGGCGAGAGCAGCGCCTATGGAACAAGGTCATCCCCTTGGTAAAGGTGGTGTGGCAGGGGCACTCTGGTGGTGAGGCTTCTTGGGAGCGTGAGGATGAGATGCGTCAGCAGTTCCCGTACCTGTTTGAGTGAGTCTTCCTCTTCTTTCCCCTTGGGTTGTTCTCAATTTCGAGGATGAAATTCCTTAAGGGGAGAGGGCTGTAATATTCCAGACCTTTCGGATCCTTCTTCGTGGGTCCTAGATTTGGTTTTTTGGAGTGTCCAACTCCGTTGTGTCCGAAATTTTATTTCGGACATCTTTCGTGTTCGGATCGGCGCGATCCGGAGTTGTTTCGGAGGCCCGGGAGTGTTCCGCGGCTTTTCCGCGCGTGTTTTCCGATTACCGGTGTGTGTTTCGGTAATTCCTTCGGAACCTCGCTGCGGGTGAACCGGGTCGTTCACCTGGGCACGAGTGGTACCGTTGCGATCGGTGCGTTCCGAGGATTCTGAAAACATGATTTTCTATTTTTCGGTATTTTTCGGATTTTCTAGATTTTCTATAAATACCCCCCTATTTTCTCTCTCTCCCCCTCACCCTTCTTCTTCTTCTTCTTTTTATTCCTTCTTTCCTCCCCACCGTGACCTCTCCCTCTCTTCCTCCCATTCGACCGCGACGAGCTCCCTTCCGGCTACAGACGGCGGCGGGGCGACGGCGTGGCGACGTGGGCGGCGGCGAGGCGATCGTGGGGGCGTGCGGTGCTCGTGGGAAGCGTGAAGGAGCGATGTTTTCCAAAGCGATTTCTTGCGTTCGTGGATGATCCGGCAGAGCATTCGCTCCATTGAGGTAGGGTGACGTTCCCTAGCTCCCCGCCGTTCATTTCCGCGTGTTATAGGCCGAGGGGAGGCCGAGAGGGGCGTGATTGAGCGGGTTTGGGGTTTTCCATGATTTGGGGAGAGCTGGTCCGATCTATGGATTTGATGCATGATTTCATGTTTTGGTGGCCTAGAATCATGCTAGGGGTCCCCAGGGGTCTTCCCCTTTGATTTCCCCCTCTTTGGTAGAGGCATGGGGGCGTGGTTGGAGTTTTTGGGCGTTTCCCGCCGTTTCACCGTCGGGTGTGTGTAACGGTCCTTCCAGGGACCATCACACGGTGTGACGAGCCTGGAAGGGTGCGTCACACGTCCTTTGTCAGCCTTTGGGGGTCAGGGGCTGTGACGGTCCCCCGATAGACCGCCACAGCCATGTGACGCGCCTGGGAGGGTGCGTCACGGCCCCTGTTAACCAGCTGGGGGCTGGGGGTGTGACGGCCCCCGATAGACCGTTACAGGCGTGTAATGCGCCTGGGGTGGGCCGTCAGAGGCATCCGACCGTTGGTTTGTGACCGTTGATTTGACCGTTGGGGGTCAAGGCATGTGACGCACCAGGCCTGGCGCGTCACATCCTTGTGACGGCCCTGGGTGGGCGCGTCAGGGCGCTTTTGAGCGTTTGGGCCCCCAGGCGGTGTGACGCTCCTGGTGTGGACCGTCACACCCTGTGACGTGCCTGCGTGGGGGCGTCACAGCCTGTAGCGCACTAGGGCAGGCGCATTACACTTTGCTTTGCGCTGGGAGCGTGACGGCCTGCGTAGGACCGTCAGGCTTCCTGTGACGGTCCCGCCTAGACCGTCACGTGCCTGTGACGGTCTAGGGGTGGACCGTCAGGCGCCTGGTTGCCCCGAGAGGGTTGCAACCCCATTTTTAGTCTGACTGTGGCCACCGTGCGACGGGGCCGGTGCGTGGGGTGGTCCCCGTGCGTCGTCAGATGCGGGCGTCGTTTTCCGTGACTAGAGAGTTTACTCCTTCAGTGACCCTCCACTAGTCGTAGCCTACCAGTACGCGGTGCTGGTCGCACCAGGGAGTGGTGTATGGGCTTACCCTTAGAGTCAGTTTGTGGACCGGTTGCCGTCGGGCCCCACGTCTTGCAGCCAGAGTCCGGTTGAGGGGCAAACCGGTCAGAGGGCCAGACCAGGGACGCGTGGTCTGTGTGTGCACACGTGGTTGGGGGCGGTTGGATCCACGTCGACGGGCGTGACCCCAGCTAGTCACTTGTTTGTGGTTACTTGTGCGGTGTTCGTGCCTTGGGTAGGCGCTACCACGTCAGGCAGTTCACCAGCGGCGCGGTGTAAGACATCAGGGGACGCTACCGGCTGTGCTTCTAGTGGGAGGTACTCCTGTCGAGTGCGGAGTGTCAGACTGTCAGTTTCGTGGCTTTGACCTTCGGGTTTGCCGGGTCGACCATTGAGTTTCGGTTGTCTCACCGTGGCACGTGTGCCGGTTTGCGTGCCGTAGGACCTTTGTTTTGTAGAGTACATGGCTTTCCTTTCCGAGGTACTCTCCTATCGCTAGCGTAGTGGTTTCCCATTTTACGAGGTAGGGTTCGAGTGATCCCTACTGACAGTGAGTCACCAAACAAACTTTTTCTATATTGTTGGGACGCTAAAGAGTGATCTAGAGGGGGGTGAATAGATCAATCACCCGTTAAAAACTTACTGCAGCAGAATCAAATGCGGAATGAAGACTTCTACTGAACAGATAGTGGGCACAATGCGAATACCACCCAGAACAGATGAAGAACCGTCCTAAGCATACATCAACTGCATGAAGATAGAAATATAGAAGCTAGGCAAACCACAAAACAATCACACAGTAGACAAAGGCTTTTAGGTGGTTCGGTCCTCCAGACCTACATCCACCCCACACTCAA
This sequence comes from Amorphophallus konjac, assembly GCA_022559845.1. NCBI lineage: Eukaryota > Viridiplantae > Streptophyta > Magnoliopsida > Alismatales > Araceae > Amorphophallus > Amorphophallus konjac. The sequence continues at coordinate 21,798,773 of CM040121.1, forward strand.
CCGAGTATGGCTTGCTGCTGACTCACAGCTTGAACCGCTGGGCCTCACAGCTTGCCAACAATCTGCTGAGCCTCACAGCTTGCTGTCCGAGGTACCCACCTCGCCTGCTGAGCCTCACAGCTTGCTGTCCAGAGGAATCCTCCTCTGTAAAACCACTGGACAATACAGCTTAGCCGTCCAGTGGAATCCTCCACTGCAAGTGCTGCCACACAGCTTGAACACAAGAGCTTCGAAAAAACAAAACAAAAGACAAACGAAAGATAAAAGGAATCCCTGCAGGGAATATAGCTCAAACAAGTGAGCAAACCTCAGATCTGGTTTTGAACCAAATATCTGAGGAATAAAACTCTCAACACTTCACTCTCTCAACTCTCTTTCTTTTCTCTCTTTTTCTCTTTCTCTTTTTCTTCTCTGCTTCTTCTGCTTCTCTTTTCTTTCTCACAGGATCGTGCAGGCTATCCTCTGCTTCAGTCGATCAGTTTCTTCTGAAGGAAGAAACTCCATATATATACCAGCAGCAGGAAGAGCGTGTGCTCTCCACATCTCCCGCCCAATGGCTTGGACCACGTGGCAGCATTCAGCAGGCTTTCAGTACACGTGTCATAATCTGGTCACTCCCCTTATCCTCAGATCACGTGCCCAGTCATTAGTCTTTGCACGAACAGAACCTGTCAGACAGAGAGAATTATCAGTTTTAATGTGGACACCTTGTACAGACTTCGTTCGAAGCAATGTATAGACTTGATGCAGTGTATAGAAGACTAAGGCATTGTACAGACTTTGTGAAAGCAACGCTGAAGCAATGTATAGACTCCCCGTTTATGTGCATGACAAAGCAATGTACAGACTTGACCGCTGCGAACACATGCTGTACATACTTTGATTGCATGCATGAGAAAGCAGTGTACACACTTGCTTTGAAGAACAATGCCCAAATGCAGTGTATGGACTTAGCGTGAATGCAATGCAGACACAAGAGTGTATAGACTTGATGAATGCGATGCAGACACACAGAGTGTATAGACTTGATAAACAATGCATTCTAGGCAGACCCTGTACAGACTTGAGAGATGATGCATGCATGATGTATAGACTTGTCCAATGTACAGACTTAGCATGAGACGCTAAGTGAGACGGAGGACGATGTACAGACTTGAAGGGTAATGCATGCAGACGGTTGTACAGACTTCATGTTATGCATGAGACTCTAAGGAAGACGGACGATGTATAGACTTAGCAGCCTTCAGCTCGATGTACAGACTTGCTCGTTGTACATACTTCATGAACGATGTAGAGACTTGCCAAGGGAAAGGTTGTACAGACTTGATGCAAGCACGATGTATAGACCTATGAGTGCAACGTAGGTAAAGGTCCCAATGTATAGACTTCGAAGTTGAACTGGTGGATGTACAGTCTTCACCAAAGTATAGACTTGGAAGTGAACTGGTGGATGTACATACTTCACCGATGTATGGACTTTACCTGAAATAGTCCGATGTACAGACTTTGCCTGAAACAGTCCGATGTATAGACTTTGCCTGAAACAGTCGGATGTACAGACTTTGCCTGAACCAGTCCGATGTGCAGACTTTGCCTGAAATAGTCGGATGTACAGACTTTGCCTGAAACAATCCGATGTACAGACTTTGCCTGAAACAGTCGGATGTACAGACTTTGCCTGAAACAGTCCGATGTACAGACTTGGCCACGAACTGAACTATCGGATGTATAGACTTTGAGATGAAAGCATGAACAGTCCGATGTATAGACTTGTCAAATGGAGTGATGCATGAACAGTGAATCAATGTATAGACTTCATGAACGCTGCATGCAATGCACTGGACGATGTATAGACTTAGCCAAATGGAGTGATGCATGAACAGTGAATCAATGTATAGACTTTACTCATGCATGGCGTTGTACAGACTTGCTAAGCTAACAACAGCGAGTGTATAGACTTGACAATGCAGTCTAGGCCGATGTACAGACTTGCCAATGTATAGACTTTAAGAACATGCAAGAATGTATAGACTTTAACAGTGAATGCATGCTGCAATGTATAGACATGCTGAGATGAAACACACGATGTACAGACTTGCTCCATTTTCAACAGATAAATGTACATACATGCGAATCTGGGGGGGTCGACCCATCTAAGAAGGGGGTCGACCCACTTCTGTCCAGACTATGCTGAGAGTGTTGTATGGACTTGCTAGCCAGGCAATGTATGCTAAACACAATAATCATAGCATATGCAAAGTATGCAATGCATCTATACTGACTCACTGTAATGAATGCACCTGTGATACTCTCACTGTGTTGCTATCATCAAAATAAAATACATAATCTTGTGCCTAAGGGGCACAACATTCTCCCCCTTTTTGATGATGGCAACAAAGTGACAGTGAGTCACCAAACAAATTTCTCCCCCTTTGACATGATCAAAAAGAAGGAAAAACATGAGTGCAACATGTAGATTCCCTTAAAACAACTTAAACTCCCCATGAATAGATAACTCCCCCTGAATTATGGCTCCCCCTTTGAGAAGGAATATGAACAGATGATCAAAGGTAGGGAATGAACATGAATAGAGTAAGGGGTCACTACACAACAGCTGAATCCGGAGGAATGAGAATGCCGAGGGACGCGATGCCCTGGAAAATGATAGAGAGAATAAGACGGAGAATCCGGAGGTTCCGGAGGAATGATGGAAGGAGGGACGCGATGCCCAAGAAGGTCCGGAGGTTTCGGAGAAATGAGGTGGAAAGGGGCGCGATGCCCGAGGGGAAGGTCCGGAGGTTCCGGAGGTAGCAAATGGAGAGGGGCACGATGCCCAAAGGACAAAGAGAGGGGTGAAAGATCCGGAGATTCCGGAGGAAGAGGATGGAAAGGGGCGCGATGCCCAAGGAAAAGACTGAGACAATCAGATGGGGAATCCGGAGGTTCCGGGGGAATAAGATGGAAAGGGGCGTGATACCCAAGAGAGAGGAATGAAGGAGGATCAGGAGGAAAATCCGGAGGTTCCGGAGGTAGCAAATGAGCAGGGGCGCGATGCCCAAGAAGGTCCGGAGGTTCCGGAGAAATGAGGTGGAAAGGGGCGCGATGCCCGAGGGGAAGGTCTGGAGGAATAGAATCAGAAAGGGCGAGATGCCCAAAGAGGAGGGATAAAATTCCTGGAGGTTGCAGGGAGATAGCAGGAAAAGGGACGTAATGTCCCAGGGAGAGTGGACAAAAAGATGAAGATGAATAAGATGGGAAGTGCGGAATATCCGGAGGTACCAGAAGGCGGGGAAGATACGGGTTTGGAAACCCGGGAAGCAGAAGGTGCAGACGTATGCAAAATGATGGATGTAATGAATGCAAAGAATGGAATGAATGAATGAATGAAAAATGCATGAAATTCGAAGAAGATGAAGAATGTGAAGGGTGAGAAGGTGAGATCCTCCTCTTTTCCCTTGGAGTGGCCCATGAAGAAAAGGTGATTGAAATGGATATGGATGAAGTTGAATGAACAAGAGTGGAAGAAATAGGGGACGACCCCTTAAGACAATTGCCCCTCCACGGCAGTGAACATGTACGACCAATTGGCCCAATAAAGAAAGCTTCAATAAATGACAACCCCCTTGGAAAACGAAGATCAATAAGGTGAGGGAGTCGTAGAGTTGGAACATGAAGCGTCGCCATGCCCATTGATGGTGATGAATATGGAATGTTGAATAAAATGGGCATTCGCCCCTTGTAAATGAATTCGGAATTCGAAGGTTTGAACAAAGGGTGCCCTGCCCGGCCTTCAAACGGCGTCAACGCTTGGCATCTATTGAGCAACGGCGATGACTTGGCTTCTTCGACCATGCTTGGCACAATAACCCGGATTGGCATCCGGTAAATGAATTCTTGCATCTTGAATGGCACAGTCGTGGCCAAAGTCTTCTTGCCCGGCTCTTGCTTATCCTTGGCGCAAGTAGCTGCAGAAGCACGCCCCTTCTGAGTAACAAAGGGAGGTGAGGCGGAGGTGGGAGGCTCCGTGGATGGTGGAGCTATAATGGAAGGTGTTGGCAAATGGGTGAATGGGGGCGGAGGTTCAAACACGTCGAGCTTCTCCCCTTGCTCGGAAGCAGTCGGGACGGGCTCGGATGCAAAAAGTGGTGGATCCTGCTCAGGACTAACCATGGGTAAAGGCGTAAGGCTATATGGTGGAGGAATAGGGGTCATAGGCATAGTGGAGGGTTGAAGTGATGGTAATGGTAGGCTAATTGGGGAAGTGGAGGCCGAGGTGGAGGCCAAAGGCATAATGGGGGAAGGTGTAATTGGTGGAGGTGTAACAATTGGCGGAGGTTTAACAATTAGTGGAGGCTTATTGCGGAGAAAGCGCCGAGCGGGGCGAGCGGTATTAGGAATGGGGTGAGACTCAAAATGCGCCGGCGTGGGTGATTGAAGTATCGACCCATCGTCGTAACACCAGGAGGTCTCGGGAATAAGGGTTGGATTAGGGATGATGGCTTCGTCCTGAGCAGGCGGTTCATCAAATGAAAGCGGGGGAAGTGGGAAACGAAGGAAACTCGGAAGGGGTGCCTGCATAGCTTCATCATCATATACCGGCTCGGATTCTTCAATTGCCGGTTCTTGCTCGCTTGGAATATCAACGCCGTAGTCGTCCATCCTATCCTTCCATTCTCTCTCCATCTTTGTAATCTCGTCCAAAGCGGCATGGAGAGGATTGACTGGAGTAGGAGGAGCCGTGACCCTTTTTATTTGTTCCTCCATCAAAGTAATCTTATCAAGCAGAGATTGTTGGAGGGGTGTGACTGGAGCAACCGAGGGTCGGCAGGGCCTTGAAGGAGGAGGAGTGGCATAAAAATGCTGTGGAGGGGAATTAACGGGACGACCCGTGCAAGAACCCGGATGGACCGGATTGCAAGGAATAAAAGGGCCTCGGGGACGTGTTGGAGGAGGAATAGAAGGAGGCGGGTGTCGGACCACCCGAGGAAGAGTGTGAATAGGAGGAGATGGGTAATGGGCTACCCGATTAGAGGAAGGAGGTGGTAGGTGATGGGCCACCCGTATAGGAATAGAAGGAGGAGGAGATGAAGGAGATGCACCCTCAACGGCAGCCTTAAGGGCTTGGATCTGTTGAGGGGTAAGATGATCTAACGCATGAATGATCTGGGAGACTTTCTCATCATTGGGACGAGAGGATCCCGAGGGAGTAGTGGCTCGAAATTGAGTTGAAGGACCATTGGATTGGACATTGCCCATGGGTCGGGCATGACCATAAGAATGAGGGCGTGGCCCTTTGAAAGAATGGTGAGAATTTTGATGAACATGTTGAAATTGAGGATTATAAGATGTGCTAGGTTGATCATCCTCATGAATTGAATTAAACATGTTGTTTTGTTTATCAAAGTAAGCCATTATGCAATCCAAATAATGTGCAAACAATTTTCAAAGAAACACACAAGTTGGAATGGTTACCTTGATTTTTATTTGTTTAAACCTTGGTGAATTAATGAATTTTAGCAAAGTTTGGAATGATTCACACAAGGGGGGAACCTAGTTTCAATATGAGTTGAACTCCAATGCCAACTAGGGATCCTCTCTCACCACGCATAGGCCAACTAACTCGGGACTTCAAAAGGGTACAACCTGCCCGACGTCCGTGAGGGAATCCACGGGTGCGGGGACTTACGGAGGCTTGGAAAAGGGATTTCCGGTCCAAAGAGACAGAATGCTCAATGGAGGGTCGTCCCGATTCCAAGAGGGTGTGTGGAATCCTAATGAAGATAGAAGAGGTCTCTCAAACCAATGCAAAGATGAATGCAGCAGGGAAAAATAAGCCAATCAGCACAATATGATCAATCAATAAATATAGGCATCAATCAGCATGAAAAAAACCCACAGTAAAAACACGCCCTGGCTGGGGGCGCCACTAACCAAAGACACGACGATGTGACTGTCGTGAATCAAAGCGAGGGGCCAGGGGCAGAAAAACGCGCCTTAGACTGAGGCGCTATCAATAAAAGGACGCCCCTGCCAGTGGGCGTCAAATCACAAGAAACGCCTGAATGGGAGGCGCTAATCAACAAAGAAACGCCCTGTGGTAGGGCGTTAACTCACAGAGCAGGTAAATAACGCAGGGCAATGTGATAAAGATGCCCGTGGAGGAGGCGTTAATCAAAGATAACACGCCCTGCGTGAAGGCGTTATAAATAAAAGACGCCCCTGAGAGGGGCGTGAATTCTTTCAAACCTCCACGGCCAGCAACCAATGAAAACACTCACAGTCACATAAATAAGGCAATCAACAGGATATAAGCATGCTCATCAAAAAATTTTAAATAAGTGGAAATTTTTAAAGAAAAATCAACAAACTGACAAATCACTTAGGGAAGAGTGCAAAACCAATGGAGGGTGCCCGAGGGGCACAAAAGGGAGACGCACCGAGGGTGCAATAGGGGAGACGGCACACGCGGGTGCCTAAGGGGAAAGGGGTAATAAACAAAGAACACAAAAGTGTCCCACCGTGATCGCCAATTTGTAGATCTCTTTTAAAATCCACTTAAAAAAAGTTAAATTAATAAACAATATGCGTGAGCACGAGGTGCTAAGGGGAGTGTGTGATCGCCAGAGACACGAGGCCTCAAAATATAATAATAAAAATCATGGAGGGATCGCGAAAAATACCTTGAATGCGGGGATTGTGAGTGCTCCTTTCTCTTCAAATCGGCCGGTCGACGAAGAGAGTTCTTCTTTCTTGATTACCCTTGCAAAACAAAGACGAACACCAATAAAAGAAATTGAATTAGAACATGGTGAGTGTAGCATCAATTCTTAATAGAAATATGAGCATGATAAATTGATTATGAACACACCTTAAGGGTGGTTGCCCTTAAACCCCTATGCAAAAGGGTGGGAATATGAATGATGAATGCAAAATATAATAAGGGGAAAGAGTGCAAGAGTGCACTAAAGGGGAGATACTCAACGTGGTTGAGAATAATGAAAAAAAAACAATCAATAGGAGATGGGCATGCATGCACAAAAACAAAGCAATAAACAAAAGAAATAAAAGTAAAGAGGAGGAGCCTGTGCGTTGGCTCTGATGCTCAAGGGGGAGGAAGCTTCAAATAGGATGAAGATGAACCGTGGCTTCTCCTTTAGCCAACCGCAACAGCACCTGTGAAGAAAAGAAAACAGAAGAAGAGAGGAAGAAGAGAGGAAGAAGAGAGGAGAACAGAAGAAACAAAAAAACACAGAAGAAGAAGAAGAAGAAAAAACGGAAGAAGAAAAACAACAAAAAAAACCGAAGAAGGAGAACCGGAACCGAAGCAGGAGAATAAGAACCCCCCTTAACAGAGCTACAGAAGTTCTATTAAGGATAGAAGAAGAGATAAGAAGGAAAGAGTCCAATGGAAGAAAAGATAAGAAGGGGCAAGAGCCCAAAGAGGGGAGGATTAAGCTGGGCAAGAACCCAAACGAAGTAGGGACTCTCTGGGGAAAGGCTGCGTTCGTTCGGAACACAAAAGTGAAACACGACTTGGTTCAGGGCGTCAATTGTTGAATTGACGACCTGCCTAGAGGGCGTTTCTTAAAAACACGCCTTAGACTAAGGCGTCTCTTCCTGGATCAATTTTGGAAATAAGTCTTTCTTTTATTTGAAAATTCTGAAACACGCCTTAGGAAGAGGCTTTATTTAAAACACGCCTTAGGAGAAGGCGTTATTTGAAAAGCTAGAGGTAAACGCCTTAGGAGAAGGCGTTATTTAAAACACGCCTTAGGAGAAGGCGTTATTTATTTGAAACACGCCTTAGGTGAAGGCGTTATTTAAAACACGCCCTAGCCCAGGTCGTTAATTCTGAAAAATTAGAGAAAATATCCAAAAAAAATCCAGAAAAATCCAGAAAAATAGAGAAAAATAGGAAAAGAGGAGGAAAAGTGAGAAATCCAAGAAAAGTGAGAAAAAAAAACACTCAAACGAAGCTAATTTGAGGGTCAAATTGGGGCATTACAAGGCAATATGAGATGTACTCACAGTAACGTTAATTTTGGCGTGTCTACAGCTGCCCCGCCTTGGCGTCTGCTTTGCAAGGGAGCGTAGCAAACTGAAAAGTAGATGCCAAGGTGTGATGAGACACGCAATCAACATCACTTGATGAGAATTGAAATCAAAAGCTCGAGATGAAGCAAATCTCAGGAAATCCAACGAAATCAACAATGTTTGGATAAAATGGGGAGATGTGCACGCGGTGCACGAAGGAGAATGATCAACTTCTAGCGCGGTGGAAGTACCTCAGGTCACAAACCTGTAGATTTCACCATTGGGGAGCGGTTACCAGCCAGTGGACGTGCTGCAGCCAAGGTGGATCAAAGGGGAAAGTTTGAAAATAAGATGATAAAAATCCAAACAAAGAGCTTTCGAGAAAATGACCCAGAACAGCGTCAAAACGAACTGAGGACTCAATTCGGCATGGAATATCTCACATTGAAGATCAAGATCAATTTGACCCTCAAAAACAGCTTATCAGAATGATTTTTCAACAATTGTTTCAAATTCCTACATGAATGCATGCTGGGTTTAAAGGGAAAATTAAATCAAACAAAAATATAAAATAATCAAGGATAATATTGTTAAACTGCTAGACTGGGTCAAGAAACCGATTTCGCGAGCTGATACTAAGCCGAAGCCCGTTTATCCACGCACCAACTCGCAAAAGGGAACCATCGTCCCCAATCTTGGACAGCTCAACGGCCTATCCGTGTGACTAAGACTCTCTGGAATCATCATTGTTTTTGATGAAGGGGAACTCAAATCCAGATTTACCAAAGCCACAAGGTCCTTGATATAATCTAGTAACATATGTAACATATAGTAGAATGCATACAAGGAGATGGTGATCAATAAGCATGGGAACTGAGAAATGAGCTGCAAGCACCGTGGGACTTTGAGTGATGATGCCCTGCCGGCGGGACCAAGAGCCTCTTCCTGCGCTCAAAAATCATTAGCCAAGATATAACAAGCAATGAATAAGGCATTTAATCATAGCATGCATAGCATGAATCAAAGCAACCAATCATAGCATATATCATGAACAGCATAAGTCAAATCATGGCATAGCAAAGCATCATTATTTGTTGTTTGTCATGAGGATGACAATCTGGCTAATCAAGTTTTGGAGTTAGATAATCAGGATCTGATAATGCCCATCGGCGGAGTAATCAGATGAAACGAGCAGGAGTTGATTGAAAGATTTGGAGATGAGTAATCATGAGATATGATAATCAGAATGATATAGGGAGATGATGCCCCTGGGTGGCATGTCATGAGAATATTGGGAAGAATCAATAGATTGATAGCAATAAGTAGAGAGAGGACCCATCCCGTACTTGATCCTTGCAAAGCTGTTCCTGTAAAACACCATCAGAAAATACAATGTAAATTTTTGCAAATTTTTATGAGTTTTTGGAATATACAATTTTTTTATGGGTTTTGAAAATATTTGAATTTTTATGGAGATTTTTGGAAAATATTTTGACTTTTTGTTGGGATTTTGATCAGGAAATATTCAATTTTTTTTGTGGATTTTGGTTCAGACATTGTTAATGCAGCATCAAAGGGTTATTTTTTTGAACCACTGGCTAGGGGTCCTAGTTCCTTCCCTTTTCGCTAAAACTGCCCAAAGCTGGACGTGCATTGAAAGTGGCATCCTATAACCGACCGTCTTTGATCAACGGTGCTCCTACCAAGGCCATACCTGAGAAACATTCGGTCTTGGAGGGAGAAGAGATGAATAAGTGGAGATAAGCTTAAAGCAGGATGGGAGATATCAAGATTTGAATTCCTTCCAAGGTATTAAACCCTCAAAGAGGTAGTCTGTTGCGCTGGGGCTTTTTGCCTTTGATTTTTAGACCCATGACATGCATACGACCAGGGTTTTCCCTGCGGGGACTTTGCCACTCTTGACATGCCGTAATTCACAATCTTGCATTTATCAAAATTCTGACTTGATTCTCATAATAGCCCTTTTGGCGAAATGTATAGCATGAAACTCATATGAAAACTCATATTGATTTTGGGTCAAGACTGCCCCTGTTTGAGACTCCTCTCGTATTGGGGATTACCAAAGTTGGTCATCTCATCCGTCAACCTCTTGCACCTGCATTCGGCCGAGTAAAGAAGAGAAAAAGACTTTCAGAAATTCATGGCATGGCCAAGGTAGCAACGGTGTTTTATCAAGGAGCCGGCTAAGGACGCCGTGAAGTGTGTGTGGTGCCCAACTAAGGGTTGCTCTTAACAAGCGGGGAGAGAATATTGAATTCCCAGCGTGGGGTTATTTTTAACCAAAGGTGCTGCAGAAGCAAGCCTAAAGACTCTTTTTGAGGATGATTTAATTAAACAAAAGCTTAAGATAAAGGTTTAAAACACCACTCTTAATCTTGTTAAGAAGCACTTCATTTTGAAAATCATGTGGAAAGCAATGAGATAATGATATCATAAAAATACATACTTACGCCAATATGTTACCTTGCGACCTTTCTTGAAATAATTGCCATGAGAGGCGGGGTTGATCATCATGGGATTTGTCCTCTTAGGCAGTCAAAAGGATTGGAAGCAAAGGATTTGGAGTGGCTTAACAAGAAGGAGTGGTGCCAAGACCAGACTCAGACGAATAGGAGAAAAGGAAGAGAGGCGAGGGCTAGAACTCCTCACTAAGGCGCGGAGACCCTGATCACATGGAACAGTCTACAGAAGAAGTGAAGAATTAGAAGGATGAGTGAGGACTAAAGCCTCGAAAGCAATGGGAGAATGGGCAGATGCCCAAGGCAGTGGATGTGGAAGAAGTTGGGTCAGACCCAGAATTAGGAGGAATCAGAAGAAGAAATTGGTAGATGGAAAGAGGTGGATCCGGAGGGTCCGGAGGTGGTGGAGAATCAGGAGAGGAAAAATCCGAAGGCTCCGGAGGATAACGAAAGAAGGGACGCGATGCCCTGGGAAGAAATAGAGAAAAAGATGATGAAAAAGGAGGAAGAAAATGAAGGATGTGATATCCCGGAGGAGCAGAAAGATGAATCGGAAGAAAGATGGATGGTCCGGAGGTTCCGGAGGAATGAGAATGCCGAGGGACGCGATGCCCTGGAAAATGATAGAGAGAATAAGACGGAGAATCCGGAGGTTCCGGAGGAATGATGGAAGGAGGGACGCGATGCCCAAGAAGGTCCGGAGGTTCCGGAGGTAGCAAATGGAGAGGGGCACGATGCCCAAAGGACAAAGAGAGGGGTGAAAGATCCGGAGATTCCGGAGGAAGAGGATGGAAAGGGGCGCGATGCCCAAGGAAAAGACTGAGACAATCAGATGGGGAATCCGGAGGTTCCGGGGGAATAAGATGGAAAGGGGCGTGATACCCAAGAGAGAGGAATGAAGGAGGATCAGGAGGAAAATCCGGAGGTAGCAAATGAGCAGGGGCGCGATGCCCAAGAAGGTCCGGAGGTTCCGGAGAAATGAGGTGGAAAGGGGCGCGATGCCCGAGGGGAAGGTCCGGAGGAATAGAATCAGAAAGGGCGAGATGCCCAAAGAGGAGGGATAAAATTCCTGGAGGTTGCAGGGAGATAGCAGGAAAAGGGACGTAATGTCCCAGGGAGAGTGGACAAAAAGATGAAGATGAATAAGATAGGAAGTGCGGAATATCCGGAGGTACCAGAAGGCGGGGAAGATACGGGTTTGGAAACCCGGGAAGCAGAAGGTGCAAACGTATGCAAAATGATGGATGTAATGAATGCAAAGAATGGAATGAATGAATGAATGAAAAATGCATGAAATTCGAAGAAGATGAAGAATGTGAAGGGTGAGAAGGTGAGATCCTCCTCTTTTCCCTTGGAGTGGCCCATGAAGAAAAGGTGATTGAAATGGATATGGATGAAGTTGAATGAACAAGAGTGGAAGAAATAGGGGACGACCCCTTAAGACAATTGCCCCTCCACGGCAGTGAACATGTACGACCAATTGGCCCAATAAAGAAGCTTCAATAAATGACAACCCCCTTGGAAAATGAAGATCAATAAGGTGAGGGAGTCGTAGAGTTGGAACATGAAGCGTCGCCATGCCCATTGATGGTGATGAATATGGAATGTTGAATAAAATGGGCATTCGCCCCTTGTAAATGAATTCGGAATTCGAAGGTTTGAACAAAGGGTGCCCTGCCCGGCCTTCAAACGGCGTCAACGCTTGGCATCTATTGAGCAACGGCGATGACTTGGCTTCTTCGACCATGCTTGGCACAATAACCCGGATTGGCATCCGGTAAATGAATTCTTGCATCTTGAATGGCACAGTCGTGGCCAAAGTCTTCTTGCCCGGCTCTTGCTTATCCTTGGCGCAAGTAGCTGCAGAAGCACGCCCCTTCTGAGTAACAAAGGGAGGTGAGGCGGAGGTGGAGGCTCCGTGGATGGTGGAGCTATAATGGAAGGTGTTGGCAAATGGGTGAATGGGGGCGGAGGTTCAAACACGTCGAGCTTCTCCCCTTGCTCGGAAGCAGTCGGGACGGGCTCGGATGCAAAAAGTGGTGGATCCTGCTCAGGACTAACCATGGGTAAAGGCGTAAGGCTATATGGTGGAGGAATAGGGGTCATAGGCATAGTGGAGGGTTGAAGTGATGGTAATGGTAGGCTAATTGGGGAAGTGGAGGCCGAGGTGGAGGCCAAAGGCATAATGGGGGAAGGTGTAATTGGTGGAGGTGTAACAATTGGCGGAGGTTTAACAATTAGTGGAGGCTTATTGCGGAGAAAGCGCCGAGCGGGGCGAGCGGTATTAGGAATGGGGTGAGACTCAAAATGCGCCGGCGTGGGTGATTGAAGTATCGACCCATCGTCGTAACACCAGGAGGTCTCGGGAATAAGGGTTGGATTAGGGATGATGGCTTCGTCCTGAGCAGGCGGTTCATCAAATGAAAGCGGGGGAAGTGGGAAACGAAGGAAACTCGGAAGGGGTGCCTGCATAGCTTCATCATCATATACCGGCTCGGATTCTTCAATTGCCGGTTCTTGCTCGCTTGGAATATCAACGCCGTAGTCGTCCATCCTATCCTTCCATTCTCTCTCCATCTTTGTAATCTCGTCCAAAGCGGCATGGAGAGGATTGACTGGAGTAGGAGGAGCCGTGACCCTTTTTATTTGTTCCTCCATCAAAGTAATCTTATCAAGCAGAGATTGTTGGAGGGGTGTGACTGGAGCAACCGAGGGTCGGCAGGGCCTTGAAGGAGGAGGAGTGGCATAAAAATGCTGTGGAGGGGAATTAACGGGACGACCCGTGCAAGAACCCGGATGGACCGGATTGCAAGGAATAAAAGGGCCTCGGGGACGTGTTGGAGGAGGAATAGAAGGAGGCGGGTGTCGGACCACCCGAGGAAGAGTGTGAATAGGAGGAGATGGGTAATGGGCTACCCGATTAGAGGAAGGAGGTGGTAGGTGATGGGCCACCCGTATAGGAATAGAAGGAGGAGGAGATGAAGGAGATGCACCCTCAACGGCAGCCTTAAGGGCTTGGATCTGTTGAGGGGTAAGATGATCTAACGCATGAATGATCTGGGAGACTTCTCATCATTGGGACGAGAGGATCCCGAGGGAGTAGTGGCTCGAATTGAGTTGAAGGACCATTGGATTGGACATTGCCCATGGGTCGGGCATGACCATAAGAATGAGGGCGTGGCCCTTTGAAAGAATGGTGAGAATTTTGATGAACATGTTGAAATTGAGGATATAAGATGTGCTAGGTTGATCATCCTCATGAATTGAATTAAACATGTTGTTTTGTTATCAAAGTAAGCCATTATGCAATCAATTAATGTGCAAACAATTTGCAAAGAAACACACAAGTGGTGATGGTTACCTTGATTTTTATGTTTTAACCTTGGTGAATTAATGAATTTTAGCAAGATTGATGTGATTCACACAAGGGGGGAACCTAGTTTCAATATGAGTTGAACTCAAGTGCCAACTAGGAACACTCTCTCACCACGCTTAGGCCAACTAACTCGGGACTTCAAAAGGGTACAACCTGCCCGGCGTCCGTGAGGGAATCCACGGGTGCGGGGACTTACGGAGGCTTGGAAAAGGGATTTCCGGTCCAAAGAGACGGAATGCTCAATGGAGGGTCGTCCCGATTCCAAGAGGGTGTGTGGAATCCTAATGAAGATAGAGGAGGTCTCTCAAACCAATGCAAAGATGAATGCAGCAGGGAAAAATAAGCCAATCAGCACAATATGATCAATCAATAAATATAGGCATCAATCAGCATGAAAAAAACCCACAGTAAAAACACGCCCTGGCTGGGGGCGCCACTAACCAAAGACACGACGATGTGACTGTCGTGAATCAAAGCGAGGGGCCAGGGGCAGAAAAACGCGCCTTAGACTGAGGCGCTATCAATAAAAGGATGCCCCTGCCAGTGGGCGTCAAATCACAAGAAACGCCTGAATGGGAGGCGCTAATCAACAAAGAAATGCCCTGTGGTAGGGCGTTAACTCACAGAGCAGGTAAATAACGCAGGGCAATGTGATAAAGATGCCCATGGAGGAGGCGTTAATCAAAGATAACACGCCCTGCGTGAAGGCGTTATAAATAAAAGACGCCCCTGAGAGGGGCGTGAATTCTTTCAAACCTCCACGGCCAGCAACCAATGAAAACACTCACAGTCACATAAATAAGGCAATCAACAGGATATAAGCATGCTCATCAAAAAATTTTAAATAAGTGGAAATTTTTAAAGAAAAATCAACAAACTAACAAATCACTTAGGGAAGAGTGCAAAACCAATGGAGGGTGCCCAAGGGGCACAAAAGGGAGACGCACCGAGGGTGCAATAGGGGAGACGGCACACGCGGGTGCCTAAGGGGAAAGGGGTAATAAACAAAGAACACAAAAGTGTCCCACCGTGATCGCCAATTTGTAGATCTCTTTTAAAATCCACTTAAGAAAAGTTAAATTAATAAACAATATGCGTGAGCACGAGGTGCTAAGGGGAGTGTGTGATCGCCAGAGACACGAGGCCTCAAAATATAACAATAAAAATCATGGAGGGATCGCGAAAAATACCTTGAATGCGGGGATTGTGAGTGCTCCTTTCTCTTCAAATCGGCCGGCCGACGAAGAGAGTTCTTCTTTCTTGATTACCCTTGCAAAACAAAGACGAACACCAATAAAAGAAATTGAATTAGAACATGGTGAGTGTAGCATCAATTCTTAATAGAAATATGAGCATGATAAATTGATTATGAACACACCTTAAGGGTGGTTGCCCTTAAACCCCTATGCAAAAGGGTGGGAATATGAATGATGAATGCAAAATATAATAAGGGGAAAGAGTGCAAGAGTGCACTAAAGGGGAGATACTCAACGTGGTTGAGAATAATGAAAAAAAAAACAATCAATAGGAGATGGGCATGCATGCACAAAAACAAAGCAATAAACAAAAGAAATAAAAGTAAAGAGGAGGAGCCTGTGCGTTGGCTCTGATGCTCAAGGGGGAGGAAGCTTCAAATAGGATGAAGATGAACCGTGGCTTCTCCTTTAGCCAACCGTAACAGCACCTGTGAAGAAAAGAAAACAGAAGAAGAGAGGAAGAAGAGAGGAGAAGAGAGAGAACAGAAGAAACAAAAAACACAGAAGAAGAAGAAGAAGAAAAAACGGAAGAAGAAAAACAACAAAAAAAAACCGAAGAAGGAGAACCGGAACCGAAGCAGGAGAATAAGAACCCCCCTTAACAGAGCTACAGAAGTTCTATTAAGGATAGAAGAAGAGATAAGAAGGAAAGAGTCCAATGGAAGAAAAGATAAGAAGGGGCAAGAGCCCAAAGAGGGGAGGATTAAGCTGGGCAAGAACCCAAACGAAGTAGGGACTCTCTGGGGAAAGGCTGCGTTCGTTCGGAACACAAAAGTGAAACACGACTTGGTTCAGGGCGTCAATTGTTGAATTGACGACCTGCCTAGAGGGCGTTTCTTAAAAACACGCCTTAGACTAAGGCGTCTCTTCCTGGATCAATTTTGGAAATAAGTCTTTCTTTTATTTGAAAATTCTGAAACACGCCTTAGGAAGAGGCTTTATTTAAAACACGCCTTAGGAGAAGGCGTTATTTAAAACACGCCTTAGGAGAAGGCGTTATTTAAAACACGCCTTAGGAGAAGGCGTTATTTATTTGAAACACGCCTTAGGTGAAGGCGTTATTTAAAACACGCCCTAGCCCAGGTCGTTAATTCTGAAAAATTAGAGAAAATATCCAAAAAAAATCCAGAAAAATCCAGAAAAATCCAGAAAAATAGAGAAAAATAGGAAAAGAGGAGGAAAAGTGAGAAATCCAAGAAAAGTGGGAAAAAAAACACTCAAACGAAGCTAATTTGAGGGTCAAATTGGGGCATTACAAGGCAATATGAGATGTACTCACAGTAACGTCAATTTTGGCGTGTCTACACCTGCCACCTTTGACCTTCTAGGTTTCTGAACAGACTTATATTGGGTCTTTTTCTGAGCAGTTGATGTGTCCCCTGTGGTTCTGGAGTTTTGATGATGACAGATATTATGCCTCATTATGTTTACATCCTTGATGATATAATCCTGTTGCATTATGAGAAACTGTCAGAACAGGTTTAAGGATGACTCACAGGTCATGAAGTCAACCCAAGTCAAAGTTAAATCATGACATGTAAGGTTAATGCTCAGATCAGGTAATGCTCTGTTAGTTCTCCTGCATACATTCAGTTCATATCTGCTATATGCATTCACTTCATCGGTCCATGTTCATTGTGCCTGAAAGTCTGTACATTCTCCGGTGTTTCATTGCATCAGTTATACAGTCTGCACTCTTCATTCATGCCATAGTCTATACATTGCCTTGCCTCTCCATGCATATGCAAGTCTATACATCAATCAGCATAGTCTAGACAGAAGTGGGTCGACCCCCCCTTCCAGATGGGTCGACCCCCCAGTTTCGCAAGTCTGTACATTGCCCTCATGCATACACAAGCATCATGTTTGCATTTAAGTATGTACAGCACACACACACCCAAGTCTACACATCATTGTTGTATGCATGCTTAGTCCATACACTTGTTGACAGCAAGTATATACATTGTCACCTGCATGCATTACTTCAAGTCTATACAGCCTGCCTTCATGGTATTGCAAGTCTATACATTGTGCATGGTTCAAAACAAGTCTACACATTGTCTGTCGCATGTCACTCATTCAGAGTCTATACATCAGTCAGCATTGCATGTTGCATTGTTCATCAAGTCTAGACATTGTGCATTCCTTCATATCAAGTCTAGACATTGCATGCCACAAGTCTGCACATCCTGTTTGCACTAAGTCTGTACACTGTCTGTGCTTTCACGTGTCTGGTTGCATGAGTCATTGAAATCTGTACATCGCTTGGCGCTCACCAAGTCTGTACATCGTATTTGACGAAGGCATTGGAAGTCTATACATTGATTCACTGTTCATGCATTCATCGAACAAGTCTATACATTCATGGCATATGTGCAACGTTTGTTCTGCAAGTCTATACATTGATTCACTGTTCATGCCTTCACTCAAAGTCTGTACAGCCATTCCTTAAGATCAAGTCCATACATTGCACTGTAGCTTGCTTAGGTGAAGTCTGTACATCCACCGCTGAACCTTCCAAGTCTATACACTGTCCTATTGCTTTCAAGCCATTCATCAAGTCTATACATTCCCAGTCTTTACCTACGTTCAGAACCCCAAGTCTATACATTGGTAAAGTCTGCACATTGTGCTTTGAAGCTGCATCAAGTCTAGACATTGTCCTGTAGCTAGCATGAAGCCAAGTCTATACATTGTCTCGTTCACATGCTTCAAAGTCTATACATCGTGGGCTTCGAGTCTTCAAAGTATGTACATTGGCCTTCAAGCTTTCCAAGTCTGTACAGCCCAAGTCTGTACATCCGACCGTATCATTCAGCGTCTCACACTGTGCAAGTCTATATATTGCCTTTGGGCATCAAAGTCTATACATTGGCAGCTGAACTGTGCAAGTCTATACATTACCTTTGGGCATCAAAGTCTATACATTGGCAGCTGAACTGTGCAAGTCTATACATTACCTTTGGGCATCAAAGTCTATACATCGCTTGCATCGTTAAGTCTATAAATTGTCGCTTGCATCATGAAGCTATACATTGATTGCCTGCCCTGCAACACCAAGTCCATACAATGCATCAAGTCTATCCAACAAAGTCTGTACAGTGTCTCATATTGGCAAAGTCTGTATATCGTTTGGCCTGTGCATGCTTCGTCTTCTAAAGTCTATACATTGCTGTCTCATGCATTCTAAGTCCATACACCATCCAGTTGGGCATCGGTCATTACAGTAAGTTTGTACACTGTCTGCACGCTCTCAAAGGCTGAACATTCTTCAGCAGAGTCTGTACACACTTCATCACTTAAAGTCTGAACATCCATCAGTGAAGACTATACACACTTCAGTGCACATGTGCATCTCCTTTAAGACGAAGTTTATACACTAGTTTCCAAGGCTTCAAGTCTATACAATCGTTTCCAAGGCTTCAAGTCTATACACTCGTTGTCAAGGTTTCAAGTCTATACACTCGTTGTCAAGGCTTCAAGTCTATACACTCGCTATCAAGCCTTCAAAGTCTATACATTCTATCCTTCACACTAAGTCTGTACACGGTGGTCTTCAGTTACCCAGCAAGTCTGTACATCCTTCTGATTATTTTCTTATGACTGTGTGACAGGTACTGTTCGTGAAGCCTATGAAGGGCACGTGATCCGAGGTTGGCACCTGGCACGTGATCCGAGGACAACGCCCGAATTGCTACTGCTATAAATACGAAGCCTCCTCCATCTGGAGAAGACTGATCAAGAGAATGAGAGACTGATCGAGAACAGATAAACAAAGAGTGATCGAAGTAGAGGCAGAGAGCAGAAAAAGGCAGAAGAAGAAAAAGGAGAGAGCAGCAGCAGAGAGGCTGAAAGTAGAAGAAGAAAAAGAAAAAGAGATTGAGATCGAGAGTGAAGAAGAAGAAGAATAGTGTGAGCCTGATACTGAGAAGAAGAAGAGAGAGAGAGAGAGTTCGTGGAGAATAAGAAAGAAGCCTTCATTGAAGATTCGTCTGTCTGGCATTGGATCAAATCCAAACCAGTTTAGCTCCTGCGAGAGCTACTTTGTGTGTCTCATTTCCAGCTTTAAGTTGCTGTGTTTTTCCTTGTGTTTGTTTTTATTTTGTTCCTTCCATCTATTCACCTTGTTCTTCTGATTCCCTTGTTTGGGATCGGGGTTCCTCCTGTGGACTCAGGAGAAGGGGGACATTGGGTCTCCGGTTGCAAGTGGCTGGGAGTCACTTGTGGGTTTCCCTCCGGGTTGGAGGAAGGGAGATCCATCTCCGGTTCTGGTCTTGTGGGTTGCAAGTCCAGGTGTTCCCTCCTGGTCTGGAGGAAGAGAGACTTCGTCTCTGGTTGTAAGTGGCTGGGAGTCACTTGTGTTTTCCCTCCGATTTGGAGGAAGCGGGAGGTTGTTCCCCTGGTCAAGCTGTTTGGCAGCACTTGTTGCAGACTGAGTCTGCGGTTCTAGCTTTGGCTAGTGGAAGCCTCACTCCGATTTGGAGTGAGGGGTGGACGTAGGTCTGTGGACCGAACCACCTAAAAAACCTTGTTGTTCTGTGGTTTGTTCGTGGTGTGCTCTTCCATATCTTCTACCTCTTTCACAGGTTGTCTGAGCATTATATGTTTTGCTAAGTGAGCTTGGTTTGCATTGTTTTGTCCTTGGCATTAGACTTGATCAGGTACCTCTAGTATAGTTAGCAGTTCATCTGGTCGATCAAATGTTTATTTGAGCTCTATAGCTTTTATTCTGCAACTGTATCTAGCAGCAGGCTTATTGTTTTAATTTGGGCAATATTTTTGAAGGGGATACATTCACCCCCCCCTCTGTATCGATCGCACCGTCCCAACAAAGTACAGGGCTTTCCTTTCCGAGGTACTCTCCTACCGCTAGCGTAGTGGTTTCCCGTTTTACGAGGTAGGGTTCGAGTGATCCCTACTGAGTCTTGTTCCGAGACTCATTTCCTGCGTGTTTTCACCGTGTTTCAGGTGAGGCGCCGCCCCAGGGGAGCGCGTCTGGGGCGCAGCGTGGTGCGGGTGCCCAGGGGTAGTGCCAGAGGTCAGAGCCAGGGTATGCCCCGTGTAGCTGTACTTTCTTTTCTTGTCTCTGTACTAGTTGTGGACTACTATTGTTATTTTATTATTTTTTTTGTGGACCATGTAAAATGTTAATTTATTTCCTGCTTAATACTATAAACTGTTTAATTTCTGCAATTACTCATGATACTTGTGTAGTTCCCACACCATCCTTCTAACCCTTCCGAGTCTTCGGGCTCGTGGGTGGCGGTGCGAGTCTCGGGTTATCGGACCTTCCCGGTAATCGGATTCTCGGGTCGTTACAAATGGAATATCTTCAAAAGGTCATGGTGAATGAGGACCTCCCTGTAGAGAAGATTTCGACCGTTTTAACGCCAATAGACACACAACCGGCTATTGTGTTCCATAACCACGAGCTCGCCCCCAAGGAAGCTCGAAAATATGTGTTGTGTGTTTCAATAAAAATCAATGGAGTGTCCATACACCCGTGTTTGGTGGACACGGGCGCATCCATAAATGTCATCTCCATGAGCACCCTTCAGTTATGTGGGGTCGGTGAGGAACAGATAAGACCGTCCTCGATCACAGTCACATCATATGACAACAGCAAAAGGCCACCACAGGGAATGATTGTCTTGAAGGCGGAATTAGGCCCTACGTCAGTCCCTTCAGAATTCCATGTCCTTGACATGGATCTCACATTTAAGGCTATATTGGGTCACCCCTATATTGAAGTCATGGATGATGTCTCCACCAACCACCAATGCCTAAAGTTTCCATACAATGGGAGGATTATTAAAGTGGTCAGCACGTCTCTCGTTCATACAGTGGATACTGTTAACATCTCTTTGCCATCTATTTGGCCGTCTCATCGGCCCATATTGTTACTACTGGATGTGTATTATCCGTCCCGCATTCCGCCAACACCAAAGAATCCACTTTCGATACTGATGTCACATCTCCCTTCTCATTCTAAAGGATGGGAGATAATGACGAATATCGGCTATCAACAAGGCAAAGGCATGGGCGCGTAATTGCAAGGAAGGTTAAAACCGCCAAAGGAAATGAGGTTGAGCCATAGGTTTGGACTAGGCTTTAAAGGACTGCTCGAGGCGGAGTGGAAACCCCTCACATAGACCCTGTCCTCTCACTTCAAGAAGGGGCCCGTTGTTCAGATGGGGGATTACCCGCAAGAAACACATGAGAGATCGCATGTTGTATACTTGGCTGAAAAATGCTCAAGGGCCGCTAAGAGAGGCAAGATTAAGGATCCAGAATGCGAATGGAGCAAATGGTTCGACATAAAAGATATTTTCATTGCACTAGAAAGAATGTTCTCGCCCTCGCAGTTGGAAGGGCCGCCATTGATATCTGAAATGCCAGGGGATATCACTACTGTTGCCAGAATTCCAAACCATCCTCGTCAAGAGGACTCTGTCACCGGCAGATCCTCATCCGTCATCAACATTGCCATCGACGGCTCGTTAGCCGTCATCTTCTCATTTCACTCACCTCAGCCCCCGTTGTTGTCTTCTTCCTGGACCAGACGGTTGTCTGATGATCTTCCCAGGTCCCCTTCTTTACTTACATACCTGCGCGGGTTTCTCAAACCGCGCCAGGTTTTCAATCATGATCTGCTCTATGAGCCTCCCAACCCTTTAGCCATAATCACTTTCTCCCCTCCTCGATCTCTTTTCATTACTTTGTCATCAAAAATGAAAATGAAAAAAAAAGTCAATTTTCAAACCCCTCAACAGCACATCATCGTTGAGGAAACCTCCTACATCTCCCATGAGTGCGTCCCGCCCTGCGGGCCACTCATCCAAGGTCCTATGAGTGACCTTTTCTACCCCTCCTCTGAGGGGTCTTTCCCTGTACATTCTTCACCATCCCCTTCAGCCTTTTCTCCTTCTGTAAATAATGTGAGTCAAGCTAGGGATAATAAGTCAAGGGTAGTACCCAAAAGGAAATTCAAGGGTAGGCAGATCCCCCGTCGATTCCTTCTAGATTTAGCCACCAGGTGTCAAGCCCTTCTATCCATCCCTCAGTTTCTAGAAAATCCTATCCAGCTACCGGAGATAGAATGTGAGGGCAATTGTGCGATTGATGAAGGATATGGGGTTTATGAAATCACCGATGAAGAATACCCTACTGGAGATGAGGATGAAGAATATGAGGACGCGACTGTTGATTTATTTACTTCCTTCTTCTTTGTGGTTATGATGAGATGATAAAGATGATAAGCAAAAATCAATGATCTCAATCAACCCAAGGACATGTGAACCATGAACCTAGGCAATCAGAACAAGCTCTAGCATGGGCAATGCTATCTCAACCAAACTGTACTAAAGAAAGTAAAGAAAAACACACGCCGGGGCGTGGAGCAAGAGCAAATAAAAACACACCGCGTGGGTGGAACAAGCATAGGAAATAAGAGATATGAGAGAGAAATCAATGCCCAATACTAAGGAAAGAACGTGATCGCCACTAAGATAATAAAACAAGCCAAAGACCTGGTCAATACCTTAGAAATAGGTGGATGAAGCACCCGCCCACGGGAGAGAGAAACCAATAGGAAACTGCAGCCTCGATGAATGTAACGGCCTACTGCTCACGTGTCACAGATAGAGTGACGGTCGCCCGATGAACCGTTATATGAACCTGACGCGTCTGCTCAAGACCGTCAGACGACCTGCAGAAATAGCTTATGAAGTCTTTGAACTCCAAATCTTCCAGCCGGCCAGAAGACTTGGGCCTCGTCTAATGATCCCTGTAAACCTGCCAAAGAACGTAAAACACAAGAAAACAATCCCAGATTAGCCCTTTAAACAAGCGTAGTATCATTTCTTAAAGAACTTAAGATCATTCAAAAGGAAAGGGGAATACCGGGGAAGTGTTGGTTTTTTAACCCCTTTGGGCGTTTTAAAAGACAGGAAGGATGTTTAGATGATGAAAATAGATGAAGAACGTGGGAGAAAGAAGAGGGACAATGCTTTGATGAAAAGGAGGAGGAAAGAACACAAGTGTGACAATGATGGAAACTCAAACACAAGGAAACAAATACTCCCTTCACCGTGAAGCAGATGGACGTGAGGAACATTTCTCCTTGGTTGGATGTGGCTCCAGAATGCGGCAGCACTTCGACGCGAACTCCAGATCTTCCTCTCTCGGGCCATGAAGTTAAGGGTGCTATTTATAGGCCCTCAAAATCTCTGGTCGAGCAGAGGATAATCCAGCAAGAAAAGAGGATAACTCTTAGCAAACCCTTGAAGATAATATCACCAAGAGTCCATAGAAACAAATAGAAGGTTCTGAGGATCAAATTTGGAAGAAAAATCATAAGATCAAATCCTTATCTCAACTACGGAGTTGCAGAGAAAAAGGCTTGAACTGTCAGAACTCTCTGTTTGATGTAACGGCTACACGACAGACCGTCACAGACAAGTAACGCGCCAGGGAGAGACCGTTATACTAACCTTATCTCAAAAGAGATAAGATCAACGGAGGAAGATCAAAACAATAGGACTCTTTGAATGAAAGTAACGGCCAACGGTGGACGCGTTATAGGAAAGTAACGGTTGCACGACAGACCGTTAGACTCAATGGATAGGCCAAAGGTAAGGATTGAAACAAAGGCCTCAAGTCGTAGGACTCTTCAAGATGTAACGGTCCAGGGCTCATGCGTTACAGGAATGTAACGCCCCTGGTGTGGACCGTTAGAAACAATGAGGATCAAAAATAAGAGAGCTTGCTAAGCTTCATCAAATGAGAAATCGTGGAACCATACTCAACCAAGGAGTTAAGACCCATGAAATAAGCTCCAAACTGATGAAGGAGACTCAACGAAGGAATGAATAACTTGGAGCATCACACAGAATGAACAAGGAGATGACCCGACTTATCGGTCATAAAACGGGTGTCAACAGATGCCCCTCCTTAACGTCCTCTTTGCAAGGGAGCGAGCGGAGGTGAAGCGAAAGCGAAAATGGAACATGGAGATAAAGCGGAAATAGAAGCGGAGTGGGCTGAAAAGTGGGCGTTAAGGCAAACGACACCCGTTCTACCAACAAGCAATAGGAATCTTCTAGAAAACTTCGAACTGGTCACAAGGAAAATAGCCAACCAAATGAGGCAAGTCTGGAGGAACTAACAACTAAGGAAAGGAAACACGGCTAGCCGCAGGAGGCAACGGAAAGGAAAGAGAACTGACTAAACTCCAGACAGGAATCTTCAGCCAACCAAATCAAGCAAACAGATCGAAGGAATCCTTTTAATTCAGAGTGGAATGATTCTCCTTATTCGAGATTGAGAACACAGCTATTCACCATCATTGAGACACCTTGGCAGATGAAGAGTTCATGAATGCTCAAAGAATGCGCATGATACATGCTGGGCTAAAATAAAGAAATCATTAAAACGAATGCAAAGAAAGATAAAATAACAAGATACCCGAGAATAATATTGCTAGACCAGAGAAATCAAGGTCATGACACTATCTGCAACCACGGCGTGCAAGACAGAACCATCGTCCCCAAATTTTTCCAACCTAACGGCCTATCCAACGATTAAACATGTGAACTTAGATCATCATCATTTTTGTTTAAGGGGAACATCAGATCCCGAAACATATGAATGACAAGCCGGTTCTCGAGATAATATAGGTACCATATAGTAATGCATTAAAGGGACAAGGGAACGAGATACAATACCTGACTTACCTGCCTGACGAATGGCAAAGCTTGATGCTGTTCATAATTTCATCCAGGAAAAGAGATTAGCCAACAATAGATATGAGCATGAAATAAGGCATAACCATTTGTACGCATGAAAAGCATTAATATTATGCACCATGGCAGAAAATGTGACCATTTTGACATCAAATAGACCATCTTATTCATCAAGAAACTTGCAATCTGTAACGGTCTATTGCGAGGGCATTACACCACATAACGGACCAGACCTGGGCCGTTAGAGACTAGGCAGTTCACATCCTCCAATGAAACAGTCAAATCCATGTAACAGTCAAAGGAATACGCGTCAGAGGATATAACGGTCTGACGATAGACCGTCACATTTCCTGAGCGTTCAAAAAAACAAACCGAACGGCTCAATCTTCATTCATTCAAACATTCAACCCTCAACCGCCCTCAAACGCCCATACACCCCAACCGAGAGCCACCGGCGACCACCGTCAAAAATGGCCGGCGACGAGGGCTCACAACCACCGAAGAAGAGGGAGAAAGGCATGAAGAGAAAGGCACTCCAACGTTTCCACCGCCGGATAGAACGGGAAGTCGTCCCGCCGCCCATGGAGGAAGGAGCAACGAGGAGAGAGCCAAGGGTGGAGGAAGAGGTTCCCACGGCCGAGGAAGATCAAGGGGAAGCTCCCCTGGGCGAAGAAGAACCCAAGGAACAAGAGAAGAAGAGGAAAAGGGGGCAAGACCGAGAGGTAGGCCGCCCACCCCAATTTTTTAATTTTTAATTTTTTTGAGTTTTTATGTGGATGCATGTGGGATTGGGGGGTAGAAAATGGGTCTATGAACCCATTAGGATCGATTGTAGGCCTTTTGGCCAAGGTGAGAAGCCAACGGAATGCAAAGGGGAGAATGCCCTCTAGCAGAGAATGTGACGGTCCTTCCAGGGACCGTCACAAGCCTAACGTGCCACCCTAGGTGCGTTAGATACAAGTAACGCCCCACCCCAGGGCCGTCACAGTCACCAGAGGCTAAAACTGTTTTTAGGTTCTCAATTATTCAATTTTTATTTTGTTTTCATTTTATGAATGCTATGCAATGATTTTATGATGCAATTGACTAACTTATGCTCTAAATGAATGCAGGGAAAGAGACGGACGAGGATCTCCTGGCTTCAGATCCAGGCGGTGTACCAGGCACTGCCCGACTACCATAGAGAGAGAGATTAGCCGGCATGGGGTTCGCCGAGGTGCTAAGCATCGAGGTGACTCGGATGGATACGCCACTGCTATACGCGCTGCCTGAGAGATGGGATCCAGTTAGCAGGGCGTTCATCTTCCCGTGGGGTCACATGATCCCGATGCTGGAAGACATGGCGAGGATTGCCGGTCTGAGAGTCCACGAAGCCGCAGTGACAGGCTGGACATACAGAGACTACCGAGAGATGGCCCAAGAGCTGCTGGGGCTAGATCTGATCAGGCCAGGACAGACATCATCTCAGCTCTCACGATCAGGACTGCAAGAGAGCTTAGGACTAAGGGGAGCAGCGATAGCCGTGGGAGAGCTACCAGAGGAGCATCTGGGTAGAGTGATTGACCAGGTGAGCCCACGAGTGGCGACAAAGGCTGGGCCAGAGGGAGATCGAGTCCTGAGGTGCTTCCTCATGCTACTGTTCGGGAAGCTCCTATTCGCGACTCGAGCAGATGTCATCAGCTGCAGGCTGCTGCCGATGCTCGAAGATTTGGGCAGAGTTGGGAAATAAGCATGGGGAGCGGCAATGCTAGCCTTCCTGTTCGAGTCCCTCAGCACGATGGACAGACGGACGATGCTAGGCGGCTTCTCGCCTTTCCTACAGGTAAATGGAATTTAAAATGCTTTCTATATATATGATTATGCTTATGATCATGCAAATTGACTGACTTGACTTCTAAATGCAGATCTGGAGCTATATGTACCTCCCGGGCATCGGGAGAGGCACGCTACTCCACGTCGGCCGCATCCCGATCGCCAGACGATGGGTGGTCGTGAGGGACCCGGGGTCGATCATCAGATTAACCCGGGCGATCCAGGACGACTTGGATTCCTTCCCGCACACGACGGTAAGCCCGAAACTTCAAAATGATTTCTAAATGCTTTAAATGCTTCTACATGTTTATGAGTATTTCTAAATGCTTCTAAATGATGATAAATGGACTAATATGTTGATGAATGGACTAATATGCTTCCAGGTGAGATGGACCCCGTACAGAGGTGAGAGCTACGAGGGACAGCCATGGGTGGAGGCAGCCCTTTCGTACCGGGGACGAGACATATGGTTGCACTGCATCCATATCATCGAGCCACTCCAGTACCGACTGATCCTGAGGACTCGGGGACTACACCAGCCCGAGGTGACCTTTCCACGCCGCAGTGACGAGCGCCCGGGCAAGTCAGCGAAGGGAATCAGCGGCGACATAGATTGGTGCACCCGGAAGGTGAAGTACGTCCATGATTGGAACAAGCGGGGCAGAGCAGTGAAGGAGCGGGATGAGAGCGACGAGGCGTACTTGAAAGCCTTCGCTCGACTGTACGGGGACCGGGTGTACCGAGGTACCCGACGACCGGTATGCAACTTCTAAATCCTAACTCTTTCTATATGAAAAATGCAAAATGCTAGATGCACTGACTTATATGCTTTCTAAATGCAGCTAGACCCAGAAGGAAGGATAGCCGAGCTTGAAGGGCTACTCCACTCCACCGTTCAACAGCGGGACGAGTACCGGGCCGCTCTGGAGCTCCTGGTAAGACTCTAAAATCTCAGACCTAAATGATTATGTTTATGACTATGCGAATGATGCATTTGACTGACCATGATCTCCTAACTTAACTTCTAAATGCAGCGAGCTGAGGGAGCCCAACGAGCCGGACCGAATGCCCCATCATCGTCCTCACAGCCTGCCGGGGACAGAGCTGAGCGAGATGCCGAGTTTACTCGAGCAGTTACTCGGGCCGAGGAGGCGGAGGCCACCCTCACAGAGCAGGTAAGATGCTAAATGCGCTGACTTAAATGCTTTTGTTTATTAAATGCTTATGTGACTAACTATATGAAATGCAAACTACAGGCGAGACTGCTAACCACAGCGGTGGCTGAGGCAAAATAGGCTCGGATGGAGGCGGAGAGGAACCGGGTCGAGGCAGAGGTCCTCCGAGCAGAGGTGGCCCGATTGAAAGGAGAGCTTGCACGGACGGCCATGCAGACTGCAGACTTCGAGAGATACAGGTCCGAGGCACGAGCTGCGCGACTCGAGGCCCACGACATGAAGGTCGAGGTCGGGACCTTGGAGAGGACCATACGGATGATTGGCCGAGGACCGGAGCGGAGCGTCTCTCAGAGCGGAGCGCCGAGGAGTGCCACTCGTGCTGGATCAGTGGCAGACTACCTTGTCAGCTCCTCCGGCCAACGGAGGAATGAGAGGGCAGAGAGGGGTCAGCAGGAGGAGAGTGGCTCCATAGCACCACTGGCGAGGAAGCCGGAGGGTGGAGATGATGACGGCGGCTCGGAAGAAAAACCGGCCGAATGACGTATTTTGTTCTTATGTTATCACTTTACTTGTACATGACTTATGATGAAAATGGAATGAAAAATGAATGAGAATCTCTTTTTGATCTTTTGGTTTGTTCTTCCTTTTATGTGTGAATGAATGGACGTGTGTATGTGGTAAAATGCAGCACATGAAGGAAAAATGCCAAAAATGCATGTGAGGATGCGATTGGGAAATGTAGGAAATGCATGTGGACGTGTGTGGATTAAATGTGTGGATGAGATGAAATGCTGGACAGGAGGAACGGAATGGAAAGTGTGTAAGACCGCCAGGTCTAAACAGAGGCAGAAAAGAATAACACAATCACAGCAGCAGACAAAATAACAGTCTATACTCAGACCGTCAGGATCAAGTAACGCATTATATGGAGGCCGTTAGAGAGGACAGAGCCCAAATTTCAGAACTGAGCAGTAGGAAGAGTAACGGTCCATAACTGGGGCGTCATAGATAAGTAACGGCCAAATGCTAGACCATTAAAGATGGCAGGGCAATGAGATATCAGGGCAACTAGCAGAAAATGCGACGGTTCAGGAACGGAGCGTCAGAGATAGATAACGGTCATGAGCAAGACCGTTGAGAATGATTGAACAAGAAGAGACCAAAATTGGACGGCAGATAATGTAACGGCTTAGAGGCCATACGTTGCAAAAGATAACGGTCCGATGCTAGATCGTCAAGCTTGACAGAACGAGATTGGGCTAAATTAAACCCACAGGAAATGTGACGGCCCAGAGCTGGCGGGTCAGATGAAAGTGACGGCCATACGATAGACCGTCAGAGAGTGAAGCGTACTCCGAGACGGATTGTGCCGTGAGAGGTAAAATCCGAGATAAGAACTGGAACAAGTTAGATCCGTTCTTAGACTCAACCCCTTGCCTTGAAGCAAGTTAGATAACGACCGTTTTTTGATATTTGGTCAAGGGGTGGAGCCTTATTAAATAGGCGGAAAACATAATAGAAATAACGCGATGCATGTGATGCATATGACGGTGTTTCTGAAATTTTGGAAAATATCTGAATTTTTGTGAGTTTTGGAAAATAATTGATGTTTTTGGATTTTGAAGTATGTGGTTTTTTTTTTGGATATTGAAATATATGATTTTTTTGGATTTTGAAATATATGATGTTTTTGGGTTTTGAAAATATTTGATGTTTTTAGATTTTGAAATATATGATGTTTTGGGGTTTTGAAAATATTTGATGTTTTTAGATTTTGAAAATATTTGATGTTTTTTGGATTTTGAAATATATGATGTTGTTTTTTTTTAGATTTTGGAAACCAGTGCCTTCCCCTGACAGCGTGGGTCCTTCTTATTGTAACGAGAGTTCCTGAGGTTGGCGTGCAACAAAGTGACAATCCCTGACCAAGGCCCAACTCGCATGACGATGCTTCTACTAGGGCCATACCCAGGGTACTAGTCTTGATCCTAAAAAGAAAATGGAACACGGGGGAAAGCTTAGGCCAGATATAGAAGCTTTTAGGACTTGGGTTCCTCTCCAGACAACCCATCAGAGATTTGGTCTATTGTGCCGAGGATTTGTGTCCGTCATCGAACCTTAGTCCACTCTAGGCATGCGTGCGACCGGGCTCATTCATCACTTTTCTTCTAGAGCTTTTGAGTATAGGTAGGGTAGACTTTTGAGATAATACTTTTGCTTTTGTCACAAAGATTGCTCCTTTGCTTTCTTTCTCTTTTCTTTGCTTGTGGCGTTAGGTCATAACGGACTGCCTCTATTTGAGACCTCCCTCGTTAGGGTGCCTAGATTGGT
Organism: Amorphophallus konjac; assembly: GCA_022559845.1. NCBI lineage: Eukaryota > Viridiplantae > Streptophyta > Magnoliopsida > Alismatales > Araceae > Amorphophallus > Amorphophallus konjac. The sequence continues at coordinate 21,828,980 of CM040121.1, forward strand.
CATCGCCTCCTTATTCACCTCTTGCCCCTGGGTTCAGCCGAGGAAAGAAACGGACAGGGACTTTGACTTTCCCCCAAAGCATGGCCGAGGAGAAACGATGTCTTCAAAGCGAGAACTTGACCAGGGATGTCGTGTAGTGTGTGATTGCTTCACTCGGGACCCTTATAGCGAAAGGAAGGGAATCCCTCGCTGCCGGGGTGGCACTGATTAGACTCTTAAGGAAAGAAACGTTTAAGATACAACCCATTCCACACGTGAGAGAGCTCCTCACCTTCTGCGTTTACTAAACGATAAGCATTCCCTAGATAAGCCTCTTTTACAACAAATGGCCCTTCCCAGTTAGGTTGTAATTTAGACCTAGGACCTGCAGACCGGATGAATTTATGTTTCAAAACTATATCACCTTTTAGAAATTTACGTTCAATCACCTTCTTTTGAAAGTATCGCGAAACTCTCTTTTGATAGACGGATACGTGATCGGCCGCGTTCATCCTCTTCTCATCCAAGAGTTCCAGCTGAACCAGCAACGCCTCTCGATGTTCATCGAGATTAAGTTCCTTATCGAGCTGCACTCTAAGGGAAGGGATTAAGATCTCATATGGGAGCACCGCCTCCATCCCATAGGTAAGAGCATAGGGAGTTTGTCCCGTGGGAGCTACGGACGGAGGTGCGGTAAGCCCACAGAGCTTCCACTAAGCATTTTGGCTAATCGGAAAACTTATGAGATTCGCATGTTTTCTTTATGATTTTAAGAAGGGTTTTATTAGTGGCCTCGCCTTGACCATTGCCTTGAGGATAATATGGAGATGAATGATGCAATGCATTATTGAACTTCTCACATAGGTCCTTGAGCTCTTGAGAGACGAACTGGGGTCCGTTGTCAGTGATGATGCTGCTTGGCACTCCGAACCGCGAGATGATATTCTTCATGATGAAGCGGCACACCGTTGAAGTTTTGATCTCCGCGTACGCCTCGGCTTCGGCCCATTTGGTGAAGTACTCAGTGGCGGTAAGGATAAAGGATTTTTGCTTGATCTGAGAATTAGGATCACCAAGCGGGCCGACAACGTCGAAAGCCCACATAGAGAATGGCCAAGGAGCGGAAAGAGGATGGAGAGATGAAGCTGGAGCGTGAATTTTATCAGCGTGGAGTTGGCATTTAAGACACCTCCGGACATAGAGGGAGCAATCTTCCTCTAGAGTGGGCTAATAGTAGCCCTGCCTAAGGATCTTCTTTGCTAGAGCCTGGCCATTGACATGACCTCCACACTCACTAGAATGGGCTGCTTCAGCCACTTTCCAAGCATCATTATCATCTAAGCATCTCATGAGCATTCCATTGGTAGCGCGCCTGTATAGTTCTCCTGCAACAATGGTGTACCTTGAGGCAGCTCTTCTTACTGCCTTACGCTGCTCGGCATTTGCCCCTTCTGGGAATGATCCTTCTTTGTAAAATAATTCAATTTCATGATACCAAGGCAATTCTTCTTCATCCATAATCTCTTCTAGCTCCATTAAAGATACTTCTTTAAGATCTTCCTTCTCAGCCCTCGCCTCTACAGCTTTCCTAAGGTTGATGAACCAAGGATCCTGAAGAGAGGGTGCGTCCAGTCTCTGAACGACGATAGTCTCAGTGCTCCAACTGAGAGGAAAAGATAGAGAGGAAGCAAGCGACGCCAGAGCATCACCTAGAATGTTCTGAGAATGGGGAGTATGGATATAGATCAACTTGCGGAATTGCCTAGCAAGGAGCGTGACCAAATCTTGATACAGCTTGAGTTTGGGGTCACGAGTGCGGTAAGTGGACAGAACCTGCCGCAGGACGAGCTGAGAATCTCCTATGATATTCAAATAGCGTGCACCTAGGAGATAGGTGTGCTTCAGTCCGGCCAGGAGAGCCTCATACTCAGCGATGTTGTTGGTAGCAGGAAATCGAAGTTGATAAGCAAAGGGAATAGTCACTCCCTCCGGAGTGAGCAGAACAGCGCCGATCCCTCGGCCTTGAGAATTGAGTGCACCATCGAAGTGCAGAGACCAAAAGGGATGATGGGTGAGGACAAAGAGATGCTCATCAGGGAAATCATCCTGAATAGAATCGGTGTGAGGAATGGGGAGATGGGCAAGATGCTCAGCGATGGCGTATCCTTTGACCACCTTCTGAATGACAAACGTGATCTCGAATTGAGAGAGGAAGCTCTGCCAGCGAGCTAACCTACTAGAAAGGACAGATTTTTCTAAGAGATAGCGAATCGGGTCCATTCTAGAGATCAACCTAACTGGGTGGGCAAGGAAGTAATGTTTAAGCTTCTGAGCTACCCACACTAAGGCGGCACAAGTCTTATCCATAGCGGTGTATCTGGACTCAGCTGGGTTAAACAACCGAGAGAGGTAATAAGCAGCCCGCTCTTTCCCTTCATCATCTACTTGTGCTAAGACCGCCCCTAGGGAGTCCTCGATAACCGAGATATATAGGATTAGGGGTTTCCCAGGGACAGGAGGTTGCAAAATCGGGGGATTGGATAAATATTCCTTTAAGTCCTCGTAGGCCTTCTGACAGTCTTGATTCCATTCAAACTTGACCCCCGCCTTAAGCAATTCATAAAACGGACGGCACCTTTGAGAATGTTGGGATATAAATCTTCTAATGAATTGCAATCGACCGATCAATCCTCGAAGTTCCGTAATGTTCTTTGGCGGAGGCATGTCCATGACGGCCTGTGCTTTATTAGGATCAATCTGGATCCCCCGTTTGCTCACTATGAAACCTAACAGCTTCCCTAAAGAGACTCCGAATACACACTTCTTCGGATTCATTTTTAGCTTGTAGTCCCTGGCTCTTTGCAGCACCTTAGCCAGAATAGAGGGGTGTTCTTCTTTGGTCCTTGACTTCACCAGAATGTCATCCACGTAGGCTTCCATATAGATATGCATCATGTCGTGGAAAATGACCATCATCGCCCTCTGATAGGTGGCACCCGCGTTCTTCAAACCGAACGGCATAACCACATAACAGTACGTGCCCCAGGGCGTGGTGAAGAAGGTTTTCTCTTGATCTTTCGGAGCAAGACGGATTTGATTATATCCTGAATAACCGTCCATAAATGACAAAGATTCGTACCCGGTGGTGCTATCGACCAGGACGTCTATGTGAGGCAGCGGGAAATCATCTTTGGGACATGCTTTATTAAGATCCCTGAAATCGATGCAGATACGCACCTTCCCATCTTTCTTGATAATGGAGACTATGTTTGCCACCCACTGAGGATATAGAACAACTCTAATGAATCTGGCCTTGTATAACTTGTCGACCTCTTCCTTAATCCTTAAGGCCATGTGGGGGTGAAATCTTCTTGACCGTTGTTTTACAGGTGCTGCCCCTGGTTTAAGCACAAGTCGATGTTCCACTAAAGAGGAGTCAAGACCTGGCATGTCCTCATAAGACCAGGCGAAAGAATCGCTATACTCCCTCAGAACCTTAATTAAATCTTCTTCTACTTGGGAAGGGAGATTAGCGGCAATAATGATGGGCCTTGGGTCTTCTTCAGTTCCCATATTTATTTCCTTCGTAGGTTCATCCACTGCCGATGACGGTTCGTCGAATTTCTTTAGTCCTTGTGCATACAAATCAGCAGTGTCATCTACGTCGCTGTCCTCATTAATCGGATCTTTTTCATCTAGGATTTCATAGACGCCGAGTCCGTCATCGCTCCACACCCCTTCTATTTCCTCTATATCTTCAATCACAATTGCCGTAGCAACAAATTCCGGACATTTCATAAGAGCATGACAATGCTGAGCTAGGTCTTGCAAGAACCTATCAGGAACGGATCGGGAAAGATGCGCAAGCGGGCGCGGTTCAGAGGAAGAAAGGTTGGACGATCTAGAACAAGACCCTACTTCTTTATACCTACCTGACTCTACTTCCCTAGACTCGATGGACCCTAATCTTAACCTAGGATAAAGAAGACCTAGTGGAAGGGAAGGAGTAGGGGACTCGTGCCCCTGGGAGGAAGATGGAGACAGGGTAGCATAATCTTCCACTGAAATCTTCGTTTCGAATTTGACATTTTTTTTTGGAGATCAGTAGAGACTACACAGCAAGATGAAGGAGGCGGGAGCTGCATGGGGAACAGCTCGGGGAAGATGCAGTCGAAGAAAGGATCGGAAGATGAGAACCACATCTCGTGGAGCTGGGTGTTGGGAGGAGGTGGAGTGAATAGAGTGGATAGATCAATGGGCGGGCAATGCCCGCAAGCACAAGGAATGAATAAAATTTCAGGTGGATCAATAAAGGATGGATTTACCATGATAGGAGGAAGATAGGGTAAGAATTCCCATTGCTGTAGGAGAGATTGAAAGCGGGAGGGAGACCAAGAAAAGACAATCGGCGAGCTCCCCTTTTTCCATGGATGCTGAACTGGCTACTTCTTCGGCTTCCATTGGACGATCCGAACCTCTTGATGCTGCTGGTAGTCTTCTTCATGAAATATCCCCTGAAGGGCTTGACCATAGTCAATCATATCATCAACTGGCCCCCGTAGCACTGGGGGTGGACTGGCAATTGGACAGACTGTATCTTCCCTTGGCGGAACTGGCTGCGGAACTAATGTGACGGGCTGGAGAGGCCCTCGAACAAAATGTTGACGGTAGTCCCAGGTGAGTGGCCCAGAATCACCCATCATAGACAATGCAGTCTCTCGGTAGCCGAGACATCTTCTGTTCATTTTCCTGCCCTTGGGGATGGGCTTAGTTCGTCCCTGTAATTGAGCACCGAGGCCTCTCCCCGACTGATAGCCTAGCTTGAGTATAATATCACAGCCCTTGGAATCTCGGATCTGGGGCTTTACCTTGATATTAACTGCTGCAGTGACGGACTTGTGGGGTGCGTAAGCCCAAGGGAAATTTAAGTCCAGCACTAACATGACGGGCCTACTGCTTTGCCATAATGTAGGAAGAACCTTTTCTGAAATAGCCTTCATTGATTGGATTGTGGATAAACTTTTAACTTTGACGACCCTCCCTTGGAAAGGGAATTTAATGCATTGATGTGCAGTAGAGGGTACATCGCCAAAGTATCAATCCATGGACAACCCAAGATAGCCTTGAACATAGGGTCAATGTCCAGTACATAGAATTCCACGGGCATAGTGAGAGGCCCAAGCTCTGCTTGAATAGTGACCACCCCGTGACAGGCTCTTCTTGAGTTGTCATATGCTGCTATGGTGGTGGGGGTAGGTCGCAGTAGTTCTTCAGATATGTTGCAAGCTCGGAGGGTATTGAGTGGGCACACGTTAATCGATGCCCCTGTATCAACCAGTGCGGCGTCAATACTAACTTTGTTTAAAGTAATTGTGATGCAAAGCGGCATTTGCCGAGCTTCTGGAGGTGCTAGCTTGGTTTCTGAAAATGTGATTGCCGGCCCTTTAGAAATAGTTGCCAATGTTGTTGGTAAGCTGTCAACTGCCATGTCTTCGCTAACCATCACCTTCTGTAAGAAGTCCCTGAGAGCATCCTGGTGAAGGGTAGATCTCTTGATAAGCTCCAGGACCGATATCTTAGCAGGCACCCTGTCCAGATGATGTAGCAAGTCATACTGGGTACCCGGCAGAGGTTCGGCCTCTTCCTGTTCGGCAGCCGATCGGGAAGACTGGGGATTGGAAGTAGTGGGATAGTTCCGATGGAACAACCGCCCGCTCCGTAGGGCGAGGTTTTGTGTCGGAACGGCATCAGGGGAAGATATTACTGGCCCGGTAGGAAGGATAAGTGGGGTAGGCTGTGCGGGAGAAAGGATTTGGTGGGAAGTGGTGTTGGTGGAAGTGATGAGCGGTGATGGGCGGATGATGGGTGAAGGATTAGTGGAAGGCGGGGTGGTGGTGATGGGTGATGATACGGAGGGAGGACAGGATAGTGGAGGCGTGGTGATGAGCGAAGGATTGGGTGACGGTGTGATGATGGTAGCGGGGGTAGCTGGTGGTGGGTGTGACAGAATTGCGAGTGGTGGCGGAGTTACTGGAGTGGGTGTGAATGGGAGAATGAGTGGTGAAGGTGTTGGATGTGTGGGTAGGATGCTAGATGGAGCAAGGGGATTATGGTAGTTATGGTGGAGGGCCATTACCTGCGGCGTAGCGCTGTCATCATCAAAAGACCACCCGACGTTGGGTACCGGGGGTTGGACAACATTGACCTGAGCCGGTGCCGGCGGCTGAGGCTGCGGAGCGGGAGGATGGTTCGGCATCGGGTTTTGGTGAATCCCCAAATCCTGAACCGACTGTTGTTGCTGCTGTGGTGGGTGCTGCGGCTGCAGTGCTTGTTGCTGATGCACTTGCTGCCTCGGCGGCTGCCTTCTTTTCTATTTGATTTCTGTGATGGCCCTGTGCATCTCGGCCCAATCAATTCTTTGCCCTTCATGAAGGTCATATACCAGGTCCCTGAACTGAAAGGATCCTTCGATTGTGTGGCCCGGCTGTCTGTGGAACATGCAGTATTTGGTCTGATCAACGGCCGGGTTCCAAACAGGTCGTTCCGGAGGAAGTTGTATAGCATTGATTGACATGAGAGCCGAGAAGATATCTGTGAGAGTTTCCGGCAAAGGTGGGTATTGTGCCCTCTTAGGAGCCGGGCACTTATTATTGTTGTTGTTGTTATAGCCGTTGGGCGGAGGGACGTTGTGGTATTGCGGAGAGGGTGGTGGTTGTTGTGGTGCGGCGAAGGTATTCTGTGGAATGGTGAAGGTGGGCGGAGGGTTTTGCGGAGTGGCCTGGTAGTTTTGAGGAGTGGGATTCTGTGGAGTGCGGGGATTTTGAGGGAAGCGGAAAGGTGCGGCTTGGTACGGGAAAGCAACGGCTTGAACTTGCTCGTTCGTTTGGACTCCCTCGGTGACCGGCCCTTGAGGTTTCTTGTGGTACTTGGGCTTTTGATTCTCAAAGAGCGAGTGAATGGGGGAGTCCTTGAACTGTGTTTGGATGAACAGCGCCCGGCTATAGAGTAGGTGCATGTTGGCTATGTCGTTCATGGCCAGAATGTTTCGGAAGATCGGAGTAGCATTGGAAATAAGTAACTTGACATTCTCTTCCTCCGGGATATGACCGGGCACTCTAGCAGCCATTTGCCTCCACCTATCTGCATAAGTTGCAAACTCCTCATCCGGTCTCATCTTTTCGGCCACCAAATCTGTAAAAGAATATTCCGGGCCGACCCTGTCTTGAAACCGCTGAATAAACTTATCTTTCACCACCTTGAAGCTTTCGGCGTCTTCTAATGGCAAAGAGTAGAACCATTCCAATGCAACGCCGTCCAATGATCGGCGGAACAAATACGCCATGAGGCGATCATCATACTGGAATTGGGCCGATTCATACAAAAAGTCCCTTACGTGAATAAAGGGATTGCCGTTCCCGTCATATTTGCGATAATTGGGGAGCTCGGATTGTGGAGGGAACCGGATGTTCTGAAAGCTAGGAATTGGAACATCTGCCAAGGACTGTGGGCCAACCCGCTTCTGGAGGAAATCGAGTTGCTGTTGCATGGTGGCCCATTTATCAAGTAATTCCTGCTCTCTGGATGGAGCAGGGGTAGTGAGAGATGATGGTTGAAGTTGAGGAGCGGAAGGGTGGACCGTAGCAGAGGGTGGAAGCCCATAAGAAAGAGCAGAAGGATAAACGGCCAAGGCAGGGGGCCTATAAGAAGGATACTGGGCTGGAGATTGACCCAGATTAGAGTGGGCTTGGACAACCCCTAGCTGAGGGCGCAAGAAATCTGAAGGGCCCACAAGGACTTGTGGAACCATCGGGCTAGACATATGATGATCCAATTGAATGAAAGAAGGGATGGCAGACTTCTCCTTGTCAAAAGATTGCTGGGCCGAAGTAGAAGATTGGCCCGTCTCCATGCCAGCAAAGGTGATGGTCCGGGGTTGGACCGGAGTAAGATCAATCGGAGTGGGTTGAATGGAAGGCCCACCAATCCTAGGTTGGTCGATGGAGGGATTGGATTGACCCTGCATAATCGTGGGAGGGGAGATATTGGATCCTTGCATGGCCTGATAGACAGCTTGGACTTGGGCCGGATCTAATTGGGCCATCATTTGGAGAATGGAGCCTACAGAAGGAGAAGAGAAAGAAGGGGTGGCTTGACCACCCTCCATGGGGGTGGAGGATGAAAGAAGGGATGTCCCCTCTCCAGAAGAGAATGAGGTAACCCTAGCAAGGTTTTCAAGAAGTCCTTGAGGAAGGGAATCCTCTTGGGAACGGGGAGGATTGAAAGAAGCCATGGTGGATTCGAAAAGCGGGTTTGAGTAGAACTTGGAGAAGGAATTGACCCTAGGAGGTGCTTCCAACGGACGAAAATAACTCCACATGCAACGGACAACCTTGACAAGATGCAAACACACAACACAAACAATCACACGATGAGCAACCAAACGCGGATGATTTCTAACAAAGATGCAAGTGACAAGAGATGAAGACACTCAAAGTCAACCAAGTTGTTTAAGATGATGTGACAAGATTTTTATGATTTCCTTTTTGGAACTTTAGTAGATTGATTAGGATGTGCTCTCAACAATAGGTTCCTGATAGGAGAGGGTGTAAAGCTTGGTTTGACTCTAAATGCGATCACTCCTTCACTTATGCGATCCTAGACACGGGGTGGGAAAGGTACAACCGGCCCGGCGTCCGTGTGGGAATCCACGGCTCTCGGGGACTTATGGAGGTCCCTGGTGTAATTTCCTAGTCGGCCCCAAGGAATATGGAGACGAGAGGTCCGTACACCAAGGTAGGAAAATGCAATCTAATGTATGATAATATGCATGAACCTATGTGCACCAGAGTGCATGCAAATTCTAACCTAGAATCTAGCAAAGAAGTATGAAAATAATGATATAGATATATAGACCAACCAGGGAGGAGATCAGATAACACCCAAGCAAGAATATCACAGCAAAAATTGCGGAAATAGAATGCACCTCGGGATGCGTACCTGTCTGGAGTGTAACGGTCTAGAAGACCCGCGTCAGAAGTATATAACGGTCAAAGACCAAACCGCCAGAAGCAATATAACGCAGGGATCCAGGACCGTCGGATGAGCCAGAGAGCCAAAAACAACCAGAAAATAGAAGGGGAATCCGGAGAAGACCAAACAACAGGATGAGGAGTGTAACGGTCTAAAGCCCCTACGTCAGAGTAGGGTAACGCAGGGACAGAGGACCGTCAGACTACCCAGAGAACCAGAAACAACAGGGAGTAAGAGGGAAATCCGAGGAAAACCGAACAAGGAAATGATGGCAGGTTTAGATAGAGATCAAGACATGATTGGCACAAGATGTCCCACCATGATCGCCAAAAAATTATCTGTTGATTTATTTGCTTCCTTCTTCTTTGTGGTTATGATGAGATGATAAAGATGATAAGCAAAAATCAATGATCTCAATCAACCTAAGGACATGTGAACCATGAACCTAGGCAATCAGAACAAGCTCTAGCATGGGCAATGCTATCTCAACCAAACTATACTAAAGAAAGTAAAGAAAAACACACGCCGGGGCGTAGAGCAAGAGCAAATAAAAACACACCGCGTGGGTGGAACAAGCAAAGGAAATAAGAGATATGAGAGAGAAATCAATGCCCAATACTAAGGAAAGAACATGATCGCCACTAAGGTAATAAAACAAGCCACAGACCTGGTCAATACCTTAGAAATAGGTGGATGAAGCACCCACCCACGGGAGAGAGAAACCAATAGGAAACTGTAGCCTCGATGAATGTAACGGCCTACTGCTCACGCGTCACGGATAGAGTGACGGTCGCCCGATGAACCGTTATATGAACCTGACGCGTATGCTCAAGATCGTCAGACGACCTGCAGAAATAGCTTATGAAGTATTTGAACTCCAAATCTTCCAGCCGGCCAGAAGACTTGGGCCTCGTCTAATGATCCCTGTAAACCTGCCAAAGAACGTAAAACGCAAGAAAACAATCCCAGATTAGCCATTTAAACAAGCGTAGTATCATTTCTTAAAGAACTTAAGATCATTCAAAAGGAAAGGGGAATACCGGGGAAGTGTTGGTTTTTTAACCTCTCTGGGCATTTTAAAAGACAGGAAGGATGTTTAGATGATGAAAATAGATGAAGAACGTGGGAGAAAGAAGAGGGATAATGCTTTGATGAAAAGGAGGAGGAAAGAACACAAGTGTGACAATGATGGAAACTCAAATATAAGGAAATGAATACTCCCTTCACCGTGAAGCGGATGGACGTGAGGAACAATTCTCCTTGGTTGGATGTGGCTCCAGAATGCGGCAGCACTTCGACGCGAACTCCATATCTTCCTCTCTCGGGCCATGAAGTTAAGGGTGCTATTTATAGGCCCTCAAAATCTATGGTCAAGCAGAGGATAATCCAGCAAGAAAAGAGGATAACTCTTAGCAAACCTTTGAAGATAATATCACCAAGAGTCCATAGAAACAAACAGAAGGTTCTACGGATCAGATTTGGAAGAGAAATCATAAGATCAAATCCTTATCTCAACTACGGAGTAGCAGAGAAAAAGGCCTGAACTGTCAGGACTCTCTGTTTGATGTAACGGCTGCACGACAGACCGTCACAAACAAGTAACGCGCCAGGGAGAGACTGTTATACTAACCTTATCTCAAAAGAGATAAGATCAACGGAGGAAGATCAAAACAATAGGACTCTTTGAATGAAAGTAACGGCCAAGGGTGGATGCGTTATAGGAAAGTAACGGCTGCACGACAGACCGTTAGATTCAATGGATAGGCCAAAGGTAAGGATTGAAACAAAGGCCTCAAGTCGTAGGACTCTTCAAGATGTAACGGTTCAGGGCTCATGTGTTAGAGGAATGTAACGCCCCTGGTGTGGACCGTTAGAAACAATGAGGATCAAAAATAAGAGAGCTTGCTAAGCTTCATCAAACGAGAAATCGTGGAACCATACTCAACCAAGGAGTTAAGACCCATGAAATAAGCTCCAAACTGATGAAGGAGACTCAACGAAGGAATGAATAACTTGGAGCATCACATAGAATGAACAAGAAGATGACCTGACTTATCGGTCATAAAACGGGTGTCAACAGCGGCCGGCGCATATGCTAGTGGGATGAGGAGATTCGACGAGCCGACAGCCACCGTAGAAGAGTCCACCAAAGAAATTAACTCGGGAACTGAGGAAGACCCTAGGATCGTCCTCATAAGTGATAATTTACCATCCTCTGAAGAAGCGGCATTAATTAAGGTTCTCAAAGAGTATAAGGACACGTTTGCATGGAGCTATGAGGATATGCTGGGGCTGGATTCCACCTTGGTCGAACACCGTTTGACTCTAAAGCCGGGGTCCGTCTCGGTAAAATAAAGGTTAAGGCGTTTCCACCCTCAGATGGCTTTGAAAATGAAAGAAGAGATCGACAAGCTCCACAAAGCCAGGTTCATTAGAGTCGTCATTTATCCTCAATGGGTGGTGAACATTGTCCCGGTCAGAAAGAAGGATGGGAAAGTCAGGATTTGCATCGACTTCCGGGACCTTAACCGTGCGTGTCCAAAGGATGATTTTCCTTTGCCTCATATTGATGTGTTAATCGATAACACGGTGGGTTATGAGACTCTCTCATTTATGGATGGATTTTCAGGATATAATCAAATTCGTTTGGCAGAAGAGGATCAGGAGAAGACATCATTCACTACACCTTGGGGAATATATTGTTACGTGGTCATGCCATTTGGGTTGAAGAATGCTGTAGCTACTTACCAAAGAGCTATGATGGCCATATTTCATGACATGATGCATATATACCTGGAGGTGTATGTGGATGATTTATTGGTGAAATCAAGAACCAGGGTGGAACATCCGAATGTTTTGACTAAGGTGTTGCAGAGATCAAGGGAGTTCCAATTGAAAATGAATCCGAAGAAGTGTGTGTTTGGCATATCATCGGGTAAATTATTGGGTTTCATTGTGAGTAAAAGAGGGATTGAGATAGATCCCAATAAAGCTAAGGCCATCAGGGATATGGCACCTCCCAAGAATTTGAGGGAAGTTCGAGGTTTAATTGGGAGGCTACAATTCATCCGTCGGTTTGTGTCTCAGCACTCACAAAGGTGTAGACCTTTCTATGAGTTGACCAAGCCAGGAGTAGAATTCCATTGGGATTCTAAGTGTCAAAAAGCTTTTGAAGGGTTAAAGGAATACCTAGCTAATCCACCCATTCTCATTCCACCCAAACCAGAAAAACCTCTGATCCTTTACATCTCAGTCTTGGATGACTTCGTAGGAGCCGTCCTTGCACAAGCCGATGAAGAAGGCAAGGAACGGGCAACCTATTACTTGTCCAAACTCTTCAATTCTTGTTAACAGAAGTACACAGCCATGGAGAAAACATGTGCTGCCCTCGTTTCGGTAGTGCATAAATTGAAGCACTACTTCCTAGCTCATGAGGTTCATTTGATTGCCCGCATGAACCCTATCAAGTTCCTCTTGGAGAAATCCATTCTTACTGATAGGCTGGCACGCTGACAGAGTTTCCTATCTCAGTTTGACATCACCTACATTCAGCAAAAGATAATCAAAGGCTATGCTATAGCCGAGCATCTCGCTCACCATCCTCTCCCCAAGTTTGATCCTGTCCAATCAGAGTTTCCAGATGAGGAACTAATGTCCATCGCCCAATCCGATGAGCCAATATGGACGTTATATTTTGATGGAGCTCTGAATTCCCAAGGGAGGGGTATCGGCATTGTCCTTCTGACACCCGAAGGCGTTACTATTCCAGAGGCATTTCATCTCGCATTCCTAGTCACCAATAATATTACTGAATATGAGGCTCTTCTAGCTGGTCTGGAACTAGTCCATTCCTTCTATATCACCGAATTATGAGTTATGGGTGATAGTCAACTTGTTCTTCGCCAGGTGCTCACCAAATATCGCACCCTCGATCCCAAACTCAAGCCTTATCAAGAGCTGGTCTCCGCTTATGCCAAATTGTTCACTAAGCTGATCTTTGTCCATGTTCCTCGCGAACAGAACATTCTAGCCGATGCCCTCGCCTCCTTGGCGTCATCTTTTAAATTCCCTTTAGGTGCATGGTCTAAATCCATCACCATCTACAAGTGTCTCGTCCCTGCCGTTCAAGACCCTTACCTCTTAAAAATCAAAGAAAGAGTCTTACGGAAGGTTCAGGAAGGAGAAATTCTTGAGAAAAGGGAAATCATGTTGGCAGAATTTGAAGAAGAACTGGCTGATGAGGAGAAGCCTTGGTTCTATGAAATTGTCAAATATTGCAAAGATCAGTCTTACCCTGAAGGAGCCACCATAGAGGATAAGAAAGCCATAAGAAGGGTGGCCCAGAAATACACATTGGTTGGAGGTCTACTCTATAGGAGGAGCCTTACTGGAGTTCTATTAAGGTGTCTTGATGACGATGAGGTCTGAAAATGTGTAGAGGAAGCACACTCAGGTGTGTGCGGTGGCCATGTAAATAGCCAAATGTTCGCTAAGAAGATCATTCGGCAAGGCTTTTACTGGCCCACCATGGAAGAAGATTGTGCTATCTATGTCCGTAGGTGTGTCAAGTGTCAACTTCACGCCGATAAGATTCATTCACCATCTTCCTCACTTCATCCAGTATCCTCCCCATGGCCCTTCTCCATGTGGGCATTTGACATCATTGGTCCACTAGGTGATCCCAACTCCCTCACCAAGCAGAAATCCTTCATCCTCACTGCGACGGAGTATTTCACCAAATGGGTCGAAGCTGAAGCTTACACGGAAATCAAGGCATCAACAGTCTGCAAGTTCATCATGAAGAACATCCTCACAAGGTTCGGCATCCCAAGCACAATCGTCACCGACAATGGGCCACAGTTCCTTTCTCAAGACCTTCAAGACCTTTGCAAAAGGTACGCAATTACATTGCATCATTCGTCGTCTTATTATCCACAAGGTAATGGCCAGGCAGAGGCCACCAACAAAACATTGATCAAAATCATTAAGAAAACTTGGGAGTCTAGTAAGTTTTCAGATTGGCTGAAAAAGCTTATCAAAGCTCTATGGGCCTACCGCACGTCAATCTGTACCCCCACTGAGTAGACCCCATTTGCCCTTACTTATGCGATGGAAGCGGTAGTCCCGTACGAGACTCTGATTCCTTCTCTCAGGGTACAATTGGATAAGGAATTTCCCCTCGACGAACGTCGTGATTCACTCATTGCCCAGTTGGAACTCTTAGATGAGAAGCGGCTGGCCGCTGTCGAGCATGCACGTGTTTATCAAAATAGACTCGCTCATTTTTACCAAAAGAAGGTCATTGAAAGAAAATTCAAAGATGCCGAGATGGTCGTAAAAAGAATTTTTGTCAAACCTAGAGGGCCGCATTCCAAACTCCAACCCAATTGGGAAGGACCATATGTGGTTTAGGCTGCGTATCCCGGCAACGCCTACAAGCTAGTCAATGCCGAAGGAACCGAGTTATCCCACCCCTGGAACGGACTTTATCTTAAGAAATATTACCCTTAGACAGGTGTAACAACTGGCATGGTACGAGGACCATCGGAGTTGGAAAGCCACTCTTCGGTCTTTGTAGTCTAACTCAGGGTTAACATGCGCATACTCCCACACCTATCTTTCGGGATCAAACGAAGTGGAACTCGAGGGAAGCTATAAACAAAAAGAAAAAAAAAGAGAGTGCCTAGTGTTCGTCATGCAGTCAAGTCTTTGCTCTGTCCTTCATATGACCCATTAAGGTTCGGTAGGTCTCAGGTCTTGGTCCGCCAGAACCGTAGAGATTCCTGTCCGGTCATGTCGACTTACACCCACTAAAAGAAGGCAACACGCACACACACAGCTGTTTTTGCCAAAAAAATGATAGTATTACTTATCGTGGGGCTGTACTCGAAGGTCTCCAGGAAAGTCGTAATCTTTGTTCTCTTCTTTCGCGACCCAATGAGACAGCCGGCGCCCTTAAAACGCTGAGCGTAAGGGAACCAAAATACCATACCTTGAAGGCGAGAGTAGGATTTATCTCCTCGAACTCGAGTCAGAGCGCGAGAAGAGGGCAGTGTCCCCGCAGGCATACAAGAGGGATTCCTACATATCAAATCATCATGTCTCCCTCAAAAAAAAAAAATCAAAGTCAAATGAAAGCCTGGTCGTGGCCATGCCTGATTTCAACAAGCGAAACCCCTCAAAACAAAAGCTATATTTCACAAAGGGGCAACGTAATTCTGTTCGGGGTTTGGTCCGAAGTCGCCCAAAAGGGAAAGGTCGAGTAGGTCCCGGTTGACTCGTTGGGTTAACGATTTTGCTGGTCCTCTCAGAAGGTTTATCCCACCGCACTCTTCTTTCTCCCCTCAAAGATGAAAGCTCAGTGAAAATCCTGAAAGGCGTGCCCCGCTAAGGCAAGCGACTTCGTTTTAGCAAAACACATATGTAATTGTCTACTTCGAAAAGTAAAAGCCATCGCCGCGAAGGAGTCTCGGTGTTTCTGGCCGGTCAAGACCTCTATCTACCACCTCGGTGGATTCTTAGTTTAACCTCGGGCTTAGGTCAATGCAAGCGCGTCACCAATAGCTGCGACGGCGTCTGATTCCGGGTCAGCGTCGCGCGGTTGGCTGTTAGGGTTCCAGGGTGTTCCATCCTATACCATCTAGAGTTGTGAGGAAATAGACCCGGGTCGGACAAATCTTTTACCTCGAACACTCTTTCAGCGTATCCTTGTGGTCGGAAGCAACTGGGAACCTAAGCATGGCATGACGGTTTTGTCATCAGGTTAAGTCTTAACCGGCAGGATTATCACTTGAGGAGTCTAGGGGCCCAAATCAATCTAGATGTGCGCACAGGATACCTGGGAGATTAGTAGGAAACCATGTCTTTACAAGAGTCAGGTGCCATAAGAATGGTCGCTAGGCATCAATCCAAAAAATAAATAAATTTGAAGTGACACTCGGAAGACGCCGTCAGGTGAGTCTCTAAGTGAGAATTCTCTCAGAGCATGTTAACCCTGCATTAAGCTACTTAGGAACGATTTAAACACCCCTAGTCCAAGAACCATGCCGGTTGTAATAACAAGTGTCTTTCAAAAAAACACAAAAAAAGGAATTTAAAAAAAACATAAAAAAATTAATTAAAAATTAAAAAACAAACAAACAAACAAAATTTTACATCCGTGTGATCTCATTTGTGCGCTACACTTTTATATTCTGTTCCCATTTGTGTGCCCATGTGTTGCATTCATCATCTTTGCTCTTTCCTTAATTGATAAAGGCTTGGCCCCTTGACCCGTCATCAAGGATAGTCAAAACAAATATTCGCTTGTTGAGCAAGGGGCCAAGCCAGAATGGAAAAGTTGACTTGTTTCATTAAGCAATGTGTACATGATTGAAAAACAGGAATGAAGACAGAAGACATGAAACTGAACATTCCTTCCTTTATTTCCTTCTAGAAGTTGTACATTAAGTTCCATCCTCTCTCTCAGAGCTACCCCTCTCTCCGCTCTCCAGGCGAGGAACCCTGGAGGGTGTTGCTAAACCATGCAAGGCGGTGCCTCTACTGCTCTGTACCCCTCTTCCCGTCTCTGCTCCCCGTCAATCGACAGGGGCGGCAAAGAAGCTGCTAACACGAAAGCCACGCTCTCGTGCTCTTCGGTAGCGCTCTTCACCATCTCTCAGCCATTGTTCAGTAAGACCGAGGCTGGTTCGGAGTTCAAACAGTTGGGCCTCCATGGCCCTCCGCTCCTCCCTCTCAGCCAATCTATCGGCTCTCTCTCTTTCGATGTCTCTTTCCCTTTCCGCGCGTTCTCTCTCTCTGTCCTCCCTTTCCAGCTGAAGGGTAATCCTCAGCTCCACGGCATCTCGAGAAGAGCCATCGTCTGGACGATGCCGCAACTCTTCCTCCAGTTCCGCTATTCTGGCTTCCCCCTGTGCAATGCTGGCAAGCGCATCTTACACCTCTTTTGTCTGCCATAACCATCATCTCAGATATGTGGAGGCACGGATAAGTGAAATTCAGTGGCAAGACTCTCACCTATGCGGAGAGCATTCCTTCTGCCGCTATGGCCCGCTGCGTAGTATGAGCAAGCTGCTCATGAAACAAATCAAGTTCAGAAGTGGGGATCCATAAACTGGAAGAAACACTATCCGCCCCCATTGCTGAGGAAGCCGCATCAAGCTGGGCGCGCTGCAACACATGTAAGGTGACACTGAGGATCTAGCACAAGGAATCTTGGTCTATGATCGTGTGTATGTAGGCTTACCGAGGAACTCAAGGTTGCACGAGTGTCATGTAACTGCCGCTCCGTGCCTATCAGGCGAGCTTGCAGGTTCGCTATCATAGTGTCGCGAACATCCTATGGCCAGGGCATAGGTTAACAAACAAAAAAAATAAAAAAAAACACAAAAAAATAAAAAAGGGGAAAGAAAAATATGCTCACCTCCATAGTCCCCTCGGGATGGAGTCGCTCTGCATACATCGCCTTATAGAGGCATAGATAATCCCCGCTGTCTTGAGCATGTGACTCCACGAGTGTGCCACCCCGTTGCCAGTCTTTATATTGCTCGAGGAACCGCACTCGCCAATCAACGGAGGTCACCGGGCCACACGTCCTCCTCCCCATACGTGGTGTTGTGGTCATGTCCACCCATTCTTGGGCGAGCCCTAGAGTCCTCATGGTCAATCGTAGCCGAAGTGGCTCGATTTCGTTCAAACAGTGCATCCAGAGGTCACGTCTAAACCGGGCACGGCTAGTTATGACCCATGGTTGATCGGCATCGGTCATGCCCGCATAAGACCTCCAGACCACCTGGGTCAGGTCATACACATCTTCTTAATCAAAAAATAAAAAAAGAGAGAGATAATGGAATAATAACCACCATCGCCGCGGGGAACTCTTGCAACTCGCGTCTTAACACTATCAGCTGGTAGGATAGAGGGGCTGGGTTCGTGATGGGTTGCCACCGCCTCGCCAGCGGCATCGCCATTGGACACCAATGACGAGCCTTTCCCATTGGGAGGTAATAATAGCTCCACAACTACACCATCATATGTTGTTAACACATATATATATAAAAAGAAAAGAAAAGGGATAGAGGGGATACATGGATGAACGGCGTGAAACCACTCACTGTTACCTCTCTGTCTGCCCTTTCAGATAGACCCGCGAATAGATGCGCCAACATGGCTGCTCCCCAGGCGTATCGTCCCACTTTCTCAGGGTCTACAAAGAATTCTAAGAAGCGGCAATGAATGATGTCTCCTTTCAAGCCCAGCAATAGTTTCCCCAACATGAAGAAGAGGAATTTTCTCAAATCCATGTTGGCTCTCTCCCAATTGCTCGCATCTACACAGTAGACAGCACGGCATCCTCTTTCAGTCCTCTCCATGAACTCTTCCAATGACTCCTCATCACGAGAACGAATGTCAGTAAGCCCCAACGTCTCCATAACAGGCGTCTTGGCTACGGACCTATTCTTACAATCATCTAGGTCCACTCCTAGTAACCTCTGGGCAGCCTCTCTGTAGTCAGAGTATGTGATGCCAGTCAGCGCCTCACCATCCACTTTCAGGCCCGTAATTTGGACCACATCTTCCAGGCTGGGCACCATGTGCCCCCAAGGCATCAAGAAAGCACGGCTCATGGGATCCCACCTTTCACGCAATGCTTGGACGAGGGCAAGGTCGAGCTTGATTGGCTCGATCCAAAGAAAGACTCCAAGCCCCATCACGTCTAGCCTGACCTTCTGACGGGAGACCCTTGTATGCAGCCACTACCAACTCCCATGGAATGTGTGATTTCATCACACCCTGCGCATACACAAGGAGGGGTTGTGTCAAAAGGGAAGAAGAGAGAATGAGAGAAGGGGTAAGAAAGCTCATCTTACGAGTTACGATTGGGTCTTTTCACTGAAGTGCCCTTCGAGGTCTGAGAGCCTCCTGGAACTGCTACCACTGGACCTGCTTCTCTTCGAGGAATGGGAAGATTTACCCTCCATTTTGAACCTTAGAACCCTTAGTTCTTCCGTTTCTGTGGAAACTTGTACTCTCCGAGTTGGCTCCTGATGCCCCTGGGAGGACGAACGAGCAAGGTATTTATAGAAATGAGAGAAGGGCGAGCCAAGACTGCCTCCATCACTGTTAACGATAACCCTTGTGACAAGGCACCTTCCTTGTGATCCCACATGCGTCACTTCACCGCTCATGCAGGGTAATTGATTGATGGTGTGATATGATGACTCACTCCCTACGCAGTCTAAGGAGGCCATGTCATGTTGTAGAGGTCGTCAAGGAGAAGGGGCTAGAGCCGTCATTATTGACTTCGGCGGTAGATTTCCGTGTGAAATACGGTCAGAGCAAGATATGATTCCATGTTTTCGGACGGGGTCTCGACAAGCACATCACATGGGAATAGAGAAGAAGCATAGGGAAGAAAGAACACGCAAGAGAATAAATAAGCGGCAGGAAATCAAATCACTCCATTCATAAGTCTACATAAAGTGTCATAAACATCACAATCATGAACATCGCAAGAAAGGAGGCAGGTATGCTAGCTCGCCAACTCTAGCCATCATCTTCATGCTCATCCCTCTAGGCGTCCCTCTCCTCTCCCCTGAGGTAAGGGTCCCTCACGGGCCTTCTGGGGCTCCGTGAAGCAGCAGTCCCCTCACCCCGCAACACCTGCTCAGCAACGGTGACTCGCTGCTGCTCCCCTAGCGTGGTGAAGAAGCCACCGATAGAAAGGTGGCCAAACTGGTGGAGTCGCACCCCGAACTCTCGTGCTCTCTCGTAACGCGTCTCTATGACTCCTAGCCTCTGCTCCATAACTCGAAGGCCTAGCTGGAGCTCTCTCAACTGGGCCTCCAAAGCCTTCCTCTCGTCCTGATCCTGCTGTCACTCGGCCTTTCTTTCCTCTCTCTCCTTCTCCCTCTCCACTCTCTCCCTCTCTGCCTCTCTTCTTGCCGCCTACAGGAAGACCCTTAACTCCAGGACGTCTGGAGGCGGCCTCTACTCATCATGACGCCGCAGCTCTGTCATAGTTGCTACCCAGGCATCACGCTCCTCTTCAGCCCGGATCGCGCGGGCCACTGTACTGGCAAGTTGCTCCCGGAGGGAGGTGATCTCCAGAAAAAGAGATTGAGAGCTGGAGGACAATCCGCCAGCCATCCCTGCCATCGCTGCCTGCTGAGCACACTGGAGCAGGCAAACAACAGTCATTGGCTAAGCCCCGGGATTTCATAATAATAAATAAATAAATAGGGTCATTCTTTCACCTCTATCCATCTCCCGAGCTGAAGAGGCCCCACTTGGCTCCCCCTACACTGCCGCAAGTAGCCGGCACTCTCCTGCGTGGGCGCACCACCTTGCTGCCCGTCCTGAAACCGAGCAAGGAGCCGTATGCGCCAGTCTTCAAGTTTCGCCTTGCCGCATCTCTCTCCCCCGACGCGGTTCGGCTCATCCGCGCTCGCCCATTCATCGGCCAAGCCCGGGATCCTTGTCATACCCTGCGCATCAAAAAAGGAAAGGCTACATCATAAAAAAAAAGGAAAAGGAAATAACACGTCTCATGTCGAAGACGCGTTCATCATTCAAGTGCAACACTCACCGAGCCCTCTTCTCCCTCTCTACTTATTCACTATCAAACTAAAAGGAGTAGAGATCAAGGAGCTTACCAGGCCATACTCGCCTCCCTCCATGTCTTCTGAGCCCTCGGGTCCCTCGAGTGCCAGAAGAGGCCCTTCCCCTTCCGTGGCTGCCTCTCCGTGCTCTTGCACGACCCTCCTTGGGCGAGGGGTTCCTCGCCCCCCTCTCCCTTCACCACGATTTGGCCCACCATACTCCATGAATCAAGAGTGGAAGAAGATGAAGCTAGGCAAGTAAATCTCGACGAGAGGAGGAGTTGCTTGTGGGCGAAGTGAGAAAGGAGAAAGGCCGCCCTGCGGTTCTCGGTGATTTAAATTTGAATTCGAAAGATTAGAACGCGTCTTCGCGCCTAGACGCCTCTCTAAAAAAATAAACAAAAATAAAAATAAAAATAAAAATAAAAAAAATAAAAAAAAATAAAAATAAACAAAGAAAGAAAGAAAACCTTTGCACACGATAACTTCTCATTTATTTCATTGAAACAGGGCGAGCTACATCAGGGGCATAGACACTTCGGGCCTTAACTTCCCCAGTTCAGTTACATAAGCCCTCCACATCTCGCATTCTTCCTCTACATGCGCTAATGCCTTTCCCAAGATGCTCGTCTTCCACGGCACTTTGATGGCCTTCACCTCCTTTACATCATCTTCCGCGCCCAACTCTCTCTTCCTTAGAGGAGCAGTGCCAGATAACGGTGGGAACAAGTGGTGGGGAAGGCCAATTTGAATACAGCACCGATGCGCATGGTAAAGAAGAAACTCAGTAGCGCCAACAAGTTGGAGTTCAGCCTCGGGGGAAGACCTCGTGAGAAGTTCGCGCGAGAGTAGACATGCCGGTACACAAGTGAAGAAGCTTTGCATCATAGTTCTGAAGTGAAACCTCCAGTCTTCACGCTTCCTCAGTCATAGAACGCGGTTCTGATGCGGTACGAGACCACGGACATGACAAGCTCATGACTGCCCCTTAACGAGGGAAGCGTCAGACGTGCGCGGTTAAGAAACCGGCAGTGAGCTAGGGTGGTCGGCTCTCACTTGTGCCCGGATCAGGTCACGGGACGGTAACGCTCTCTCTCGCAGCAGCGGTGATATAAATATAAAGCGAGCTAATTGTCCCTACACATGATCTCTAGCAGCGGCATAAACAAATATATATGAAGTAAGGAAAATGCCGAGAAGGGAGCGAAAACGATACCTCCACGCGCTCGGCGTGGGGAAGACGGACCCGGCCGAAACTCGTACTCCCGGAACAATAATACACAATATTACAGCAATACAACTCGCTGCCCACTCCACGCAGGGAGGTAAAGGGCTACACAATGGGGTCCGGGAGGACCGAATTCGGGTTGACGGGCGGCTTCTCGCGTTGATTCGGCAGCACCCGAACTTGTGACGGTGGGGCCCACGTGCTGTCCGGAGGGGCCGTGTGGGACCCGGTGGCACCGTTGTGGTGGTGGATGCCTGGATGAGTGCTCCCTGGAGTGGAGGCACGCTGGTTCGCCGGCCGGAGGCCGGGCGGCTCCGATCGGCACCGGTCGGAATAACCGGTCACGGATCTGCAACTTCTGGTTCTCAGCGCGCATCCCGGCGAGAACGGGCGCTGCGATCAGTCCCGATATCGGATCGACACAAGACTGGCGTCGTTGGAAAGCTAACTTCAAATCCTTCAATCTAGGACTAAAGATCTGGCCTGGATCTGCACAGATCTGGGCTTTATTGAATTGTTGAGTTGCTATTGTACAGTGACAGGACTCTCAAATCTGCAGAGAACTTGTCTAAGAATTGCCTTTGACCGATATGTGAACGTCCGAATCTGAAGTTATGGTCTTCAGAAAAGTTGTAGGAAATCAAGATAGAAAAATGGGACTATTTTTTATGAATGGTTTGGAGGTGGTGGTGATTTGTTATTATTTTTGAAGTGGAGGGTGGTCGGATCTAGAACTTGGCTGAAAACACTGTAGCAGAGATAGAACACGAATTTTGAAAAAATGGATAGAGGGCGAATCAAACATCAAGAAAAATGGTGGATGTAGGGGATGATGGACAGAACTCCCAGTAAAATTTGGAACCCCAAAAAAAATCAAAAAGAAGGTCGGGGATGGGAAACTCAGACGGACTGTTACAGTGGACAGATAGCTGACAGATCTGGGAAAGATTGAAGACCAAAAATGTAAAAATATCAAAAGAAGGATTTTGGACGTGAAATTTTTTGTGCAGATAGAAATATAAGATAGGAACAACCTCTAAAAATTTCAGATCAAGAGGATGTCTTAGTTGATAGAAGGAATTCCGAGAAGAAGCTTCTATCCAGGATGGACAGAACACCGAAGTTGACTTCGCGGCGGCTCGAAGGCGGCACGAACGGCGGCGGCGGCACCAGAGATGAACTCAGAGATTGAGGGGGATGAGATAGAAGGGTTCCACTCTAGAATTGGGGGTTGGGGATGAATAAAACCAGGGGGAGAGAGAGGGGAGGTCAAAATTCCCACAAGAGGGGCTCTTGCACAATGCTTTTTTTCACTTTCATTAATTCAATCAATTGGAAAATACAAGCTATATATAATAAATGTAAAAGGACACTAAATGCCCATAGATCTAAGGTTTGGAAGGGCATATTAGGGAGTTCCTAAATATTTCTCCCATGTGGTCAAAACTTTAACCATTAATCTAATCAAACTTGGACCATTTCCATTCAAACTTACCTAATTTTCACCAACCAAGCCTAATAAGGCCAAAGAATGGGGCGCCCCCCTTCATGGGCTTCTCATGGGCCTAGGCTGGTCTAAGGCCAGCCACTCAAGTCCAATAACCCATGTCTAGACTTGGGCCTTCCAAGTCTTGGTGGTCCATGAGAGGAGAAAGCCCACTTGGGCCTTAAGTGGCTATTAAGGTCCAATATGAACTAGGCTTCTAATGGACTCTACTAATAGCAACCTAGCCATGGACTTTACATTACAAGTGGCCCATTGGCTTGTTATAAGCCTTACAAGGAGCCCAAATGAAAGAAATGAAACAAATACACAAGTACAATCCCATACAAGTCATAACACACAAATACGTTCCACCCGTATAGCTTTTGATGCCCCCATCAATTCTCCCCGGGTGGGAGGAACTCGACCCCGTCGAGTAGGGGTATGGATGCTCGAGTACTCCGACGGATCCGTCACCGTGCCAAGTAACGTGGGTATGCTCCACTCCAAGTGACCGTCACCTGCTCATTCCATATATACTCGATATGCACAAGCTGCTGTGGGCCAGAGGTGGACACTCCGAATGGGGCACTCTAAAAAAGGGAGGTGGCGGCTCGAAGACTCACTAGGAATCACCGCTGAGTCCCTGTAGGTCAATGATCCGGGTAGATGTAGAACCGATCCCATACTCATCAAGTGAGTCCAATCGCCTATTACTCATAATAGAATGACAACGAGCTTGCACAAGACACATACAGACTCTCAAACTTACACACAAACCATGCAAACAAACTACACAAAGAAAAAGCACACCGACTCATCTATGACCCTAGACACACCTAATGTTAGTCCGACCCGTACATGGGTGACGGCGGACCAGGACACCCGAATGTGTGTCATGCATGCATCTGACGTAACCGGTGGTTGACATCATGCGGAAATCCTAGACCTCCTAAGGTGGGCCATGCATGCATATGGGATGTGGGTGTGGGAGGGCCAAGAGTATCTCCCCTAGATGATGGTGTATCTTGTAAGGGTACGGGCTTGGTGGGCATAGACGACCCGGCCCGTGGGGAAGGGGTGTGGTAGCGGACTCCCTCGAAGAAGTGAAGTGAATGTGGAGGGTCTAAGGATCCACTAGGGAGTGGGTCAAAGGGATCAAAGAAGGTATGACCCCTTATGGTGGGTTCCCACAAGTCAAGGTCCCACGTGTAGAAGTTTTGAAGGTGTGGATAGTCACCTTCTTGAATTGTGACGGGTGGGACGGGGATTGTAGGCAAGAAGTATGATTCCTCCCTCGGACAAAAGGGTATGAATTCGGACTCGTCTGGTAGCGGAAAAAGTAGAAGAACCTCCATGGTGACACAACCCACGGTGCACTCAGATGTAATGGACCCGAAGGCCGGATGGGTGAAGCTAAGACTAGCGGGTTGGTCAAAGCCTCGCGCCAAAAGATGTGTCAACTTCCATTGTGAATCTAATCCCATGACAAGATCGTCCAATGTGTCAACATGGTGACTAGATCGAAATGTGGTATGGAAGGAGTTGACCGGCACTAAAGGGAGGATGGGGTCCATGGATGGAAAGGGAGGTGGGACCAAGCCATCCTTGAGCCAACTAAAAAGTGGCTCGGCGATGTATAGCGTTCCCGTAAGAAACACGGGTGGCTCGGGGTGAGACGGCTCCAAGCATAATGGTTCCGAATGTGGAGTGGGCCGCTGTGGTTGAGTGACTGGACATACGAGGGTGATCTTACCGGGTAGGTAAGGTGGGTATAAGGTGCAAGTCCTCTTGCCCCAGTCAAGATTGGCTCTTCGTTCTCCTAACCATGTTTGCCCTAAAATGATGCATGAACCAGCAAGTGTGCCGATCCTGCACCATGCGCCATCGGTGTAGAGAACAGAGCCGATCCTCTTATAGAACTCAACACAAGCAAAATCACCATCGCGGACAATCTCGCCTGTCTTGGAGAGAGACTCCACGATGTCAAGAGAAACCCAATTATCCGACTCCCTATTGGTGAAATGGAGTTCCGTTGTGGACCCGTTGGGTAGAGTGACTTTCATAGTGAGAGGGGTAAAACCAAGGGCTCGGTCCATGAGGACATTGACTTTGGCCACAAAGGTTGACCACTAGGATGTATGGTCTTGGGGAACGGCCATGGGTAGCGGATATGGACATGCATACACACGGTGACAAGACACTAGACCGACTATGCAAGTTTGGAATGCATGCACACTAAGGACCCTAGACGTAAACCAAGACTCGGTACGTGGCGGAGATAATCGATCCGAAGATCACTCGCGCAAGTGTGCGGCCTTCCCGATAGGCGTAGCCTAACGTTCAGACAACACCTTTTGATATACCGGGTTATTGGGATGCAATGCAAAAGACACTTTTTTGTTTGTTTTAAAACAATGATGACCCTAAACACGACTTAGACGTAAATGACTAATGAATGACACTTTTTTTTTGACACCCTAAACTCAAACTCGCTCTAATACCAAATTGATGCGGGATGAGACCACGGACACGACAAGCTCGTGACTGCCCCTTAACGAGGGAAGCGTCAGACGTGCGCGGTTAAGAAACCGGCAGTGAGCTAGGGTGGTCGGCTCTCACTTGTGCCCGGATCGGGTCACGGGACGGTAACGCTCTCTCTCGCAGCAGCGGTGATATAAATATAAAGCGAGCTAATTGTCCCTACACATGCTCTCTAGCAGCGGCATAAACAAATATATATGAAGTAAGGAAAATGCCGAGAAGGGAGCGAAAACGATACCTCCACGCGCTCGGCGTGGGGAAGACGGATCCGGCCGAAACTCGTACTCCCGGAATAATAATACACAATATTACAGCAATACAACTCGCTGCCCACTCCACGCAGGGAGGTAAAGGGCTACACAATGGGGTCCGGGAGGAATGAATTCGGGTTGACGGGCGGCTTCTCGCGTTGATTCGGCAGCACCCGAACTTGTGACGGTGGGGCCCACGTGCTATCTGGACGGGCCGTGTGGGACCCGGTGGCACCGCTGTGGTGGTGGATGCCTGGATGAGTGCTCCCTGGAGTGGAGGCACGCTGGTTCGTCGGCCGGAGGCCGGGCGGCTCCGATCGGCACCGGTCGGAATAACCGGCCACGGATCTGCAACTTCTGGTTTTCAGCGCGCGTCCCGGCGAGAACGGGCGCGACGATCAGTCCCGATGTCGGATCGACACGAGACTAGCGCCGTTGGAAAGCTAACTTCAAATCATTCAATCTAGGCCTAAAGATCTGGCCTGGATCTGCACGGATCTGGGCTTTAATGAATTGTTGAGTTGCTGTTGTACAGTGACAGGACTCTCAGATCTGCAGAGAACTTGTCTAAGAACTACCTTTGACCGATATGTGAACGTCCGAATCTGAAGTTATGGTCTTCATAAAAGTTGTATAAAATCAAGATAAAAAATTGGGACTATTTTTTATGAAGGGTTTGGAGGTGGTGGTGATTTGTTCTGATTTTTGAAGTGGAGGGTGGTCGGATCTGGAACTTGGCTGAAAACACTGTAGCAGAGATAGAACACGAATTTTGAAAAAATGGATAAAGGGTGAATCAAAAATCAAGAAAAATGTTGGATGTAGGGGATGATGGACATAACTCCCAGTAAAATTCGGAGCCCCAAAAAAAATCAAAAAGAAGGTCGGGGATGGGAAACTCAGACGGACTGTTACAGTGGACAGACAGCTGACAAATCTGGGAAAGATTGAAGACCGAAAATGTAAAAATATCAAAAGAAGGATTTTGGACGTGAAATTTTTTGTGCAGATGGAAATACAAGATAGAAACAACCTATGAAATTTTTAGATCAAGAGGATGTCGGAGTTGATAGAAGGAATTCCGAGAAGAAGCTTCTATCCAGGATAGATAGAATACCGAAATCGACTTCGCGGCAGCTCGAAGGCGGCACGAACGGCGGCGGCGGCACCAGAGATGAACTCAGAGATTGAGGGGGAGGAGATAGAAGGGTTCCACTCTAGAATTGGGGGTTGGGGTTGAAGAAAACCAGGGGGAGAGAGAGGGGAGGTCGAAATTCCCACAAGAGGGGCTCTTGCACAATGCTTTTTTTCACTTTCATTAATTCAATCAGTTGGAAAATACAAGCTATATATAATAAATGTAAAAAGACACGAAATGCCCATAGATCTAAGGTTTGGAAGGGCATATTAGGGAGTTCCTGAATATTTCTCCCATGTGGTCAAAACTTTAACCATTAATCTAATCAAACTTGGACCATTTCCATTCAAACTTACCTAATTTTCACCAACCAAGCCTAATAAGGCCAAAGAATGGGGCGCCCCCCTTCATGGGCTTCTCATGGGCCTAGGCTGGTCCAAGGCCAGCCACTCAAGTCCAATAACCCATGTCTAGACTTGGGCCTTCCAAGTCTTGGCGGTCCATGAGAGGAGAAAGCCCACTTGGGCCTTAAGTGGCTATTAAGGTCCAATATGAACTAGGCTTCTAATGGACTCTACTAATGGCAACCTAGCCATGGACTTTAAATTACAAGTGACCCATTGGCTTGTTATAAGCCTTACAAGGAGCCCAAATGAAAGAAATGAAACAAATACACAAGTACAATCCCATACAAGTCATAACACACAAATACGTTCCACCCGTATAGCTTTTGATGCCCTCATCAATTCTCCCCAGGTGGGAGGAACTCGACCCCGTCGAGTAGGGGTATGGATGCTCGAGTACTCCGGCGGATCCGTCACCGTGCCAAGTAACGCGGGTATGCTCCACTCCAAGTGACCGTCACCTGCTCATTCCATATATACTCGATATGCACAAGCTGCTGTGGGCCAGAGGTGGACACTCCGAATGGGGCACTCTCAAAAAGGGAGGTGGCGGCTCGAAGACTCACTAGGAATCACCGCTGAGTCCCTGTAGGTCACTGATCCGGGTAGATGTAGAACCGATCCCATACTCATCAAGTGAGTCCAATCGCCTATTACTCATAAGAGAATGACAACGAGCTTGCACAAGACACATGCAGACTCTCAAACTTACACACAAACCATGCAAACAAACTACACAAAGAAAAAGCACACCGACTCATCTATGACCCTAGACACACCTAATGTTAGTCCGACCCGTACATGGGTGACGGCGGACCAGGACACCCGAATGTGTGCCATGCATGCATCTGACGTAACCGGTGGTTGACATCATGCGGAAATCCTAGACCTCCTAAGGTGGGCCATGCATTCATATGGGATGTGGGTGTGGGAGGGCCAAGAGTATCTCTCCTAGATGATGGTGTATCTTGTAAGGGTACGGGTTTGGTGGGCATAGACGACCCAGCCCGTGGGGAAGGGGTGTGGTAGCGGACTCCCTCGAAGAAGTGAAGTGAATGTGGAGGGTCTAAGGATCCACTAGGGAGTGGGTCAAAGGGATCAAAGAAGGTATGACCCCTTATGATGGGTTCCCACAAGTCACGGTCCCACGTGTAGAAGTTTTGAAGGTGTGGATAGTCACCTTCTTGAATTGTGACGGGTGGGACGGGGATTGTAGGCAAGAAGTATGATTCCTCCCTCGGACAAAAGGGTATGAATTCGGGCTCGTCCGGTAGCGGAAGAAGTAGAAGAACCTCCGTGGTGACACAACCCACGGTGCACTCAGATGTAATGGACCCGAAGGCCGGATGGGTGAAGCTAAGACTAGCGGGTTGGTCAAAGCCTCGCGCCAAAAGATGTGTCAACTTCCATTGTGAATCTAATCCCATGACAAGATCGTCCAATGTGTCAACATGGTGACTAGATCAAAATGTGGTATGGAAGGAGTTGACCGGCACTAAAGGGAGGATGGGGTCCATGGATGGAAAGGGAGGTGGGACCAAGCCATCCTTGATCCAACTAAAAAGTGGCTCGGCGATGTATAGCGTTCCCGTAAGAAACACGGGTGGCTCGGGGTGAGACGGCTCCAAGCATAATGGTTCCGAATGTGGAGTGGGCCGCTGGGGTTGAGTGACTGGACATACGAGGGTGATCTTACCGGGTAGGTAAGGTGGGTATAATGTGCAAGTCCTCTTACCCCAGTCAAGATTGGCTCTTCGTTCTCCTAACCATGTTTGCCCTAAAATGATGCATGAACCAGCAAGTGTGCCGATCCTGCACCATGCGCCATCGGTGTAGAGAACAGAGCCGATCCACTTATAGAACTCAACACAAGCAAAATCACCATCGCGGACAATCTCGCCTGTCTTGGAGAGAGACTCCATGATGTCAAGAGAAACCCAATTATCCGACTCCCTATTGGTGAAATGGAGTTCCGTTGTGGACCCGTTGGGTAGAGTGACTTTCATAGTGAGAGGGGTAAAACCAAGGGCTTGGTCCATGAGGACATTGACTTTGGCCACAAAGGTTGACCACTCAGATGTATGGTCTTGGGGAACGGCCATGGGTAGCGGATATGGACATGCATACACACGGTGACAAGACACTAGACCGACTATGCAAGTTTAGAATGCATGCACACTAAGGACCCTAGACGTAAACCAAGACTCGGTACTTGACGGAGGTAACCGATCCGACATCGGGGCTGATCACAGCGTCCGTTCCCGTCTGAGCACGCGCTGAAAATCAGAAAGTGCAGGTCCGAGGCCGGTTACTCCGGCCGGTGCCGAACGGGCCGCCCGACCTCCGACCGGCGTTCCAATGCGCCGCCACCCCAAGGAGCAATCCTTCGGGCATCCACCACTACAGCGGTGCCACCGGGTCCCACATGGCCCCTCCGGACAGCGCGTGGGTCCCACCGTCACTAGTTCGGGCGCTGCCGAAGCTACGCGAAAAGCCGCCCGTCAACCCGAAATCGGTCCTCCCGGACCCCATTGTGTAGCCCTTTACCTCCCTGCGTGGAGTGGGCAGCGGCGTGTATTGCTGTATTATTGTGTATCATTGTTCCGGGAGTACGAGTTTCGGCCGGGTCCGTCGTCCCCACGCCGAGCGTGTGGAGGTATCGCCTTCACTCCTTACTTGGCATTTTGCTTAATTTCATATATGCTTGTATATGCCGCTGCTAGAGAGCATGTGTAAGGATATCTAGTTCGCTTTATTTATTCATTACCGCTGCTGCGAGAGAGTGCGAGACCGTCCCGTGACCCGATCCGGGCACACGAGAGAGCCAATCACCCTAGCTCATTGCCGGTTTCTCAACCTCGCACGTCCGACGCTTCTCTCGTTAAGGGACAACTGCGAGCTTGTCGTGTCCGTGGTCCCGTCCCGCATCAATTTGGTATCAGAGTGAGTTGAGTCTAGAGTGTCTAAAAAAAAAGGTGTCATTTACGTCTAGTCATTAGTCATTTACGTCTAGTCGTGTTTAGGGTCATCATTGTTTCAAAACAAAAAAAAAGTGTCTTTTTTGCATCGCATCCCTTTACTGGGTATACCAATATGTGTTGTCCGAACGCTAGGCTCCGCCTATCGGGAAGGCCACACACTTGCGCGAGTGGTCTTCGGATCGCTTATCTCCGCCACGTACCGAGTCTTGGTTTACGTCTAGGGTCCTTAGTGTGCATGCATTCCAAACTTGCATAGTCGGTCTAGTGTCTTCTCACCGTGTGTATGCATGTCCATGTCCGCTACCCATGGCCGTTCCCCAAGACCATACGTCCGAGTGGTCAACCTTTGTGGCCAAAGTCAATGTCCTCATGGACCGAGCCCTTGGTTTTACCCCTCTCACTATGAAAGTCGCTCTACCCAACGGGTCCACAACGGAACTCCATTTTCACCGATAGGGAGTCGGGTAATTGGGTTTCTCTTGACATCGTGGAGTCTCTCTCCAAGACAGGCGAGATTGTCCACGATGGTGATTTTACTTTTGTTGAGTTCTATAAGAGGATCGGATCTGTTCTCTACACCAATGGTGCATGGTGCAGGATCGGCACACTTGCTGGTTCATGCATCATTTTAGGGCAAAAGTGGTTAGGAGAAAGAAGGGCCAATCTTGACTGGGACGAGGACTTGCACCTTATGCCCACCTTACCTACCTGGTAAGATCACCCTTAGGGACCCCGTAACCCAGCGGCCCACTCCACCTTCGGATTCGCGCTTGGAGCCACCTCATCCCGAGCCACCCGTATTTCTAACGGGTACATTATACATAGCCGAGCCGCTTCTTAGTTGGCTCAAGGATGGCTTGGTCCCACTCCCTTACCCGTCTATGGACCATACCCTACCTTTAGTGCCCACCAACTCCTACCATACTACGTTCCGATCTCGTCACCATGTTGACACATTGGGTGACCTTATCCTTGGTTTAGGTTGGCAATGGCAGTTGACACATATGTTGGCCCGAGGTTTCGACCAACCAGGGAGTCGTAGCTTCACCCATCCGGCCTTCAGGTCCATTACCTCCGAGTGCACCGTGGGTTGTGTCACCACGGAGGTTCTTCTACTTCTCCCGCTATCGGATGAGCCCGACTTCATGACTTTGCTTCCGAGGGAGGAGTCATATTTCCTATACACTGTCCCATCTACCATGACGGAGGAAGGTGACCACCCGCACCTTCAAGAATTTCACGATTGGGACCATGTCATGTTGGAACCCACCAAAAGGGGTCATACCTTCTTTGATCCCTTTGACCCCTTCCCTAGTGGATCCCTAAACCCTTCGTATTCCCTTCACTTCTTCGGGGAAGTCCACCTTCATACCCCATTCCTACGGGTCGGGTCCTCCATACCCACCAAGCCCGTCCACGATACACCTACACCCGGCTTTTCCACACCCGGCTTTCCTAGCCCACTCAAGTCTCCTAAATCTAAAGGGCCGTCCATGCATGACTGGGTCATACTTGGATGTTTAGGTGTTCCCCATACCACCCATCTTCGGTTACATAACATGCATGCATGGCACACATTCGGGTGTCCAGGTCCACCGTCACCTATGTACGGGTCGGGCTAACAATAGGTGTGTCTAGATTCATGCATGAGTCGGTTTCTTATTTGTGTGGTTTGTTTGGTTTGTGTGTCGTTTGTTTGTCTGCATGCGTCTTGTGCAAGCTCGTTGTCGTTCTCTTATGAGTAAGAGGCGAGTGGACTCACTTGATGAGTATGGGATCGGCTCTACATCTATACCCGGATCAGTCACCTAAAGGGACTCAGCGGTGATTCCTAGTGAGTCTTCGAGCTGCTTCCTTCCCTTTTGAGAGTGCCCCACTCAGAGTGTCCACCATTAGCCCATAGCAGTCGCGCATATCGAGTATATATGGAATGAGCAGGTGACGATCATTTGGAGTGGAGCGTACCTGCGTTACTTGGAACGGTGACGGATCCGCCGGAGTATTCGAGCATCCTTACCCCTACTCGACGGGGTCGAGTTCCTCCCACCCGGGGAGAATTGATGAGGACATCAAGAGCTTATGGGTTGTATTGTGTGTATTGGCTTGTATGAGATTGTAATTGTGTAATTTCTTTCATTTGGGCTCCTTGTAAGGCTTATAACAAGTCATTGGGCTATTTGTAATGTATAGTCCATGGCTTGGTTGCCATTAGTAGAGTCCATTAGGAGCTTATTCATATTGGGTCTTAAGGCCATCATTATGGACCTTAATAGCCACTTAGGCCCAAATAGGCTTCTCCCTCTCATGGGCCACCAAGGGTGGAAGAGTCTAGCATGGTTAGTGGGCTTGTTACATGGCCTTTAACCATACTTGGCCCAAGGGAGGCCCATGAAGGGGGCGCCCTCATCCTTTGGCCTTATTAGGCTTGGTTGGTGAAATTAGGTAGGTTTGAATAGAATTGGTCTAAGTTAGATTAAAATAGATATTAAGTGTTTTGACCACATGGGAGAAATATTTAGGAACTCCCTGATATGCCCTTCAAAACCCCATATCTATGGGCATTTAGTGTCTTTTTACATTTATTATATATAGCTTGTATTTTCCAATTGATTGAATGAATGAAAGTGAAAAAATCATTGTGCAAGAACCCCTCTCTTGGAAAATTTCGACCTCCCCTCTCTCTCCCCCTGGTTTCTTCATCCCCAACCCCCATTCTATAGTGATATCTCCTTTCCCCCACCTCCGGTGATCATCGGTGCCGCCGCCGCCGCCGTTCGTGCCGCCATCGCGCCACCGCGGAGCCGCCTTCGGTGTTCTGTCCATCTTGGACAGAGGCTTCTTGTCCGAATATCTTCTCTCCTCCACATGAAGATCTCAAGCTGCAATTTTTATGGTGTGTTCTACCCTTGCATCCCAAGTGCCACCTAAATTTTCACGCCCAAAACCCACAGTTTAGTATTTTTACATTTTCGTCCAACATGTCATCCCAGATCTGCCAGGTTTCTGTCTACAGTGACAGAACCTCTGAGTTCCCCCCCTCCGACCATCTTTTTGATTTGTCCAAACCCTCCCAATTTTACTAGGAGTTTTGTCCATCACCCCATACCTCCACAAATTTTCTTAATTTTTTGTCAGCCCTGTATCTATTTTTAGAAATTTGTGTTCTTCCTCTGCTACAGTATTTTCAGTCAGATCCCAGATCCGACCACCCTCCACTTCCAAAATCCGAACAAATCATCATTACCTCCAAATCCAGATCCAAAAATAGTTCTGATTTCCTTACTTAATTTCCTACAACTTTTATGAAGAGGTCAAGGGATGAATCCAAGGTCTTCATAGCGGTCAAAGGTAGTTCTCAGGAAAGTTCTCTGTAGATCTGAGAATCAGGTTACTGTACAATAGCAAATTTAAAATTCATTAAGGCTAAGATCCGTGCATATCTAAGCCCGATCTTTAGCCCTAGTTTGAAGTACTTCAAAGCAGCTTTCCAACGGCACTGGTTTCGTGTCAATCCGACATCGGGGCTGATCACAGTGTCCGTTCCCGTCCGAGCGCGCGCTGAAAATCAGAAAGTGCAGGTCCGAGGCCGGTTACTCCGACCGGTGCCGAACGGGCCGCCCGACCTCTGACCGGCGTTCCAGTGCGCCGCCACCCCAAGGAGCAATCCTCCGGGCATCCACCACTACAGCGGTGCCACCGGGTCCCACACGGCCCCTCCGGACAGCGCGTGGGTCCCACCGTCACTAGTTCGGGCGCTGCCGAAGCTACGCGGAAAGCCGCCCGTCAACCCGAAATCGGTCCTCCCGGACCCCATTGTGTAGCCCTTTACCTCCCTGCGTGGAGTGGGCAGCGACGTGTATTGCTATATTATTGTGTATCATTGTTCCGGGAGTATGAGTTTCGGCCGGGTCCGTCGTCCCCACGCCGAGCGCATGGAGGTATCGCCTTCACTCCTTACTTGGCATTTTGCTTAGTTTCATATATGCTTGTTTATGCCGCTGCTAGAGAGCATGTGTAGGGATATCTAGCTCGCTTTATTTATTCATTACCGCTGCTGCGAGAGAGTGCGAGACCGTCCCGTGACCCGATCCGGGCACACGAGAGAGCCGATCACCCTAGCTCATTGCCGGTTTCTCAACCGCGCACGTCCGACGCTTCCCTCGTTAAGGGACAACCGCGAGCTTGTCATGTCCGTGGTCCTGTCCCGCATCAACTTTACATTACAAGTGGCCCATTGGCTTGTTATAAGCCTTACAAGGAGCCCAAATGAAAGAAATGAAACAAATACACAAGTACAATCCCATACAAGTCATAACACACAAATACGTTCCACCCGTATAGCTTTTGATGCCCCCATCAGGTTCACTATATTACCACCAATGCCTAACACATCGGTTATGTGGTAAAGGGGGCTTTGTAGAAAGATCTTCGAAGCAGTTGGCATCCCCTCACGGTGACCAAATTTAAAATGTAGATCAACCCAGCAATTCAGAAGAAGTGTGCAACCAAAAGGAGGCTTACCCATGCTGGAAGTAGTAAGACCACTGTAGAGGTAAGCAAGAACGGCATGTCCCACCCTTTTGCCATTCCAAATACCGCAAATGGCACTCAGTTGATCTTCCTCCACTATGTTGTCGGTATAAGGGAATAAGAGAGCACCTGCCAAATAGATGGTGAATCCCTTCATAATTTCCTCTAAACGATTATCGTCTGGCAATCCTCCCAGGGCATCCAGGACCCATTCCGCAAGCTTCTGCAAGTTAATTCCCTTCTGAGTCTGGACGTTTCTAACGGCACCAGACGGCATGAAACTTCCGAGGACGTCCTTGTAAGTCTCTTTCTTCAGCATCGGCATAATCTTTATCTTCCCATCCCTTTTGAATCTTTTCAACCCAAGCAGGAGTTCCACCTCCTCAAGAAGGATGGTCGCCTCGAAAGTGGGGAAAAATGAAAGTGTGAGTCTGAGGATGCCAGATCTCCACCAATGCACCCATAGCCGCCCAGTCCATGCGAATCTTTTCGTAATGCCGGCATGAACCAGGAGCCCTTGAAGATGTCACCTCATGAGTATGGCCCTCATGCCGATGGAGATATTGGAAACTAGTTTCAAAAGCCACGGCAGTTTGGAGAACTTCCTCGGGCCTGGGAAGAGAGGGTACGGCTGGAAAAGAAGAAGGAAAACAAAGGATGAAAGAGGTGAAGGAAATGTCGTACGAGAAATTTGAAATGAATCAACTCACCATGCGCGACTGGATCATCCCACTCAGATGTCCCTCGAGGTCGGAGAGCCGCCGGAATTCGCTACTGGGCATGCTCCTCTTCATAGGGCGGGAAGACTCGCCTTCAATCTTGAAGAACCCAAGATTCTTCTCCTCCTCGCCTTAAGCTTCAAAGCTCTCCTTTGTACATTTGGTTGAACTAGGCAAGGGGGGGTACTTATAGGAAGGGAGGGGTGTATAAGCCAGAATGCGTCACATCAATGTCGAGTTGTCGTCGTTGACTTTAGCAATAGACATTTTGTCTTGGTCTCTCTTCTGCTGTGCTGCACTTCTGCTGCTTTTAATATGATGTTGTTCAGTACAGGTTTCACTAGTGGACACCACTATCCCGTCTTCTACCATCATCATTCGGTGACCGGTCCTACCGTGTCATGCATTATGATAGTTACGCTACTAGGGCACGTCAAGGACCTTGCGACCTGAATGACTCTGGAATTTGAGTTCCCCTTCAACAAAAATAGTGATGATTTCAGAGGAATTTAGGTTGTACGGATAAGCCGTTAAGTTGTAAAAGCATGGGGACGATGGTTCCATCCAGTGAGTTGGTGCGTGGATAAACGGGCCCCGGCTCAATGTCAGCTCACCGGATCGGTATCCTGACCCATTCTTAACAACTTGACAGTATTATCCTTGGCTATTTTTTATTTTGATTTATTTTAAATTTTCTTTTAAACCCAACATGCATTCATGTAGGACTTCGATTCCATTGCGGAAAATCATTCAAAGTAATTCGATTGTGAAGGCCGCCATGCTTAAGTTCTTATAATATGAGGTGTTCCATTCCGAATGAGGCACTGAGTTTCCTTATAACCGCCCTGGGATGTTCTTCCAAAAGAAACCTTTGTTTAGACTGATCCTCAAATATTCCTTTACTTTTACTCCATTTGACCCACCTTGGCCGCAGCACTTCCACATTGGCTGGTAACCACTCCCCAAAGGTGAAACCTACAGGTTTATGACCCATGTACTTCCACACAGAGAAGTTGGTCCCTTTTTCTATTTTTTACCTGAGAGCACATCTTCCCCTTCCTTGTTTGATTTCCGTCCAGGCAATTATTGAATTCGGAAGACCTTCTTCAATGTCGCCTCATTGAAACTCTGAAAACATTCCAAACCATAATGTTCAGAATGTGTCTCATCACACCTTGACATCTACTTTTCAGTCCGTTCTCACTTCATTTCATTCCATTTCTACGCCACTCCACTACGTGCCACTCCCTTGCAAAGTAGACGCCAAGGCAGGGCAGCTGTAGACACGCTGTTTTGACATTACCGTCAGTAAATCTCATATTACACTATGATACCCCAAGGTTGCCTTCACATTTTTAATTACTTTGGTGATTTACTATTTTTTATGATTTTTTTTACATTTTTTGAATTTTTTTCGTGAGAAGTCTTTGACGTGTCAAGATGGTTAGACGCCTTACTTTGACGTGCCAATGACCCTAAACGCCTTCTTCAGAAGCCTCATACAATGCGCACGCGGCGCCGCTCCGGCCTTTTTTTTTTACGTTTTCGAATAAGTCCAATCATAGAGACGTCTTGTCGACTAGACGCGCCCTTCGAGAGTCACGGTTACCTGCCGAAACCACGCGTTTTCTCCACTGTTGACGGCTTTCGGCGGCGATTCGGTGGGCGAAATTAGGTGCGTCCAAGGTCCCGGACGCCTTAAAGAAATTAAAAAAAAATAAAAATATTGAGGCATCCATATGGTTGGACGTCTCAAAGAAATTAAAATAATAATAATAATAATAATAATAAATGGTGAGGCGTCCATATGGTTGGACGCCTCAAAGAAATAATAAAAATAATAATAAAATGTTAGTGAGGCGTCCAGGTTCCTGGACGCATCACTCACTTTTTCCTCTATAAATAGAGGACCCCCTCCCTCGAAGGAAGGGGGCTTCAGATCCGACAGAGGAAGGAGAGACTCTGCCGGATCCCATTTCTAACCCGTGGGTTTTTGCAGGGGGAGGTTCTGCCGGCTTCCCGGTGCCCACACTCACGAGAGGAAGGCTAGCTCCATCCATTCTGCTTCCACGTCGTCCCTACGCTGCCGAAGCTCCGTCGAATCTCGCCATCGGCATCTTCAATAAGCCATTCTCTTCCCTTCTCTTTTGTCATTTCTGTCGCATGCATCATCCCGTCATCTGTCATCTCCCTTCATAAGAGATATCCGTTTTTATGCACGTTTGCATGATCCTCCATTCATCATAGCGTTTCCCTCCTACTCGTGTCTGAGAGGGGTTTAAAAATAACACCAATCAGGTGTTTGTCTCACCACGATTTCACCATTTTTCATTACGAGGGACTAATACTACACTGCCATTTTTTCTGATCCACTTGTCAACTGTCTGTTTCTTCTTTTGCAAGGGTAACCAAGGAAAACCCTCTCCATCGGCCGGCCGAAGGGAGAGGAAGAAGCAACCCACCATCTCCTGCTCTTGAGGTAGGCACGATCATTTTCTTTATTTTGGGGTCTCCGGCCCCTGACGATCACATCATATTCTCGATGCCGCGGAGAGTCATTTCCCGCAATGGCCGTTTAAATTTCTGTCATTTATATTCTATGTTGTGCTTATATCTGCTCATATTCTCGAGGCCGCGGAGAGTCATTTCCCACAATGGCCATTTAAATTTCTGTCATTTATATTCTGTGCTGTGCTTATATCTGCTCATATTCTCGAGGCCGCGGAGAGTCATTTCCCGCAATGGTCGTTTAAATTTCTATCATGTATATTCTGTATTGTGCTCACATCTGCTCATATTCTCGAGACCATGGCGAGTCACTTCCCGTAATGGCCGTTTAAGTTTTCGCTCCTTATATCTTGTATTACTCTTATATCTGCTCATATTCTCGAGGCCGCGGTGAGTCATTTCCTACAATGACCGTTTAAATTTATGTCATTTATATTCTGTGTTATTCTCATATCTTATCATATTCTCGACGCCGCGGCGAGTCACTTCTCGCAATGGCCGTTTAAATTACTGTCATTTAAATTATGCACTATTCCTATCTCCCGAGGCAGCGGAGAGTCATTTCCCGCTATGGCCGTTTAATCCGCATATCTTGTTACATTGTATCTGTTCTGCACACCCCGTCGGAGTAATCTCCCGTGGTGGTCCCTCCTCTTCTCTCTTTTTCTGTGTCGCAGCAAAACGAGCCCGCGCGCTCTGCTTTGCCTCCTCCAGCTTTCCGCGTGACGTCGCTCACAACCACTAGGATCAGTCAACTCTAGCCGACTTGCCCGACAAACCACCCAGCGGTCTATAGAAGACACACAGCATGGACTAGCTAATCGTCCTATGGGCTTCCATGAAGTCCGAACAAATCGTCACTTTGTGACTGGCACGCCCACGCACTTAATAAACCAATAAACGAATAAATCACGATTTTAATGAAAATAAGTGCGTCCACAAGTCTGGCACGCCCGGTGGGACCTAGATCACCCTTCATCTCTTTGCCGGAACTAAGGGCTCCATGGCCCCCTTCTTGTTATAATAATTCTGTGATTTGTAAATGCAGGTTGCATTCCGAGCGTCAAGATGGCCCTCGCTTTCAGCCAGCAGCCCGTCGAAAGCCATGTTCGGAACGGCTACTTGGCCGTCCCTCTCACCTTCGAGAGCTTCCCTCCCTTAGTTGGCTTCCCCAACTTTTTGGGAGTGGCCTTCACGAACCTGCTGGACGTGGAGGCATCTGACGGGATCGAAAGAAACGCCCCCATCCGGGGAGCCATCAAAGCTGCTGCCGGTCGACCAATGGCCGAATCCCCTGAGACCGTCCCCACGAGGACGCTGAGCTGCAACGTGCACCATGTGCACCAAACCGCCGGCCCGTCTAGCCCTGGCTCAGCCTCTCATCAGAGGAGGCTCCGGAGGAGCCATGCCACTACATCACCTCAAGGCCGGTTCTCCAGCACCGACAAGTCTGCTGTTATTGGGACCGTCCGAGTGCACCTCACCGAATCACGCTCCGAGATGATCCCGGAGCGCATTATCCCCGCCCTACCAGAGCGCAACTCTTTCCAGCCACTGGAGAAGATGAAGGGTAGGATGACGCCCGCAGCTCCGGCCACAGCACCAACCGGCCTCTAGGCCGACCAAGGGCAAGCATGTATGGGTTCCCAAGGCAACCCGGTTCACTTCACCAATCCGAGCAGGGCCCATCACCTTTCACTCGGCAAGGGCTCAACAGGCAGACCGGGTCAAGACATCGGCCGCCGTCTACCAACCGGCATTGGCCACACTGGCCCCGCTGGAGAACACCCGCCGTCGACACCACCGACGTCACTATTGTTGATTTGTTTGCATCCTTTCTCTTGTTTGTTGTGATGTATGATAAATATGATAAGCAAAAATCAATGACCTCAATCAACCCAAGGACATGTGAACCATGAACCTAGGCAATCAGAACAAGCTCTAGCATGGGCATGCTATCTCAATCATCAACTAAACTAAAGAAAGCAAAGAAAAAACACACGCCGGAGCGTGGAGCAAGCAACAAATAAAAACACACCGCAAGGGTGGAGCAAATAAAGGAAATAAGGGATATGAGATGGGAAAGAGAAAGCTAATGCCCAATACTAAGAAAGAACGTGATCGCCACCAAAGTAAACACAAGTCAAAGACTTGAAAATACATTGGAATAGGGGGATGATGCACCCGCCAACGGGAGAGAAAAACCAGTGAAATCTGCAGCCTCGATGAATATAACGGTCTACTGCCCACGCGTCACAGGGAGTGTGACGGTCGCTCGATAAACCATTAGAGAAGCCTGACGCGACTGCTCAAGACTGTCAGAGAACCTGCATAAGCAACTTGTAAATTCTTTGAACTCCAAATCTTCCAGCCGGCCAGAAGACTTGGACCTCGTGTAATGAACCTGTAAACCTGCCAAAGAACGTGAAACACCAGAAAACAATCCCAGATTAGCCCTTTAAACAAGCGTAGTATCAATAATCAAAGGACTAAAGAGCATGCAAAAGGAAAGGGGAATACCGGGGAAGTTTTGATTTTTTAACCCCTCTGGGCGTTTTAAAACGTGGGAAGGATGTTTGGATGATGAAAACTAGATGCAAAATGTGGAAGAAAGCAATGGGACAATGCTTTGATGAAAAGGAGAAGGAAGAACACAAGATGACAATGATGAACTTTGAAACACAATGGAACGAATACTCCCTTCACCGTGAAGCAGATGGACGTGAGGAACAATTCTCCTTGGTTGGATGTGACTCCAGAATACGGCAGCACTTCGACGTGAACTCCAGATCTTCCTCTTTTAGGCCATGAAGTCAAGGGTTCTATTTATAGGCCCTCAAAATCTATGGTCGAGCAGAGGATAATCCAGCAAGATAAGAGGAATACTCTTAGCAAAAATCTTGAAGATAATATCACCAAGAGTCCATAGAAATAAACAGAAGGTTCTGAGGATCAGATTTGGAAGAGAAATCACCAATTCAAACCCTTATCTCGACCACGGAGTAGCAAAGAAAATGCCTGAACTGCCAGGACTCTCTGTTGAATGTAACGGCTGCTCGACAGACCGCCACATGAACCTAACGCATCGGGGAACGACCGTTACACTAACCTTATCCCCAAGAAGATAAGATCAACGGGAAGAAAATCAAAACATTAGGACTCTTGAATGAATGTAACGGCCATGAGTGGACGCGTTAGAGGGATGTAACGGCTGCACGATAGACCGTTAGAATCAATGGATAGGCAAAAAGATAAGGATTGAAACAAAGGCCTTAAGCTGTAGGACTCTTCAAGATGTAACGGCCTAGGGCTCATGCGTTAGAAGAAGGTAACGCGCCTGAAGCGGACCGTTAGAGACAAGGAAATAGCCAAATGAAAATAAGCCTCGTGACTAAG
This sequence comes from Amorphophallus konjac, assembly GCA_022559845.1. NCBI lineage: Eukaryota > Viridiplantae > Streptophyta > Magnoliopsida > Alismatales > Araceae > Amorphophallus > Amorphophallus konjac. The sequence continues at coordinate 21,870,771 of CM040121.1, forward strand.
AACTTCTCAAGATGTAACGGCCAAGTAGTGACGCGTTAGAAGGATGTAACGCGCCTGTGCAGACCGTTAGAGACATTAAGGATCAAAATGAGATAAGAGCTTGCTAAACTTCATCCAAACGAGAAATCATGGAACCATACTCAACCAAGGAGCTAAGACCCATGAAATAAACTTCAAACTGATGAAGGAGACTCAATGAAGATTGAACAACTCAGAGCATCATATAGAATGAACAAGGAGATGACCCGACTTATCGGTCATAAAACGGGTGTCAACAGATGCCCCTCCTTAACGTCCTCTTTGCAGGGGAGCGAGCGGAAGTGAAGCGAAAGTGAAATGGAACATGGAGGTGAAGCGGAAATGAAGCGGAGCGGAGTGAAAAAGTGGGCGTTAAGGTAAAACGACACCCGTTCTTAACCAACAAGCGACAGGAATTTTCTGGAGAACTTCGAACTGATCGTAAGGAAATAGCCAACCAAAGGACGCAAGTCTGGAGGAATTAACAACTAAGGAAAGGAAACACGGCTAGCCGCCGGAGGCAACGGAAAGGAAAGAGAACTGACTAAACTCCAGACAGGAATCTTCAGCTAACCAGATCAAGCAAAAAGATCGAAGGACACCCTCCAATTCAGAATAGAATGACTCTCCTTATTCGAGAACAAGAACACAGCTATTCACCAGCATTGAGATGCCTTAAACAGATGAAGCACATGAATGCTCAAAGAATGCATATGATGCATGCTGGGCTAAAGAAAAAGAAATCGTTAAAACAAATGCAAAGAAAGATAAAATAATAAGATACTCGAGAATAGTATTGCTAGACCGGAGAAATCAAGGTCAGGACACCATATGCAACCACGGCGTGCAAGATAGAACCATCGTCCCCAAAATTTTCCAACCTAACGGCCTATCCAACGATTAAACATGTGAACTTAGATCATCATCATTTTTGTTTAAGGGGAACATCAGATCCCAGAACACATGAATGACCAGCCGGTTCTCGAGATAATTATATCATAGATACCATATAGTAATGCATTAAGGGATAAGGAACGCAATACAATACCTGACTTACCTGCCTGTCGAAATGGCAATATGTGATTCTGTTCATAACTTCATTCATGAGAAAGAGGTTAGCAAGCAATAGATATGAGCACGAAATAAGGCACAACCATTTGTATGCATTAAAAGCATCAATATTATGCATCATAGAAGAAAATGTAGTCATTCAATCATCAAATAGACCATTTCATTCATCAAGAAACTTGCAAGCTGTAACGGTCTTCTGAGGGAGCGTCACACCACGTAATGGACCAAGACAGGGCTGTTAGAGTGATGGTGTTTCACATTCTTCAATAAAACAGTTCAAATCCATGTAACGGTCTCAAGAAGACGCGTCAGAGAGTGTAACGGTCGGACGATAGACCGTCACATTTCCTGAGCATTCAAAAAAAATAAATCGAACGGTCTTCAATCCTCGTTCAAGCATTCAAACGCCAAAAAAACCTCAGAAACCTTCAACCGAGACCAGCGGCGACCACCGTCGTCCACCCACGAGATGGCCGGCGACGAGGCCCCACAGTCACCGAAGAAGAGGGAGAGAGGGATGAAGAAGAAGGCGATCCGTCGCCTTCACTGTCGGATAGAGCGGGAAGTCGTCCCGCCGCCCGTGGAGAAAGAAACGGCGAGGAGAGCTCCAACGATGGAGGAGGAGGCTCCAATGGCTGAAGAAGATCAAGAGGAAGCTTTCCTGGATGAGGGAGAACCTAAGGAACCAGAGAAGAAGAGGAAGATAGGGCAAGACCGAGAGGTAAGCTCTCGCCCTAATTTTTCAATTTTGAATTTTTTTATGTTTTTATGTGCATGCATGTGTGATTGGGGGGTAGAAAATGGGTCTATGAACCCATTAGGATTGATTGTAGGCCTTTTGACCAAGGTGGAAAGCCTACGGAATGCAAAGGGGAAAACGCCCTCTAGCAGAGAATGTGACAGTCCTTCGAGTGACCGTCACAACTCTGACGCGCCACCCTTGGTGCGTTAGAGCACTGTGACGCCCCACCCCAGGGCCGTCACAGTTACCAGAGACTCAAAACTGTTTTTAGGTTTTTCAATTATTTAATTTTTGTTTTGTTTTTTCATTTTACGAATATTATGCAATGATTTTATGATGCAATTGACTAACTTATGCTCTAAATGCAGGGAAAGAGACGGACGAGGATCTCATGGCTTCAGATCCGGGCGGTGTACCAGGCACTGCCCGACTACCAGAGAGAGAGGTTAGCTGGCATGGGGTTCACCGAGGTGCTGAGCATCGAGGTGATCCGGATGGACACGCCACTACTATACGCTTTGCACGAGCGATGGGATCCAGTCAGCAGGGCGTTCATCTTCCCGTGGGGTCACATGATCCCGACGCTGGAAGACATGGCGAGGATCGCCGGATTGAGAGTCCACGAAGCCGCAGTGATCGGGTGGACATACCGAGACTACCGAGAGATGGCCCAGGAGCTGCTGGGGCTAGATTTGATCAGACCGGGATAGACATCATCTCAGCTCTCAAGATCACGACTGCAGGAGAGCTTAGGACTGAGAGGAGCAGCGATAGCCGTGGGAGAGTTACCAGAGGAGCACCTTGGCAGAGTGATAGATCAGGTGCGCCCTCACGTGGCGGCAGAGGCAGGACCAGAAGGAGACCGCGTCCTGAGGCGCTTCCGCATGCTTCTGTTCGGGAAGCTCCTGTTCGCGACTCGGGCGGATGTGATCAGCTGCAGGCTGCTACCGATGATCAGAGATTTAGGCAGAGTCGGGAAGTATGCATGGGGAGCGGTAGTCTTGGCCTTCTTGTTCGAGTCCCTCAGCACGACGGACCGACAGACGATGCTGGGCGGCTTCTCACCTTTCCTACAGGTAAATGCAATTTAAATACTTTCTATCATGCTTATGATTATGCTTTTGCAATGCAATGCCATGGATTAACTTTGACTTCTAAAATGCAGATCTGGAGCTACATGTACCTCCCGGGCATTGGGAGAGGCACGCTACTCCACGCCAACCGCATCCCGATCGCCAGGCGATGGGTGGTCGCGAGGGACCCAGGGTCGATCATCAGATTGACCCGGGCGATCCAGGATGACCTGGATTCCTTCCCGCACACGGCGGTAAGCCCGAAACTCAAAATGATTTCTAAATGCTTTTAAAATGCTTCTGATATGCTGACAAATGGACTAATCATGATTTCTAGGTGAGATGGACCCCGTACAGAGGCGAGAGCTACGAGGGACAGCCATGGGTGGAGGCAGCCCTTTCGTATCGGGGATGAGACATCTGGTTGCACTGCATCTACATCATCGAGCCACTCCATTATCGGCTGATCCTGCAGACTCGGGGACTACACCAGCCCAAGGTGACCTTTCCACGCCATAGCGATGAGCGCCCGGGGAAATCATCAAAGGGTATTAGTGGCGACGTGGATTGGTGCGCCCGAAAGGCAAAGTTCGTCCATGATTGGAACAAGCGAGGCAGAGCGGTAAAGGAGCGTGATGAGAGCGACGAGGCGTACTTGAAAGCCTTTGCTCAACTGTATGGGGACCGGGTGTACCGAGGTACCCGACGACCGGTATGCAACTTCTAAACCCTAAATTCTTTCTATATGATGCAAAATGCTAGATGCACTAACTCATATGCTTTCTAAATGCAGCTAGACCCCGAGGGACAGATAGCCGAGCTTGAAGGGCTACTCCACTCCACCATCCAGCAGCGGGATGAATACCGGGCCGCCTTGGAGCTTCTGGTAAGACTCTAAAAACCTTGGACCTAACTGTTTAAAATGATTATGATGATGATTATGATGACTGACTATGACTTCTAAATGCAGCGGGCCGAGGGAGCCCAAAGAGCCGGACCGGATGCCCCATCGTCTTCCTCATAGCCTGCGGGAGGTAGAGCTGAGCGAGATGCCGAGTTTGCCCGAGCGGTTGCCCGGGCCGAGGAGGCGGAGGCCACCCTCGCGGAGCGGGTAAGATGCTAAATGCTAGACTCAAATGCTCATGTTTATGAAATGCTTATGCGAATGCTCATGAGACTAACTATATGAAATGCTAACTACAGGCGAGAGAGCTAGCCATAGCAGCGGCTGAGGCAAAATAGGCTCGGACGGAGGCGGAGAGGAACCGGGCCGAGGCAGAGGTCCTCCGAGCAGAGGTGGCCCGATTAAGAAGAGAACTTGCGCGAACGACCACACAGACGGCAGACTTTGAGAGATACCGGTCCGAGGCACGAGCTGCGCGACTCGAGGCCCATGACATGAAGGTCGAGGTCCGAACCTTGGAGAGGACTATACGAATGATGGGCCGAGGACCAGAGCGGAGCATCTCTCAGAGTGGGGTATCGAGGAGCGCTGCCCGTACCGGATCAGCGGCAGATTACCTCGTTAGCTCCTCCGCCCAGCGGAGGAATGAGAGAGCAAAGAGGGGACATCTGGAGGAGAGTGCCTCCATAGCGCCACCGGCGATGAGACCCGAGGGCGGAGATGATGATGGCGGCCCGGCGGATAAGCCGGCCGAGTGATGCATTTTTTTTGTTATTACTTGTACATAACTTATATGGGAAATGAAATGCAAATCTTTTTTGTGTTCTGTTTGTTTTTCTTCTTTATGTGAATGAATGGATGTGCATGCAAACAGGTGAGCATGTGAAAATTAATGGGAATGAATGGGAACGAATGCAAGAAAATGTATGTGAGAGTATGATTGGAATGCAGGAAATGCATGTGGATGTGTGATTGAATTGTGTGGATGAAATGTGATATGTGAGATGGACAGGATGAACGGAAGTATGTAAGACCGCCAGGTCTAAAACAAAGGCAGAAGGGAATGACACAATCACATCAGTAGATAGTGTAAGGATCAAGTAACGCATTAGACGGAGGCCGTCAGAGAGGACAGAGCCCAATTTTGCAGAACTGAACAGCAGGAGGTGTAACGGCTCATAGCTGGTGCGTCAGAGATATGTAACGGCAAGTGCTAGACCGTTAGGCTTGACAGAACAAGATTGAACTATGAATGCACTGACTATACTCAAGAGTGTACAGACCTTGCCCAAGTGATGTATAGAATTGACCAAAACGATGTATGGACTTCACGAACACAGCAGCAAAGGATGTATGGACTCGACCAAAACGATGTATGGACTTCATGAACATAGCAGCAAAGGATGTATGGACTTTGTAAAGAATGCTCAGACCTGAAGAATGTATAGACTGTGGGCGAGGAATGTACAGACTTGAGCAATGTGTGGACTTGTACAATGTATGGACTTGAGGCTGTGTAGACTCTGCACAATGTGTGGACTTGAGGCTGTGTAGACTCTGCACAATGCATGGACTTAGACGAGAAATGTACAGACTTGGGGCTGTATGGACTTTAATCAAGGAATGTACAGACTTGGGGTTGTATGGGATGTATTGACTTAAAATGATGTACAGACTTGGATATGCATGGGATGTATAGACTTAAAATGATGTACAGACTTGGATATGCATGGGATGTATAGACTTAAAATGATGTACAGACTTGGATATGCATGGGATGTATAGACTTAAAATGATGTATAGACTTGGATATGCATGGGATGTATAGACTTAAAATGATGTACAGACTTGGATATGCATGGGATGTGACGGTCCAGGGGCGGGGCGTAAGGGATAAGTAACGGCCATGAGAAAGACCATTAGGAAATGTTTGAACAAGAAGCTTAAAAACTGAATGGCAGAGAGTGTAACGGCTCAGGGGGACCGCGTCACACTAGGTAACGGTCTGATTCTCGACCGTCAGGCTTGACAGAACAAGATTGGGCCAAATTAAACCCACAGGAAATGTGACGGCCTAAGTCTGGCGCGTCAGAGAAAAGTGACGGTCCAACGACAGACCGTTAGAGCATAAATTGTACTCCGAGACGGATTGAGCCGTGAGAGGCAAAATCCGAGATAAGAAGCCTTCAATCCGTTCTAGACTTCTCCCAAACTTAAGATAAAGCCTTCTAATCCAAACCTTATCACTTTAAAGCCAAAAGCAAGCCTCTAAAACCAGGGAACTCTAGCCAAAATCGTAACTTTGCTAAATTCTCTGCTACAAGGCTGAACAAACCCCTCCTAAGGGCAGAAAATATGATGAAGAGAAGCTTCGAGATGATGGCTATGGAGGAGAAAGTATACACCGGACCCAAGGCCGCAAGAAAGGAGTATGGAGAGCTTTAAAGGCTGACCTCGATTCCCAAGCATCTAAGCTCTAATACTCAAAGAGTGGTAAGCTCTATATTGACTTAAATAAGTTCAGAAATTTCTACACTTCATCTTCTTCTCATGATTCCTTCTTCTTCTTAGCCTCTCCCTGGTCCAAGATGTTATTCCAATTTGAAGTGGGTGGCTCCCATGGTAAAAGTACTCCCTCTAGAGGTTGTATCAATCCTTAAAGCGTGGCACCTTCAACCTCTCTTGGTCTTAGGGAAGAACTTCCAGAAAGTGACATTAGATTGGCCTAGCATTTCAGCCCTCATAGAATTGTGGCATCCACAAACACATACCTTCATCTTCCCTACTTTCAAAGCAACAGTCCTATTAGAGGAGGTAGAAACCTACCTAGCCCTTCCTAAGACTAAGGCGGGGGATGAGGACCTAGTTTGCTACAATGTTGAGCCTATTGACCCGTCCTTGATCTTGAGTGATTTCATCCATAATCAAAAGGACGTGAGGACCATGATCAGCCTGAACCACATACATTTGATACCCTTAGCACAATGGATAGTGTCTCATTGCAAAAACAAGTGGGAGAGACACGAAGTAATAGCCAAGGCGGTGGCGGTTTGCTTATGTGGAGTCTTCCTTTTCACCAATACCAACCACCTCTTAGATTCCCAAAATCTTAGTATTATTAGTGGGTTGTGGCGGGGAATGTCCATCTCTCAAGTGATCCTCTCATATCTCTATGAAGGACTAAGCTCGGCTTGCCTAGGAGGACCTTTGTTCGGCTCTATGATACTCCTTGAGTGTTGGATGGGAGTGAGAATCAAGTTCCAACCAAAGGATGACATTACTTCTGCTAGCCGGATCTTCGGGAGCCACCCTCTTTTCTTCATTGGAGGGGCATCTGGATTTTCTTCACATGTTGAATGCAAGACGGCGGACAAGAAAACACGGGATGAATGGCGCCTCTTCTTCAACACCTTGTGATGCGGGACGGACACGGGAGACGACACTATATGGTGCCACCCTCGGACTCTAGATGAAGACACGACCAGCAACACACACCAGGGAGACACTAAGCCCGACACTACGAGCTCCTAGTGGCGAAACGTCGCTAACAGAAGTGGAAGCTCACTCGTCGTCCCAAGCGAGGGAAAGCGCAGACCGTGCGTGGTTAAGGAACCGGCGGAGGTCAAGAGTAGTCCGACTCAACTTCCGGACTCGGATCGAGTCGCGGGACGGGTCACTCTCACACTCACAGCGGTGACATGAACACACGGGCTAGTACCTATCGCTCTCGGCAGCGGCAAAAGACCATATACTAGCTAAGCAAATGAACGCCAAGAGGTTCGGGCCATTACCTCCACGCACCCGGCGTGGCGAAGACAACCTCGGTCGAATTACGGACTCCCGGTTAACAATGATTACAGCAATACACTAAGTCGACCCACTCCACACAAGGAGGTAAAAGGTCACATGTGGGGTCCGGGAATCACGCAACTCGGGTTGACGGGCAGCATCTTGATGTCGCCCGGCGGTGCCGAACTCCACGTTTTCTTGATGAAGGGGTGGATGGATGGAACCCTCAGTAAAATTGGGCGAACTAACAGAAATCAAAAAGTGGCTCTAAGACTTGAAACTCAGGACGGAGGTGAATCTGGACAGAACTCTGGCAGAACCAAAATGGAAGAGTGGACGAAAATAAAAATATAGGAAACGTGATCTGAATGCTATCCTGATTTTTGTGGGTGGAGAGGAACATCCCAGGAACAACTCCTCTAAATTTGGTAGCCAAATGAGCTCGGGGAAGACCTGTGAATTTCGAACAAGCTGCTGTGATACTGCGTAGGCAGAACTCCGTTGATGGCGTTGGCGGTGCGATAGCGGCTCGTGACGGCGACGGCGATCGTCGGAACTGATACACGAGGAGTCACACCTCAGAATGGAAGCCTTCACAGCATCCAAGGGGGAGAGGTAAAGGAGAAGGGGGTGCACCAAGCTGGAGCTCCAAGAATTACTTTGATTCAAATGGCATTAATTCTCCAAAATGAAAAATACAAGCTTAAATAGGTTACATCTCACATCCATCCACAACCGTAGGATCTAGGAGTGGGAGATGAAGGGCTGGGATGGCATGAGACACACACACACAAAAATAAATAAAAAATAAGGGGAGGGGGGCGGCCTATTGACTATGGTGGCAAGGGGGGGACAAGTTGGTAGCCACCTTGGACTTTGAAGTCAACTTGTCTCCCATGTGCCTTTTACCATTCAAACTTCTAGATGCCTCCATTTGACATGTTGACTGACCCCACATGGGGCCCATGGGCTTAGGTGGATCAATGGGAGGGGCCTGGGGGTCCCGTGGGGCCCAGGGGTCCCATTTTGCAAATAAGTCCCTCGTACACTCATAATTACATACCGAATACAATGAAATAAACACAAATTACACACACATAAAGGCTAACTAAATATGATAAATGGGGAGACTCAAGGCGGAGTCTCCAGGCTGTCTCTGAGCCAGATGGACGCTGAGGTGGCTCGAGTCGTGCTCCGTGTGCGGTACCGGTGGCTCAGCGTGTCGCGCCGCTCAACTGCTCGGGTGTCCGCACCACCTTGCCAATAGAGAAGTTCATCATGCGTCCAAGAATCCTTCGGAGCACTTTGCTTAAAATATCGCGGCGTCAAGGCCTGGACCTCCAGCTAGTGGGAAATACTACCATGGCGATCTACAACCCGCACTGGTGCCATCTTCAGATCGGACTACCCCGAACCGTGATTCATGCACTATCACACTACCCTCCCCTTCTACCTAGGAAGATGGGGACCAAGGAAGATGAAAGAGCAATCCAGAACGCGCTGACCATGTGGGAAATCAGCAAGGTGCGTCCGTGGCAAGAAGAAGTAGAAGAGAACGACGAAGCGCGCCGTGGCTATGTGAAAGAGTTGAGGAAGATCCGCCCTCTTGCGGATAAGAAGCTGAATGTAGCTTGATTCCTGCCTTCATGAATGATGTCTGTTTGTAATTGACAATCAGAATTTGAAATTTTATTAATCTTATGTTTCATTTAAGGTGATCTGAATGAGATGTAAATGCCTTAGTCGAGTGGACATGAATTCTTGATCCTTGAGTTGGATAGAATGATGTGAAAACAGAGCCTCTGGAGAGTCTAACGGTCCTGAAATGGGCCGTCGCAAGGAAGTGACGGTCTAGAGATAGGCCGTCAAAATGATAAACTGAGAATCCTGTTCTCTGGAGGATATAACGGTCTAGATATAGGCCGTTAGAAGGAAGTGACGGTCTGCCTAGGGCTGTCAGATATAGATCTGCTGAAAGAATAGGGCCAACATCTGAAGAGAAGGTAGCGGTCAAGATTGGACCGTTAGATGACCGTGGCGATCTAATGATGGCGCGTTACAGTCCTTGAACCTGCATAATTGTGAGATTTAGCCCTGAGCTTGAACCTGCGTTCTGCACACACTTAAACATGGAACAAGTTAGATCTATTCTTAGACTCAACCCCTTGCCTTAAAGCAAGTTAGAGAATGACAGTTTCTTGATATTTGGTCAAGAGGTGGAGCCTTATTAAATAGGCGGAAAATATAATAGAAATAATGCGATGCATGTAATGCATATGATGGTGTTTTTGAAATTCTAGAAAATATCTGAATTTTTGTGAGTTTTTGGAAATATTTGATTTTTTTGGATTTTGAAAAATATTTGATGTTTTTGGATTTTGGAATATGTGTTGTTTTTTTTAAAATATATGTTGTTTTTGGATTTTGGAATATATGTTGTTTTTGGATTTTGAAATATATTTTGTTTTTGGGATTTTGGAATACCAGTGCTTTCCCCTAGCAGCGTGAGTCCTCCGTATTGTATTGAAAGACCCGAGGTCGGCGTGCAATAAGGCGACAATCCCTGGCCAAGGCCCAGATTTTTATGACGGTGTTTCTACCAGGGTCATACCCAGGGTACTTGTTTCAATCCTAAAAAAGGAAAAATAGAACATGGGGGTAAGCTTAGGCCAGATCTAGAAGCTTTTAGGACTTGGGTTCCTTTCTAGACAACCCATTAGAGATTGGGTCTGTTGTGCCGGGGCTTTGTGTCCGTCATCGAACCTTAGTCCACTCTAGGCATGCGTGCGACCGGGCTCATTTGTCCCGCGGGGAACTGTACTGCCACTCTTGTCATGCCTAGATTCCTCTTCTTGCCTTCTGGAGCTTTTGAATCATAATCAATAGGCCTTTGAGATAATGCTTTTGATTTTGTCATAGAGATTACTCCTTTACTTTCTTTTTCTTTCTTTTCCTTGTGGCGTCAGGTCATAACGGACTGCCCCTATTTGAGACCTCCTCTCGTCAGGGTGCCTGGATTGGTCATCGCCTCCTTATTCACTTCCTGCCCCTGGATTCAGCCGAAGGAAGAAACGAAAAGGGACTTCGACTTTCCCCCAAAGCATGGCCGAGGAGAAACGATATCTTTTGAAGCGGGAAACCTGACCAGGGATGTTGTGTAGTGTGTGATTGCCTTACTCGGGACCCTTTTTTAGTGAAAGGGAGAAACATCTTGCTGTCGGGGTGGCACTGATTAGACTCTAAGGAAAGAAACGCTTAAGATACAACCCATTCCACGCGTGAGAGAGCTCCTCACCTTCCGCGTTCACTAAGCGATAAGCATTCCCTGGATAAGCTTCTTTTACAACGAACGGCCCTTCCCAGTTAGGTTGCAATTTAGACCTAGGACCTGCAGACCGAATGAATTTACGTTTCAAAACCATATCACCCTTTTAAAATTTACGTTCAATTACCTTCTTCTGAAAATAACGCGAAACTCTCTTTTGATAAACAGATACGTGATCGGCCGCATTCATCCTTTTCTCATCCAAGAGTTCCAACTGGACTAGCAAAGCCTCTCGACGTTCATCGAGATTAAGTTCCTTATCGAGCTGCACTCTAAGGGAAGGGATCAAAATCTCATATGGGAGCACTGCCTCCATTCCGTAGGTGAGAGCATAGGGAGTTTGTCCCGTAGGGGTGCGGACGGAGGTGTGGTAAGCCCACAGAGCTTCCACTAATCGTTCCGGCCAATCGAAAAACTTGTGAGATTCCCATGTTTTCTTGATGATTTTAAGAAGGGTTTTATTAGTGGCCTCGGCTTGACCGTTGCCTTGGGGATAATATGGAGATGAATGATGCAATGCAATATTGAACTTCTTGCATAGGTCCTTGAGCTCTTGAGAGACGAACTGGGGTCCGTTGTCGGTGATGATGCTGCTTGGCACTCCGAACCATGAGATGATATTCTTCATGATGAAGCGGCACACTGTTGAAGCTTTGATCTCTGCGTATGCCTCGGCTTCGGCTCATTTGGTGAAGTACTCAGTGGCTGTAAGGATAAAGGATTTCTGCTTGATCTGAGAGTTAGGATCATCGAGCGGGCCGACAACGTCGAAAGCCCACATAGAGAATGGCCAAGGAGCGAAAAGGGGATGAAGAGATGATGCTGGAGCATGGATCTTATCAGCGTGGAGTTGGCACTTAAGACACCTCCGGACATAGAGGGAGCAATCTTCCTCTAGAGTGGGCCAATAGTAGCCCTGCCTAAGGATCTTCTTCGCTAGAGCCTGGCCATTGACATGACCTCCACACTCACTAGAATGGGCCGCTTCAGCCACCTTCCAAGCCTCATCATCATCTAAGCATCTCATGAGCATCCCATTGGTAGTGCGCCTGTATAGTTCTCCTGCAACAATGGTGTACCTTGAGGTGGCTCTTCTTATTGACTAACGCTGCTCGGAGTTTGCCCCTTCCGGGAACGATCCGTCTTTGCAAAACAACTCAATCTCATGATACCAGGGCAATTCTTATTCCTCCAGGATCTCTTCTAGCTCTATTAAAGATACTTCCTTGAGGTCTTCCTTTTCAGCCCTTGCCTCTACAGCTTTCCTAAGGTTGATGAACCAAGGATCCTGAAGAGAGGGTGCGTCCAATCTCTGAACGACGATAGTCTCAGTGCTCCGATTGAGAGGGAAAGATAGAGAGGAAGCAAGAGATGCTAGAGCATCAGCTAGAATGTTCTGAGACCTAAGAGTATGGATATAGATCAGCTTACGGAATTGCCTCGCTAGGAGCGTGACCAAATCTTGATAAGGCTTGAGTTTGGGGTCACGAGTACGGTAAGTGGACAGAACTTGCCGTAGGATGAGCTGAGAGTCTTCTATGATATTCAAGTAACACGAGCCTAGGAGATAGGCGTGCTTCAGCCCGGCTAGGAGAGCTTCATACTCAGCAATGTTGTTGATAGCAGGAAATCGAAGTTGATAAGCAAAGGGAATAGTCACTCCTTCTGGAGTGAGCAGAACAGCGCCAATCCCTCGGCCTTGAGAATTGAGTGCACCATCGAAGTGCAGAGACCAAAAGGGATGATGAGAGATAGCAGAGAGATGCTCATCAGGGAAATCGTCCTGAATAGAGTCGGTGTGAGGAATGGGGAGATGGGCAAGATGCTCAGCAATGGCATACCCTTTGACCGCCTTCTGAACGACAAATGTGATATCGAATTGAGAGAGGAAGCTCTGCCAGCGAGCTAACCTACTAGAAAGGACGGGCTTTTCTAAGAGATAGCGAATCGGGTCCATTCTAGAGATCAACCTAACTGGGTGGGCAAGGAAATAATGTTTAAGCTTCTGAGCTACCCACACTAAGGCGGCACAAGTCTTCTCCATAGCGGTGTATCTAGACTCAGCTGCGTTAAACAACCGAGAGAGGTAATAAACAGCCCGCTCTTTCCCTTCATCATCTACTTGTGCTAAGACCGCCCCTAGGGAGTCCTCAATAACCGAGATGTATAGGATCAGGGGTTTCCCAGGGACAGGAGGTTGCAAAACTGGGGGATTGGATAGATATTCCTTTAGGTCTTCGTAGGCCTTCCGAAAATCTTGATTCCATTCAAATTTGACCCCCGCCTTAAGTAATTCATAAAACGGACGGCATCTTTGAGAATGTTGGGATATGAATCTTCTGATGAATTGCAATCGACCGATCAATCCTCGAAGTTCCGTGATATTCTTCGGCGGGGGCATGTCCATGACGGCCTGTGCTTTGTTAGGATCAATCTGGATCCCCCGTTTGCTAACTATAAAACCTAGCAGCTTCCCTGAAGAGACTCCGAATATGCACTTCTTCGGATTCATTTTCAGTTTGTACTCCCTGGCTCTTTGCAGCACCTTAGCCAGAATAGAGGGGTGTTCTTCTTTGGTCCTCGACTTCACCAGGATGTCATCCACGTAAGCTTCCATATAGATATGCATCATGTCGTGGAAGATGGCCATCATCACCCTTTGATAAGTGGCACCCGCATTCTTCAGACCGAACGGCATAACCACATAACAGTACGTGCCCCAGGGCGTGGTGAAGGAGGTTTTCTCTTGATCTTCCGGAGCGAGACGGATTTGATTATAGCCTGAGTAACCGTCCATGAAGGACAACGATTCATATCCGACGGTGCTATCGACCAAGACATCAATATGAGGTAGTGAGAAATCATCTTTGGGACATGCTTTATTGAGATCCCTGAAATCGATGCAGATACGCACCTTTCCATCCTTCTTGATAACAGGGACTATGTTCGCCACCCACTGAGGATATAGAACAACTCTAATGAATCTGGTCTTATACAGCTTGTCGACCTCTTCTTTGATCCTTAAGGCCATGTGGGGGTGAAATCTTCTAGACCGTTATTTCACAGGTGTTGCCCCTGGTTTAAGCACAAGTCGATGTTCCACTAACGAGGGGTCAAGACCTGGCATGTCCTCATAAAATCAGGCAAAGGAATCGCTATACTCCCTCAGAACCTTGATGAAATCTTCTTCTACTTGTGAAGGGAGATTAGCGGCAATAATGATGGGCCTTGGGTCTTCTTTAGTTCCCAAATTTATTTCCTTTGTAGGTTCATCCACTGCCGACGATGGTTCGTCGAACCTCTTTAGCCCTTGCGCATACAAATCGGCAGTGTCATCTACGTTGCTGTCCTCATCGATTGGATCTTTCTCATCCAGGATTTCATAGACACCTAATCCGTCATCGCTCCACACCCCTTCTATTTCCTCTTCATCCTCAATCATAATTGCCGTAGCAACAAATTATGGATACTTCAAAAGAGCATGACAACGCTGAGCTAGATCTCGCAAGAACCTATTAGGAACCGATCTGGAAGGACACGCAAGCGAGCGCGGCTCAGAGGAGGAAGGGTTGGACGACCTAGAACAAGACCCTACTTCTCTAGACCTAACCGACTCTACTTCCCTAGACTCGACGGACCCTAATCCTAACCTAGGAGGAAGAGGACCTAATGGTAGGGAAGGAGCAGGGGACTCATGCCCCTGGGAGGAGGAGGACGGAGACAAGGTAGCATAATCTTCCACTGAAATCTCTGTTTCAAATTTGACGTTTTTTTTGGAGATTAGTGGAGACTACACAACATGATGGAGGAGGCGGGAGCTGCATGGGGAACAGCTCGGGGAAGATGCAATCGAAGAAGGGATCGGAGGAAGAGAACCACATCTCGTGGAGTTGGGCGTTGGGGGGAGGAGGAGTGGATAGATCAATGGGTCGGCAATGCCCGTAAGCACAAGGAACAAATAGAATTTCAGGGGGATCAATGAAGGATGGATTTACCATGCTAGGAGGAAGACGGGGTAAGAATTCCCATTGCTGGAGGAGAGATTGAAAGCGAGAGGGAGACCAAGAGAAGACAATCGGCGAGCTCCCCTCCTTCTGTGGGTGTTGAACTGGCTGCTTCTTCGGCCTCCACTGAACAAGCCGAACCTCTTGATGCTTCTGGCAATCTTTTTCATGAAATAGCCCCTGAAGGGCTTGACCATAGTCAATCACATCATCAACTAGCCCTCTCGGCAACGGGGGCGGACTGGCAATCAGACAGACCGTATCTTTCCTTGGCGGAGCTGGCTGTGGAACTAATGTGCCGGGCTGGAGAGGCCCTCGAACAAAGTGTTGATGGTAATCCCAGGTGAGCGGCCCAGAATCACCCATCATAGATAATGCAGTCTCTCGGTAGCCGAGACCTCTCCTGTTCATTTTCCTGCCTTTGGGGATGGGCTTAGTTCGTCCCTGCAATTGAGCACCGAGACCTCTCCCCGATTGGTAGCCTAGCTTCAATATAATGTCCCAGCCCTTGGAATCTCGGATCTGGGGCTTCACCTTGATGTCAACTGCTGTAGTGATGGGCTTGCGGGGTGCGTAAGCCCAAGGAAAGTCAAGATCTATCACTGACATGACGGGTCGACTGCTTGGTCATAGTGTGGGAAGAATCTTTTCTGAAATAGCTTTTACTGATTGGACCGTGGATAAGCTTTTAACTTTGACGACCCTCCCTTGGAAAGGGAATTTAATGCATTGATGTGCAGTGGAGGGCACAGCGCTGAGGGTATCGATCCACGGGCGACCCAAGATAGCCTTGAACAAAGGGTCAATGTCCAGCACATAGAATTCCACGGGCATCGTAAGGGGCCCAAGCTCTGCTTGAATAGTGACCACCCCGTGACAGGCTCTCCTCGAGTTGTCATATGCTGCTATGGTGGTGGGGGTAGGTCGCAGTAATTCTTCAGATATATTGCAAGCTCGGAGGGTACTGAGTGGACACACATTAATCAAAGCCCTTGTGTCAACCAGTGCTGCTTCAATGCTGACTTTGTTCAGAATGATTGTAATGCAGAGCGGCATTTGCCGAGCTTCTGGTGGTGCTAGCTCAGTTTCCGAGAATGTGATTGTCGGTCCTTTAGAAATAGTTGCCAGTGCTGTTGGTAAGCTGTCAACTGCCATGTCTTCACTAACCATCACCTTCTAAAGAAAGTCTCTTAATGCATCTTGGTGAAGGGTAGATCTCTTAATCAGTTTCAGCACATATATCTTGGCAGGCACCCTATCTAAATGATGTAACAAATCATATTGGGTCCCGGGTAGTGGCTCGGCCTCTTCTTGCTCGGCAGCCGGTTGGGAAGACTGGGGATTTGAAGTGGAAGGATAATTTCAATGGAACATGCGCCCGCTCCGTAGGGCGAAGTTATAAGCTGCCGCGGCCTCAGATGGGCTCAAGATAAGCGATTTAGTAGGCCATGTGGGATGGATGAGTGGTGCGGAAGAGGGTGTGGTGGAAAGGATGATATGCGAGGGGTTAGTGGTAGTGGGCGCGAGCGGAGGTGGAGATATGAAAGTGGGCGGAGGCGTGATGAGTGGAGGGTTAGATGGAGGTATGGTGATAGTGGATGTAAGCGCGAGCAGGGAGGGGGTGATGGTAGCGGATGTGAGCAACGGCGAGTGCGGCGGAGGCGTGGGTGATGGTGCAGGTGATGAGATAGGGGTGAAAGGAAGGACGAGTGGAGGAGGGGTTTGGTACGTAGGTATGAGGATGGGGGAAGCGGGAGGATTATGGTAGTTGTGGTGAAGGGCCATGACCTACGGTGCGGAGCTATCATCGTCAAAGGACCACTCGGGGTTAGGAGCCGGGGGTTGGACGACATTGACCTGAGTTGGTGCCGGCGGCGGAGGCTGCGGAGTAGGAGGGTGGTTTGGCATTGGGTTTTGATGAATCCCCAGGTCTTGAACCGGCTGCTGTTGCTGTTGCGGCTACTACTGTGGCTGCGGTATCTGTTGCTGATGTACTTGCTGCCTCGGTGGCTGCCTTCTTTTCTCTTTGATTTCTGTGATGGCCCTGTGCATCTCGGCCTAATCAATTCTTTGCCCTTCATGGAGGTCATAGACCAGGTCCCGAAATTGGAAACATCCTTCAATGGTATGCCCCGGCTGCCTGTGGAACATACAATGTTTCATCTGATCAACGGCTGGGTTCCAATTGGGCCGCTCCGGCGGGAGCTGTATCGCATTCACCGACATGAGAGCTGAGAAGATATATGTGAGTGTTTCTGGCAAGGGAGGATATTGAGCTCTTTTAGGAGCTGGGCGTTTGTTGTTTGGGTTGTTGTAGCCGTTGGGTGGAGGGACGTTGTGGTATTGTGGAGGTGGAGGTGGTTACTGTGGGGCGGTGAAGGTATTTTGTGGAATGGTGAAGGTAGGCGGAGGGTTCTGTGAGGTGGTTTGGAAGTTCTGTGGAGCTGGGTTCTGTTGAGTGCGGGGATTTTGAGGGAAGCGGAAGGGTGCGGCTTGAAATGGGAAAGCAACGGCTTGAACTTGCTCGTTTGTTTGGACCCCCTCGGTAACCGGCCCTTGAGGTTTCTTGTGATACTTGGGCTTTTGGTTTTCGAATAGTGAGTGTATGTGGGAATCCTTGAACTGCGTCTGGATGAACCACGCCTGGCTGTAGAGTTGGTGCATGTTGGCTATGTCATTCATGGCCAGAATATTTCGGAAGGTCGGAGTAGCATTGGAAATAAGTAACTTGACATTCTCTTCCTCCGGGATATGGCCGGGCACTCTAGCGGCCATTTGCCTCCATCGATCTGCGTAGGTAGCAAATTCCTTATCTGGTTTCATCTTTTCGGCCACCAAATCTGTAAATGAATATTCCGGGCCGACTCTGTCTTGAAACCGCTGAATAAATTTATCTTTCACTACCTTGAAGCTTTCGGCATCCTCCAATGGCAGAGAGTAGAACCATTCTAGTGCAACACAGTCCAATGATCGGCGGAACAAATACGCCATAAGGCGATCATCATATTGGAATTGGGCCGATTCATACAAGAAATCCCTCACGTGAATAAAGGGATTGCCGTTCCCGTCATATTTGTGATAATTGGGGAGCTCAGACTGCGGAGGGAACCGGATGTTCTGAAAGCTAGGAACTGGAACATCTGCCAAGGATTGTGGGCCAACCCGCTTCTGGAGGAAATCGAGTTACTGTTGCATGGTGGCACATTTATCAAGTAATTCCTGCTCTCTGGATGGAGCAGGGGTAGTGAGAGATGATGGTTGAAGTTGAGGAGCAAAAGGGTGAACCGTAGCAGGAGGCGGGAGCCCATAAGCAGAAGCAGAAGGATGAACGGCCACGGCAGGGGGCCCATAAGAAGGATCAGAAGGATGAGCGGCCAAGGCAGGGGGTCCATAAGAAGGATATTGGGCCGGAGATTGACCTAGATTAGAATGGGCTTGGACGACCCCTAGCTGAGGGCGCAAGAAATCCGAAGGACCCACAAGGACTTGTGAAGCCACTGGGTTAGACATATGATGATCCAATTGAATGAAAGAAGGGATAGCAGACTTCCCCTTGTCAACAGATTGCTGGGCCGAAGTAGAAGATTGCCCCGTCTCCATGCTAGCAAAGGTGATGGTCCGGGGTTGGACCGGAGTAAGATCAATCGGAGTGGGCTGGATGGAAGGCCCACCAACTCTAGATTGGTCGATGGAAGGATTGGATTGACCCTACATAATCGTGGGAGGGGAGATATTGGATCCTTGCATGGCCTGATAGACAGCTTGGAGTTGGGCCGGATCCAATTGGGCCATCATTTGGAGAATGGAGCCCGCAGAAGGAGAAGAGAAAGAAGGGGTGGCTTGACCACCCTCCATGGGGGTAGAGGACGGAAGAGGGGTGGTCCCCTCTCCAGAAGAGAATGAGGTAACCCTAGTAGGGTTTTCAAGAATCCCTTGAGGAAGGGAATCCTCTTGGGAACGGGGAGGATTGAAGGAAGCCATGGTGGATTCGAAAAGCGGATTTGAGTAGAACTTGGAGAAGGAACTGACCCTAGGAGGTGATTCCAACGGACGAAAACAACCCAACATGCAACGGACCACCTTAACAGGATGCAAACAACACAACACAAACACGCAATGAGCAACCAAACTTAGATGATTTATTACAAAGATGTAAGTGACAAGAGATGAAAACACTCCGAGTCAACCAAGTTTGTTTAAGATGATGCTTCAAGATTCTTATGATTTCCCCTTTGGAACTTTAGTGGATTGATTAATATGTGCTCTCAACAATAGGTTCCTGATAGGAGATGGATGTAAAGCTTGTTTTGACTCTAAATGTGATCACTCCCTCACTTATGCAACCCTAGACACGGGGTGGGAAAGGTACAACCGGCCCGGCGTCCGTGTGGGAATCCACGGCTCGCGGGGACTTATGGAGGTCCCTGGTGTGATTTCCTAGTCGGCCCCAAGGAATATGGAGACGAGAGGTCCGCACACCAAAGTAAGAAAATGCAATCTAGTGCATGAAAGTATGAATGAACCTATGTGCACCGGAGTGCATGCAAATTCTAACCTAAATTTAGCAAGCAATTATGCACACAATGATGTAAGTATGTAAATCAACCAAGGAGGAAGTCAGATATCACCCAAGCAAGAATATCACAGTCGAAACTGCGGAAAGGAAAGCACCTCGGGATGCGTACTTGTCTGGAGTGTAACGGTCTATAACCCTTGCGTCAGAGGATAGTAACGGTCGAAGACCAGACCGTCAGAAGTAATATAACACAGGGACCAGGACCGTCAGATGAGCCAGAGAACCAAAAACAACCAGAAATAGAAGGGAAATCTGGGTAAAGCCCAAACAGCAGGATGAGGAGTGTAACGGTCTAAAGCCCCTGCGTCAGAGTGGAGTAACGCAAGGACAGAGGGCCGTCAGACTACCCAGAGAACCAGAAACAACAGGAAGTAAGAGGGAAATCCGAGAAAAACTGAACAAGGAAATGATGGCAGGCTTAAATAGAGATCAAGACACGATTGGCACAAGTTGTCCCACCGTGATCGCTAAAAAATTATCTGTTGATTTGTTTGCTTCCTTTCTCTTGTTTGTTGTGATGTATAATAAATATGATACGCAAAAATCAATGACCTCAATCAACCCAAGGACATGTGAACCATGAACCTAGGCAATCAGAACAAGCTCTAGCATGGGCATGATATCTCAATCATCAACTAAACTAAAGAAAGCAAAGAAAAAACACACGCCGGAGCGTGGAGCAAGGAACAAATAAAAACACACCGCAAGGGTGGAGCAAATAAAGGAAATAAGGGATATGAGATGGGAAAGAGAAAGCTAATGCCCAATACTAAGAAAGAACGTGATCGCCACCAAAGTAAACACAAGCCAAAGACTTGAAAATACATTGGAATAGGGGGATGATGCACCCGCCCACGGGAGAGAAAAATCAGTGAAATCTGTAGCCTCGATGAATATAATGGTCTACTGCCCACGCGTCACAGGGAGTGTGACGGTCGCTCGATAAACCGTTAGAGAAGCCTGACGTGTCTGCTCAAGACCGTCAGAGAACCTGCAGAAGCAACTTGTAAATTCTTTGAACTCCAAATCTTCCAGCCGGCCAGAAGACTTGGGACTCGTGTAATGAACCTATAAACCTGCCGAAGAACGTGAAACACCATAAAACAATCCCAGATTAGCCCTTTAAACAAGCGTAGTATCAATAATCAAAGGACTAAAGAGCATGCAAAAGGAAAGGGGAATACCGGGGAAGTTTTGATTTTTTAACCCCTCTGGGCGTTTTAAAACGTGGGAAGGATGTTTGGATGATGAAAACTAGATGCAAAACGTGGAAGAAAGCAATGGGGCAATGCTTTGATGAAAAGGAGAAGGAAGAACACAAGATGACAATGATGAACTTTGAAACACAATGGAACGAATACTCCCTTCACCGTGAAGCAGATGGACGTGAGGAACAATTCTCCTTGGTTGGATGTGGCTCCAGAATACGGCAGCACTTCGACGCGAACTCCAGATCTTCCTCTTTTAGGCCATGAAGTCAAGGGTTCTATTTACAGGCCCTCAAAATCTATGGTCGAGCAGAGGATAATCCAGCAAGAAAAGATGATAACTCTTAGCAAAAATCTTGAAGATAATATCACCAAGAGTCCATAGAAACAAACAGAAGGTTCTGAGGATCAGATTTGTATCTCGACCACGGAGTAGCAGAGAAAAGGCCTGAACTGTCAGGACTCTCTGTTGAATGTAACGGCTGCTCGACAGACCGCCACATGAACGTAACGCATCAGGGAACGACCGTTACACTAACCTTATCCCCAAGAAGATAAGATCAACGGGAAGAAGATCAAAACATTAGGACTCTTGAATGAATGTAACGGCCATGAGTGGACGCGTTAGAGGGATGTAATGGCTGCACGACAGACCGTTAGAATCAATGGATAGGCAAAAAGATAAGGATTGAAACAAAGGCCTTAAGCTGTAGGACTCTTCAAGATGTAACGGCCCAGGGCTCATGCGTTAGAAGAAGGTAACGCGCCTGAAGCGGACCGTTAGAGACAAGGAAATAGCCAAATGAAAATAAGCCTCGTGACTAAGAACTTCTCAAGATGTAACGGCCAAGTAGTGACGCGTTAGAAGGATGTAACGCGCCTGTGCAGACCGTTAGAGATATTAAGGATCAAAACAAGATAAGAGCTTGCTAAGCTTCATCCAAACGAGAAATCATGGAATCATACTCAACCAAGGAGCTAAGCCCATGAAATAAACTTCAAACTGATGAAGGAGACTCAATGAAGAGTGAACAACTCGGAGCATCATATAGAATGAACAAGGAGATGACCCGACTTATCGGTCATAAAACGGGTGTCAACAACTATCTGGTTGCATGTGTGGAGCCTGCAACCCACCTGCCCGTTGCTGTCAACAGGGCAGTATCACCCGCCTCCCCTCCTGATCAAGACTGGGAAGGAGTGGAGCAGGCCATGAGAAACTACTTGCGGGGCCCGGGGAGCACTCCCCTGGGTCGCCAGAGACTGCTAGGGGCAGTGGCCTCCGCATTTGAAGAAGAAGAAACCCGACCCGTGCCTAGTGTCGAGTCAAGGAACTGCTCTGAAGAGTGTTATCAGTCCCCGCTGAGGGAGGAAGTGAGGCCACGGGGGTCGATCTTTGACAGACTGGTCTTCCCGGGGAGGACGTCGAGAAGAATGGCGAGAGGAGGCAGAGGCCTAAGGGTCTATACTTGCAACATGGCAGGAGTATTCGGTCGGTACGGGGCCTTACCGACCGAGCCTGAGGAAATGGCCAGACTTGCAGCAAGGCCAGGACCTCTCACCAGAAGAGGGAAAGCAGCAACTGAGAAGACACAAGCTCACATAGGAGAAACTGACTATGGGGAACCGGCAATGGCCCTAGCTGCCAATGTCATTACTGAAGGCACCACGGGAGGACCATCCACGTCGTCCGATGATGCACCAGATGAAGAAAGAGGGGGCACCCCTAGCCTCTCCATGAGTGACCTAGCTGTATTACTTATGATACAGTAATATCAAAGGGAGATCGAGTTGCTAAGGAAGCAGTTGACCGACAAAGCTGCTCAACCCTCGACATCAGGGCAAATCGAAGCATTACCAGAGACCCCTAGAGGCAACGGTCAGGCCTCGGAAGCTTCTCCACAGGTGACGGTGTCTCCACCGATCCCCAGCTACACCGGGGGCATACCCCCGCATCAGCCACAGCATATAGCTTCGGCCCCGCCACAGAACCTGCCATTCCAGGGGTCCACCATTGCACCTCAGGCGACAGTGTTAACAACGCCGCTGGCACAATCGGCCCATTTCTACCCGAACCCGGTGGACCCTACGACGGTGAATATACTGATGCTGGAGCAGATGATAGACATGAAGCTGGCAAAAAGGAGCGATGGTGATCACACGCCCTTCGATGTGTATCGGGTACCTTATCAGGCACACTATTCTGGCAGGAGGCTCCCGACCGGCATCACCAAGCCGCCAAAATTTGAGATGTTTAATGGGCAAGGGTCTCCTAGGGAGCACATTGCCTACTATGTGAATGTTATGGGGGATCTAGTTGCAAATGAGGCCTACCTCCTCAAATTCTTTGGCTCGACACTTACCGGGCTTGCTTTTGAGTGGTACTCGAGCCTGCCCGCCGGGTCCATTGCAGATTGGCCCGATATGCAGAAGAAATTTAAAGAAAGATTCTACATAGCTGAACGGGAGGTCACTGTGGCAGAACTCTATGCCACAAGACAAAGAAATGATGAGTCGGCCCTCGACTACATAAAGAGGTGGAGGAATCTCAGCATGAGATACAGACGTCCCCCGCATCAGGAGGACGCAGTGCAAATTTGTAAACAGAACCTAAAAAAGGAAATCCTTGAAAGGATGATTGGCGTCGAGGTGCGATCATTTGATCGTCTAAACAACATAGTAGCGGAGATCGAAGCATTCCTTGCTCGATACTCTTCTGCTCCAACTGCATCGAGCTAGAGGGCCAGGCAGGCCGAGAAGAGGTCGATACCGCCGAAAGTCCACACACTGGACTTCGAAGCTTTTGAGAAACAGAACGAGAAAGCCAAGGAGACGTCCAATCCTCCTCCAGCCAGATCTACGGAGCGGCGGGAGGGTCCTTCCCTGCGTGAGAAGATGAGAAACAAGTTGTACTCTTTTCCTCAAGATAAGTCCCGGATCCTATTTGAATGGGCCACCAGATACAATAAAATCACGTTGTCGGAACCAAAGAGGCCTGGTGACATAAAGAAAAGGGATGATCCTCGCTTCTGCCCGTACCACCAGATGCTGGGGCATACTATCGAGGAGTGCTATATCTTCAAGGATGTCATTGAGTCTTTGATCAGGAAGGGAGAACTGGACATGGGGGAGCACAAGATAGATCCTTCGCAGCCACACGAGATGTCGAGCCTTGGTACCAGTGTTAACATGGTATCTTTATACCAACAGTTGCCTGAAGAATGGGCGGAGGCCAGCACAAAGGCCACTTATGAAGCCTTCGTCATGGCGCCAGCTCAAGACCATGGAGGTTGGCATACTGCGCCGACAAGGAATAGAAGAAGAAGGCAAGCTCCCCGGCCCACACCAGAGGTTCACATAAGGGGTGTCACACCCCGACCAACACCGCCACTAGTGACACCTGTTTGGCATGACACAGCCCCCCGGCTAGTCATGAGGTGCCCCACTCACAACAAGAAAAAGCACATCCCGATGCGGGTGCACAAAGAGACCAGTCCCGCGGTGGAAAGACTCCAGGCCATTATAGATGGGCTTGAAGATTATGAACAACCCGAGATCCAGCCTGTGGAGTTGAAGGAGTATGTCCCTTGGAGGGAGTTCGAGTCACTTGAACTAGCTCCAGAAGCAAAAGCCGAGGCGAAGGAAGAACCTCTCTTGTGGGGTGAGCCTCCCCAAGGGCAGTTGCCAGCCACTAAAGAGAAGAAGAAGAAGAAGAAGAAGAAGAAGAGAAGGCCCAGAAATAAGAAGAAGAGCGAGGTTGTTCTTTCTTGTAACACCCTCTCAGCATTATTTGACACCGCCCTCTCCCTGGGAGAAGAAGAGCAAGAGACGCCCGCCGAGCCGTCAGAAGTAAATCAGGTCGAAGCATCCACCTCCCAGCATGCCACCATGTCGGGAAGGAAGTGGGGACGCCCTCCTCAGGCCAACCACAACATCCTGCTCAGGGGAGAACAACCATATCACCTCCCTGAGCCTAGAGTACAAGGCATAGAGATCCCCCCTCCCTCAGGTCTCTACCCCGGAGAGCCGTTCGGCCAGAATATCCCTTCATTTATTGAGTTTCTCACGACTCAGGGGGGGAGGCAGTCGTGCCCCCGCGAGCCTCAGCAGATCAAAGAAGTAGGTGGCATCTCAGCCCCGCTGGTGGTAATTCCTTCTCAGTCAAGGGAAGAACCGGACAACACCCCGAACCTTGTCAAGTTCATGCAAGAAAAGGAGGTGACTTAACAGACTCCGCAAGCTCAAGTGATAGCTGACCCGGTGGAGGAAGCACCCGCCGAGCCGACTCCTTAGGCCCAGACTGGGGGCAGACGCAGTAGAGCCGAAGAGATGAAGTTGCTCGAGGTCCAAGCTAGCAATAGAATAGTCAAGCACCTTAAGAAGATCCCGGATAGGTTCACCATCTGGGAAATTCTATCTCTAGATGAAGAGACATGGCAGGCCGCCATCGCGGCACTCCAGACGCCAGCATGTGTGGAAGCTTGCCTTGCAGAAATGTCGCCCGAAGTGGCTATGGCCTTTACATAAGAAGAAATGCTCCTATCCACTTGCAGTCACAACTGGCCACTCTACATGAAGGGACAACTGAATGGGCATCCCATCAATAGGGTATTAATTGACCCTAGGGCAGCGGTAAACATACTCCCCTACCGGGTGTACCAGAAACATTACTTTGATGTACACTTGATTGAGGTCAAGAATGTTAAGATTGCTGGCTTCAACCAGAAGTGCGAGGTCCCCATGGGGATTGCAGAGTTTAACCTCTCTCTCGGCGATTTCACAACTAAGGTCCAGTTTCATGTGATCAACTCCAGCACTTCCTACAAGGCATTGCTCGGCCGACCTTGGCTGCACCAAAACAGGGTAGTGTCGTCTACTCTGCATCAATGCATCAAGTACCCCGGCAACGGGAAGGAGGAAAGAATCTTTGCGGACCTCCACCCATTTGAGGTATTCGAATGTCATCTCTCAGACGCCAATTTGTATCTAGAGAAGCCGAAGCAAACTTCCCAAGTCACCCTGGATAAGGGAAAGAAGAAGGTGGAGCCCGATGGCTGGTTCCCTCCACCATCGCCAGGCTATGTGGCTCCCCGTCAGGTGTCATTTGTCTCTGAGGCAGAAAGAGTGTTCAAAGCCACTCCCTTTTCCATCTACCCTGCGCCGGGGACGCCGTACCTCGAAGACTTGCTGGAAGACATTAGGGCCCCGCCTGGGATCATCAAGCCTCTCGCAGAAGCTGACTGCCAAGTGGTTGAACCATTGAGGACCTTTGAGGTGCCTAACCCCGGGGGACGATCTACTATTTTCTATGTGGCTAATGAGCACTCGGTCAGAGGGGATGATGATTGTAAACTCCCCGGCAAACTGCATGACCCACTCGTCCCGATCACGAGGCTACCTGACATAACCGGCAGTGTAATCAGAATGACCAGAAAACAAGGGATCCCCTTTTGCCAGCTCTCCAGTCGGAAAGACATGTTCAAGAAGATGTGGAATCCACCAAACCTGGACCGGAGATTGCTACAAATCACCCATCATCCAGGACTGGGCTTTTCATTAGAAGACTCCTACGAAGCCGACGTGATATCAGTCTCGGCTCCAAATGGCAGTAGCCTCACAGGCACCGCAGGCCCATAAGAGGTTGAAGGCCGCCAGCACCTTAAGCCTTCGGCTCATGAAGAGCAGGACGAAGAAGTGTTCCTATGGAATCCACCTCCTTGCAGGAACAAGGGGAAGGCCCCGTCCTCCTCCGAGGGACCAACCCCGAGCAACCATAGCAACGGGGTGCCACTGCCCTCGCCTCACACTGATGTGAAAGACAAGGAAGCAAGTCAGACTCCGGGCCTCCCTCAGTACGACTCTATCCTATTTGCCCTATGCTATCAGCAGTAGCGGGAAATTGAAATGCTGAAGGCGTGCTTGGCCGAAGTGACTGCACTCGTGTCCGACCTCATCGGGGGCATCCTCCGCCAACAGAACGTTGGCACGCACCAGTCCTCGAGCACCGTCCTGATGCCCCCAAGCACCTGAAAAGAGAGGCTAAGGGTGTAACTGCTTCCCCAGTCAGACGATCGGCCGAGCGAAACCCTACATTACAGGAGAGGATGCAGAGACCCTACTCTTTCCCAAAGATTAAAACCCGAGGAATCTTTGAGTGGGCTTGCTACTACGGCAATGTCACCCTCCCAAGGTCCAAGAGGCCGCAAGATGCTCGCAGAAGTGGTGACCCTTTGTTCTGCCCTTACCACCAAATACTGGGCCACGCCATCGAGGACTGCTACGTCTTCAAGAATATTGCTCAGGATCTGATTGAGACAGATGAGCTCAGAATGGGGGACTATATACTGGCCCCGCCACGCCCCCATGTGACAGACAGCCACGACAGAGGCATCTACATGGTGTCAGTTCAGCACCAGATTTTTGAAGGTGCAGCTCAGAACCAACCCCCGGTAGGGCAATCAAACACTTCGGCCCCTGCTGGAGCTGTCTATGATAATTACCAAGAAGACCCCGAGGAGGTCCTTTGTTTCTTCACACAGGAAGACCCCTCGAACCCGCAGCCCGCAAACCAGGAGGAGGGGAATACCATCAAAGCCTCATTTCCCAACAAGGCGGAGCGGGGCGACACCTATGATGTCTTTGAAGCAGAAGATGGTGAAGATCAGGATTTCGTTGACTTATTGCCGGCACCACCGGAAATTGAAGATGGCGGCCAGGCCACAGTAGATGAGCTTATCGAAATTGACCTGGGCACGCGGGGCGACCCCAGGCCGACCTTCCTAAGTGCTCTTCTTCCTCTATAGGAGAGGGAACAATATATCAGGTTGCTGCAAAAGTTCCGGGACTGTTTTGCCTGGAACTACAAGGAGATGCCCGGTTTAAGTCCCGGTGTGACCCAACATATTCTGGCCATCGATCCCAAGGCGGAACCAGTGAAGTAGCCTCCCCGACGCATGAGGCCGGAGTTGATAAACCATATTTGCCAAGAAGTCGACAAGCTCATAGATGTCGATTTTGTGGCTGAAAACCAGTATACCACTTGGTTGGCCAACATTGTGCCGGTGAAGAAGAAGAATGGACAGATCAGGATCTGTGTGAATTTCCGTGACCTGAACAAAGCCTGCCCAACAGATGATTTCCCGGTGCCTATCACTGAAGTGATGATTGATGCAACCACTGGTCATGAGGCCTTGTCCTTTATGGACGGATCGTCTGGATATAACCAAATATGGATAGCCGAGCATGACCGAATTCATACGGCCTTCCGGTCGCCTAAAGGGATATTCCACTACAAAAGAATGCCCTTCGGCCTCAAGAACGCCGGCGCTACTTATCAGCGGGCGATGACTAAAATATTCGACGAGCTGCTATACAACAAAGTCGAATGCTACATTGATGACTTGGTCGTCAAGATAAAGAAAAAGGAAGACCACTTGAAAGACCTTAGAGTCATCTTTGAGAAACTCTGGCAGTATGAGCTGAAGATGAACCTGACGAAGTGCGCCTTCGGCGTCTCCAGCGGGAAGTTCCTCGACTTCATTGTCCGATATAGAGGAATCGAGATCGACCCCTTTAAAATAAGAGACATTCTGGAGCTACCTCCTCCAAAGGACCTGGGGGAGTTAAGATCCCTGCAAGGCCGGCTGGCTTACATCCGAAGATTTATTTCCAATTTATCAGGGTGCTGTCAGCCGTTCCACAAATTGATGATGAAAAATGCACCTTTTAACTGGAACCAGGAATGCCAGAAGGCCTTTGATCAGCTGAAGGACTACCTGAAGACCCCGCCTGTGCTGGGGTCACCTGTCAAAGGAAGGCCACTTATTCTATATATAGCCGCCACCGAAAGCTCACTGGGGGCAATGCTCGCCCAGAACAATGATGAGGGGAAAGAGTAAGCTCTCTATTATCTTAGCCGAAGACTGGTGGGTGTAGAAGCAAAATACACCCCGATTGAGAAGGTTTGTCTCGCCTTGGTCTTTGCAGTCAAGAAGTTGAGGCATTACATGCTCTCCCATGAAGTGAGCCTGATCTCCAAGGCCGACCCAGTTAAACACATTCTCTCTCAGCCAGTCTTGAAGGGACGTCTCGGCAAGTGGGCCGTACTGCTAATGGAATTTGATATCACCTACGTGCCACAGAAGGCCGTTAAGGGTCAGGTCGTAGCTGAATTCTTTGCGGCACATCCTGTGCCTGAAGACTCCTCGTTGGCTACAGAGTTGCCTGAAGATGAAACATTGGAGGTGGTTCAGGTCCAGCAGATCGCCTGGCAGCTCCACTTTGACGGGGCTTCAAGAACAGAAACAACCCCGTCCGGACACACCAAGGTACGGGCAGGGGCCGACATCGTCCTTAAATCCCCTGAAGGAGAAGTATTACACACATCCTGCTCTATCAATAAACCCTGCACAAACAATGAAGCAGAGTATGAGGCTCTGATCATCGGTCTCCAAGTCGCTTTGCAAATGGAGATTAAAATGCTGCAAGTATTTGGCGATTCGTTACTAGTCGTCAAACAAGTCCAGGAGCAGTTTGATGTCCGAAAACCCGAGCTGCTCCCTTATCATGCTAAAGCGAAGCAGCTCATGGAGCGATTCTACCTCATTGAGATAGGCCATGTTGCCAGGGGGGAAATGCACAAGTCGATGCACTCGCCAAACTGGCAAGTTCACTGGCAGTCCCGCCAGATGGATCCCTCAGCATCCGGGTGGTGAATCAGCGCCAAGTGCCTAGCATGATAGAAGAAACAGAAGAAGAAGAACTGGAGGCCGCTGTAGCAGAAGCCATCGGCCTACCTGACTGGAGGGATCCCCTTATGCAATGGTTTAAATATCAGCAATTACCCAGGCAGAGAGAAGAAAAGATCAGGCTGATCAGAACAAAGGACTCTTATGAGGTCCGGAACGGGATCCTGTTCTGAATCATGGCAGATGCCAAACGGAAGGTGCTCCTATGGTGCCTGTCCACTGAAGAAGCTTGGAGAGTCATGAAAGAGGTCCACGCCGGCACAGCTGGTGCACACCAGGCGGGATCGAAGATGAAAATTGAAATAAATAAGCTTGGCTACTACTTGCCGACAATGTTTGATGATTGCTGCAAGTACGCCAAGTCTTGTCAGAAATGCCAGGAGCATGCCACGGTGCCCAGGAGGCCACCCGCGCCGCTGCATCCGACACTACCCAGCTGGCCTTTTGCCCAATGGGGGACAGACGTCGTGGGCCCACTACCCGTCTCATCCACCGGGTACAAATACATTTTGGCGGCAACTGATTACTTCTCCCGTTGGGCGGAAGCTGTTGCTTTGAGAGAAGTGACTGGGGAGATCGTCGCCAGATTTATCCAGCGTAATATCATATTCCGGTTTGGCACGCCAACCGAATCATCTCAGATAATGGAAGCCACTTCCGCAACCAAAAAGTCTACTGGCTGGCAGAGAAGTACAAGATCGACTGCAGGACGTCCACCCCCTACAACCCACAAGCCAACGGTTTGGCCGAAGCTTTCAATAAAACTCTTTGTACTCTCCTCTCCAAAATTGTTAATTCTAACAAGAGGGACTGGGAAGAGAAAATGTATGAGGCCCTGTGGGCGTACCGAACTGTATACAAAACTCCAACGGGTTGTTCGCCCTTTTCCTTGGTATATGGCTCAGAGGTAATTATCCCCATCAAGCTAGAAATACCCTCCCTACGGGTCGCAACCCAATACGGGTTGGTCCCGGAAGAGCAAACAAATATCGAGCGAAGGCTCGAAGAGCTCTCTAGCTTGGAAGAGAAGCGACTCCAGGCCCAACAGAATATCCAGGTCTACCAAGCCTGGATAGCTCGCGCCTTTGACAAGCTCGTCAAAGAACGTGAGTTCAAGAACGGTGACCTCGTCATGGTGAAGAGAAGAGAAGTCATGGCTTCCAATCCCAAGGACAAGCTGAACGAGAATTGACTTGGACCCTATGTGATCCAGAAGGTCTACGAGGGTGGAGCGTATGTGATAGTCGACCATCGGGGGGAGGTTCAACTTCCACCCCTTAATGGTAGACATCTGAAGTTGTATCACGCTCCAATTCCTCCATTCAATGAATAATATGCTTCCCCGCCCCACGGCGGGCGAATTTGCTTTTCAATTGCTTGGATGGTTTGGCTACTACCTGCTACGCACTACAAGAGAGGCAACGAAGGAGGACAAAAACACACAAGAAGGAAAGGAGGAAAAGAGATAAAAAGAAAGAGAGACAAAAAGAAGAGAAAAGAAAAAATGGAGAAAAAAAAGGAAAAAAAGAGAGGGAAAGAAAAGGAAGAAAAAAAAGAGAAAGAAAGGAAAGAAAAGAGAAGAAAAGAAAAAAGAGGAGAAAGAAGGAGGAGGAACCGGCCCTCCTTTATTTACCCTTACTCGCATCTTCGGGAATATTTCAATAAACAAATCAACCCTGTCAGCCCTTGACATTCTGTCAGCACTGACGAAGAACACCCCACCCGAACCTTTCATCCGGGATTGGGGGATCAACCCTTCTTCCTGCGTTGGCACCAGCCTATACCAACGAATATTTCAATAAACGAATCAACCCTGTCAGCCCTTGACATTATGTCGGCACTAACGAAAATACCCCACCCGGACCTTTGGTCCGAGATCGGGGAATCAACCCTTCTCATTGCGTTGGCGCCACCCCGTACCCACAAATATTTCAATAAACAAATCAACCGTGTCAGCCCTTGACATTCTGTCGACACTGACGAAGAACACCCCACCCGAACATTTCGTCCGGGATTGGGGAATCAACCCTTCTTCTTGCGTTGGCACCAGCCTGTACCAACGAATATTTCAATAAATGAATCAACCTTGTCAGCCCTTGACATTCTGTCGGCACTGACGAAAAAATACCCCACCCGAACCTTTCGTCCGAGATCGGGGAATCAACCTTTCTCATTGCGTTGGCGCCAACCCGTACCAACGAATACATCAAGAGACAAATAAACCACACATGTTCCCGGCACTCTGGCGGCATAGACAAACAACCCTCTTTTGACCAAGACCTCCTGTCTAGGTCATTGAATGAATAAACTCTTCTCTCCATCCCTTCGGGTGACAAACGACCCCTTTTAACCAAGACCTCTTGTCTAGGTCGTTGAACGAACAAACTCTTCTCTTCGCCCCTCCAAGGTCGGATCAACCTACTCGAGTCGAACATACCGGTGACATCATTCGGCTGAGTCGCTTGATGGACATGGTGGAGTGGTCCCCTCGTCCCTCCTCTGGAAGGGGCGAGCACTCTCCTATGCTTGTATGCGAGCCTCACCGGGTTCTCCCCGAATAAGCTATTAGTATGAACTTGCGTTCCATCACATAGAAAAAAAGGAAAAGAGAAAAGGGAGGAAGAGGTTGCCCAACACCACATACATACAAGAGGCACATGGAATAATTGTATTATATTCTTTTTGAGAGAAAATTACACTGGCCTCGGGGCATACCCCGGCGTTACATGCAAAAAAAGGGATCGAAGGGGGGACCGGCAGTTAGTCTAGCCCCCGGAAGATGTCCTCGAAGGGAAGGATCACGACGCAAGGGAAGCTCATCATCTCACGCAGGCGGTCTTCCTGCGCGTCGAGGCGCACCAGCTCGGTCGCCACAGAGGCCACTGCTGCTTCGGCGATGGCCAGTTCTTCAGTTTCCCTGGACTTGCTTGTCTCGGCCTTGAGCAGGTCAGACTCAGCCTGGGCAAGCCAATCCCGGAGTTTCTCTATCCGATTCTCCAAGGCATGGATGTTGGCATTGCACCCGTCCAAGACTTTCCGGTGTTGCTCCCTACTATCCCTCCGCACCGCCAGAGCCTCCAGATATTCATCCCTCTGAGCGCCGATGGCTGTAAGCACAGTTGGGGCCTGCGCCTTGAGGAATGTGCAACGGTTTACGTATTTCAATAGTAACAGAACACATAGCGACCATTCCTCCAATGGGCAGCCCATCATTTGCAGTGCTTTGGTCAGCTGCTCCACAATGGCCCTTATGCCTTGATATGTAAGCGTTGGGTCGGCAACGACCATAGAGCGCAATACCAACAAGGTCTGGCGGACTGGCAGGTCCGAACTCACGCGATCGATAGAAGGGACGACTGGTGGGTCGAAGCTAACTTGGCTGTCCACAACCGCCCACAACTCCGCATCAACCATGGCCGAGCTACCTAGAAGAGTTAGGGCTGAAAGGAGGGGCCTCTCGGGCTCCAAGGACGACCCCTGGCCAGCCACCACCAAAGGTGAAGTGGATACCGCAATAGAGGCGTCTGGCGCCGCCATTAGGAGCTGCTGCTCTAGCGCCATTGACTGAGCGCATTCCAAGTCCAACGATGTCGCCCCGTCCGTCGAAACTAGAGCCACGACCTTGTCGGGAGAACGAACGGCCGCAGAGGCTGGATTGGCTACCGCGGCAGAAGAAGTTGCTTCGGTCTCCGCTTCCTCAGCACGGTCTGAATCCATAGATGCCCCGTAGACTGGAAGCGAAAGAATGGCGACCTCAGTAGATGGGGTATCAGTGATAGGCGGGTCCGAGATCGTTCCTGAAAGGCCTTTATCTCCTCCCGCCTGGAATTCCCCTGAATGTTCATTGAGGATCATCAATATCCTCCCCAAGAGTCGGGCTTCCTCGGGTACAACCGGCGTCGGGATTTGTGGCAGTGGGATCATCAGCCACGGGACAGCCCCCATCCGCAGAAGACCGGCCAAGGATCCTGTGTCCGGCCCCAGAAGCGTCTTCAGTCTTTTGGCCGCATGCAAGCTGAAGGATGAGCTCCACCTGGGGACGGCCTTACGAGCCCGAGGCGCGCGCGCTCCGTGGGACGTTGTTATTTCCTAACCATGTAAAGAAGGGTTAGCCACTGGCCAAGTGGAATAAATCGCTGAATTCTCAAGGAAGTCGAATGGATCCCCATGTTTACCTCGCCCGCCGGTACTATGCTGCTCTCCGGCATTGTCTCTCCCCGGGCGTCGGCTTCAGGCATCATCTCCATGCGGGTCTCGGTCGCTGGCACCTCCTCCCCTTCTTCCCGAATCTCAGCTTCGGGAACAACCGGCTTTTGCACCCTGACCTCCGGCGCTATCTCCCCCTCCTCCAAGACTTCGGTAGCTGGGATAGTGATCTCCACGGTTCCTTCGGAGGCATGATCCCGCATGATCTCAGATGAATCAGCAACCCCAAGGGAAGACTTAAGGATGAGAAAGGAGAAAGAAAGAGGAAGGCGTGTACTTACAGCCACTACCACTTCTTCTCGGGGTGAGACCTCAGCTGTCGAGATGGTACCATCCAAGCTTACCCCGGCCTCTTCCTGCCGTAAAATCTCGACCAGGGACACCAGTTTATCCAAAGCGGCGGTGGTTGTCGCTTGCCTGGCGGCTTCTAAGCCCGGGACGTGGATTGCTGCATCTTTTGGCGGGGTATGTTCCTATTGGAAGCCAAAAACAATGATAGTAAGGAGGTTAGTTGACGGCCTCAAGAAAGAAACCTGAATTAACATGTTCGCACTTACAAGGGCCTGCTCCACCAGTCTAAGAGAAACGGGTAGTACCGGGGCTTTCCAGGCCGGAACTTGAAAACTGGGCCCCCCGGGCACATCCTCAGTTGAAATTACTTCGTCAGAAGAGTAGCCATAATCTACCCTTTCGCCCGATGAAGACCTAGTGTTAGTGGGCACCTCTCGCTGTCAAGGGAGCCCCCTCCTCAGCATCCGGGGTCGGCTCGTCGTCGCGCCGGACAGGCAGTCGCGACTTCCCTGACCGCCACCCCTTCTTCTGGTATGTCTGCCCGAACCGAGATGTCTCGGGGTCCGCCTCCGGTTGAGGGGCTGTCGCTTCGGCTTCTGCCAAGCAGAGCAAGATCTAGGTTCAGTTAGGCAAAGCTTCAAGGGGGGGGGAGAGAAAATTAATCAAAGTGACTAGCAAAGGAAGTGATATACCTCCTTCGACTTCGGCAGCGGGAGTTGGGGCGAAGAAGGTCTCTCCGACAGATTCCACGGCCCCGTGGGTCACAGCTTCACCCACGCCTGGGATAGATACAGATGTGGGCCCCTCGACGATGGCTGAAACAAGAATATATGTGTTACAGGATGCGTCCCTCTTAACATTTGAATAAACCTCGAAGAGCCTCGAGGATCGGGAAAGACCCAACCTACAGGCTGACTCGGCTCGGTTTGAGCAGCTTCGAACTCCTCGAATGAAGAGATCAAAGGTGCCGGGGGAATGGTCGATGCAGCCTTGGCGGCCTCCTTCTTTCGTCGCTTTGCCTCCCGTCGCCCGGCTGCCTTGGCGGCATCTACCGCCTTCTTCACAGGCGATTTCGCCCGGGGCCTCTTCGCAGGCGGAGGCAGGGGAGTCGTAGTCGGAGCCGCAGGCGCCGCCTCAAAATAAGTGGGTTTTCCTACCTGCCGGAGGAGATTGCGATACGTCACCATCTGGGTGCTGTCGGGGTGGTCTGTTTAAGAAAAGAGCAAGAAGAACGAAGGACCCGATCAGCATCCAGTACCCAAGGAAGGTCAACATTGAAGAACACAAGTAAAAGAAGAATACACTAAGTACCATGTGGGCCAGTGTACAGCCGCAGCGCTATCGGCCAGTAGCTAAGGGACGGTTCCTTGTCTCGGCGAGCCGCCTCTCGGACTAGCCAGCATACAACTTTGATTTTCTGGCAGCAGTCGGCAAGGGCGACCAGGTCCGCATGTTTCTTGGCAGCCAAGTGACAGAAGAGGTTGAAGTGGTACATTCCCCATCCCTCGGCATAATAATAGGCGATATGGAGGCACTTGCCCAAGATGGCCGCCCCCGGATCTTCAATCTTCAACCCATGCACTCGGAGGAGGACGTAGAGCTATGTGGTGTCCTTGTAGTTTTCTGGTTTCCGTTCCTCCCTCCTCAGGAACGTGCGGTATGGATAGATTGGATCCCTCTCCGGACGCCAGCTCCTCACGGGGGTGCCTTCTTCTTCCATGGGAAATGGATAATTGGTCAGCTCCAGGTGGTCACTTCCAACGTGGCAAAGGTCCCGCAGGGTCTTCTTGAAATCATCCTTCGCCATCGGAGGCAGCTTAGCCTGCGGTGCTGGCTTGGCCTCTCGAGCCCTCTTGCGTGCGATCATGTACGCAGCCACTTCTTGTTCCTTGCCCTGCCTCAACCGGAGGAGATGCTCCGGGTCGATATCAAGTACTGGCACTGGCTGCCGGTTCAGAAACCTCCTCTCTGCCCCATCCCAGCAGTCGGTCTGGGATAATCGGTAGAAGGTTGTCCGGGCATCCCACCACTTTACGTACTCCGGGGTCACCCGTGGAATCCGACCCGGGGCTGGCAGTCTCAGCAGTGTCTGTCCGATGAAAGAAATCCCACCAGGTTCGGGCAGTCTCGGCAGTGGGGCTCCCCCGGAGACTTCGCACTGACAGATCAAAGCGAGCACTGTACGTCGGGATATGTTGATCATACCCGAAATTCCTGCCGAAGCGAAGGGGATAGTACGGCTCCAGCAACAGACTGTCCCCCTTTCGGAAAGCTAGCATACTTGGACGAATGGACAGCGCCCAGGCTCTGAGCTCCGGCTCCAACAACGGGCGAACCACGTTCTCCTGACTGATTGGGTGCACGTACTTTTCCACCTGGTCATCCCTACATTCCCGGTTACTGTTTACCAATGGGCTTGAATGAGCAGCCAGGGTCCAGAAGTGAATAGTGCCGGCAGTATCAAGGGGCACCGTCGTCAGCCTGCCCCGGATGTCGTATAGCCGCATGGACGTCGAGGTTGACTCCACACTCGCAAACTCCAGCATCCGTGGAACTAACCCCCAGTCTTGAATGGTGCGTGGGGCGAACTCTGGGAATAGGGAACAAACCCACGCATTGAAAAAATGCAGTGGGCACACATACCACGCCTGTCGTGGGAACTGGTGAGCGCTGACATCCCTGAGCGCCTTGTATATCAGACACAGAGTAGCTGGACACAGAGACAGCTTGATACCCCAGGCCATCTGGCAGTCCGGGTAGATCGCATCCGGCCGAATGACAGTCTCATCTCCATACGGCATGGCGAACGAGCACAACCAATAAGTCAAGAATGCTGCACAATGCGTCAGCGGGTTGACCCCTGCCAGATTGGGCCCGCTTCGGCGCCCTGGGGAAGAAATCTTCACATCAGCCTTCGGCTTAGCACGCTTCTTGCTGGCGGCGGCAGTGCCTATGTGCGGGAAGTCTTTATATTGTTTCGCGCCTCGGCCGGATTTTCCTGCGGCCCCTCAACCTGGACCGACTCGGCACCTGCACCACCACCTGAAGCGCCAACCTCGGCCACGGTCCCAACATCTCCCACTTCGGCCACGGCCCCCTCGGTTCCCGCCGAGGGGAGAGCCGGGTCGGCACCGATGCCAGTCGCAGGAGCATCCTCGGCCCC
Source organism: Amorphophallus konjac (assembly GCA_022559845.1). Classification (NCBI taxonomy): domain Eukaryota; kingdom Viridiplantae; phylum Streptophyta; class Magnoliopsida; order Alismatales; family Araceae; genus Amorphophallus; species Amorphophallus konjac. The sequence continues at coordinate 21,907,888 of CM040121.1, forward strand.
CTCAGTCCCGGCCGAAGGAGGAACCAAGCCCGCATCGTCGCCGCCCGCAGGGGTAGCCCCAACCTCTTCGGCCCCCTCTGACTCGGCGGGTGGGAGAGCTCGCTCGGTAGGGTCGGCCCCATCACGCTCGGCGGAGGGGCGAGCCACGGCAAGGTCCCCCTCAACTGCGGGCACGACCCCGGCCTTCTTGGCCCGCTTTCTGGCCCTCGCAGCGGCCCGGATCATACCCTCCGCAGGGTCCTTGCGCTTGGACCCCCGTGGTCTGGAGGATTCACCCTGGGCCGCTCCCTTGCCCTTATCTCTGGTTCGGGAGCGACCCACGGGAGCAGCCAATTCATCAGCAGCCGAGTCATCACCAAGCTCGATCACCTCTGCGGCCTCCTTCAGAGCTTCCCGCCTGGTGTCTGCATGAAGAAGAAGACATATTCAGGAAAGGAAAGATGACCCCCACATCCGAAGGAGAATCTAGTTTGTGGCACCTGAGCCCGACGGATGCAACCGCGTGAGAAGACACCGCTCGATATTCTCTGGAGTAACCAGCTCTTCGGTGGATTGGCGGTGCTTCGGCAAGATGGTTGCGTATTCCTCCACATGTGGAGGGAACTCATCCTGCCTAGGAGGGATATTCGGATGAAAATTAGGGATTACTGGACACCTCCAGGTTTCCTCCACTGAACAAATCCCCACCCAGAAGAATTGAGTCTTCCACCCCTTATGGGAAGAATCCTTCGCCGCCAAGGAGATGCAACTCCTATTCCACCTCACCTGGATGAAGTAGAAGCCCTTCCCAGCTGAAGGATGTGCTTTCAACTCAAAAAAATAGTGAAAGAGGTCCAAGGAAGGAGGAACCCCACATTGGCGGCAGAGAATGCGGAAGGCAGAAAGAAGGAGATAAGAGTTGGCTACCAACTGAATGGGCGCCAACAGGAAAAAATTGAGAAGCTGAAGAACGAAAGGTTCGAAAGGAAGGCGGAATCTACCCTTCTACGACATAAGAAACATACAGATGTGGCCTGTACGAGAGTCCAGGCTCGTCTCGTATGGAGAAGCTGCGGCAAAATTGAACTTGTGGGGCAGGCGATACTGGTGCTCCAGCCTCCTCACATCCGCCTCCCCCAGTTCACTACAGTTTGGAACAGGCGCCCTCGCCACTGGCTCGTCCTCCCACTCCTCAGCCTCCGAGCGCTGGTCTGCCATGGAATCTGGAGAAGACTCTGAGGAAAGGTGATCTTGAGACTCTGAAGACTCCGGGGGAGGAGGAAGCCGCCGGACTGCCTCCGCGGTTATCTCCGCCAACTCCTCGAACGCCACTGCAAGCCTCTGCTCTTCCGTCGTGTCCTCACGGCGCATCGAAGAGCCCCAAAAGCAAAGAACGGAGGAGAGCCAAAACCCTAAAGACGGAGGGAGTCTGGAATGACAACAAGCGCCCAACGCCTATATCCCCACACGGGAGGCGGCGCGTCGTTCCGACCTCCGAGAAAAGGGGGCCCCTTCAGTTCAAATCCGTCAGGATCATCATTAGCATGGGCCCAGGTGACCACGACACGTGGCTTACTAACACCGCCAGATCTCCACCCACCCGAGCCACGCTGGTCAAAAACCCCAAACAGCTACTCTTCCGAGCTTACTAAAGCTCAGGAGTAGGAGGGGGACAAGTGGAGAGGGGGATTTTTGTAGCCCATCTAAGAGCAGCCGAACTAGGCCCATCAGGACCGAATGAGGCTCAGCTCATCCAAGTGACAGGCCCACAGGGCCCACTTAGGCTAAAAAGCCCAATAAAGATTACTCGGGATCCCACCCTTCCTCGGTGGCCCTTAGGCTCGGAAGGCCCGAGCGTCAGAACGGAGGAAGACCCATGCCCGAGTTATCCCTTCATCGGGATAGAGGCAAGCGCCCTGTGCCCACTCCACCCTGACTTCGTCCGAGCTATGCCTATCACCCGGACAGGGCTGGCACCTTTTATTCTCGGATCGACTGACGAGTGCTTATCCACGCAGCCGTTGAAGAGCCCTTTATGAGTAGGAGTTTATAAGGATAAAGGATCCATGATCCCTCAAGGGCATGAAGATCTCATGATGAGGACGTAACTCCCGCCTGAAACTCCTCAGCTTACGGGACTCATAAGGTGAGCACACTATATAAACCAGGGACTCCCTCCAATGAAAGGTAAGGGCAATATACGCCTAAAACTCCCTGAACAGGAACCACTTCACCACCTTGGTGTTGGGGGATCTCGTGCACCTCTTTCTACCTCCCTCCATATCTTTCACCATTGCTCTACTGACTTAAGCATCGGAGGGTTTTCCCCAGAGAAACCATCCCTGGGCCTCCTGATTTGTTTCCCTTTCTCTACAGTTCACTATTCGGTGATCATCTTCCCAGCTCAGGACAAGCGCGGTTTTATCCTTGGCTTGACGGGGCAGAGCTGGCCTCTTCCCGTTCCTGAGGCTTTCCTTAGTACAACAACCCTTGAGTTTTGTTAAACGGGTCCGTGGGAGCTCACCATCCTTCTTGACACACAGGACCCCCCCCCCCTCAGTGCACAGAACATCTCCCTTTGCTCCTTCCCCAGAACCAGTGGTGTGCACATGGCCATTCGAGCCTCTCAGTCATCACACCGTTCAAGCCCTTCAACGGCACACCTAATCCCACCTCCAGCGGTACGCCTCCTTGAGTCTGCCCAGCGGCACGCTCTTCCCTGGGTTTGCTCAGCGGCACACCTCTTCTATTGGCCTGCCCAGTGGCACGCTCTTCCCTGGGTTTGCTCAGAGGCACACCTCTTCTATTGGCCTACTCAGCGTCACTTCCTTGGCCGCCTCAGCGGCACACCTCTCCTATTGGCCTGCCCAGCGGCACACCCTTGGACTGTCAGCCTGGCACACCTTGGCTATCATTTCTCCGGTGTACTCATAGCTTGCCTCAGTCTACTGGTTTCTCGTTCGGCGTTTTCTCCGAGTTTTCCGAAGTTTCCCCAAAGGTGGCTGCTTAGGCACACACCTCAGTTGTTGGTTCATGTCATTCCCTGTGGACATGTTCCTTGTTATTCCCTTACCACACGGGTTAAGGGGAGATGCTACCGAATTTTTGTTAGAAAGAACGATAAGTTAAAAGATAAAAAGGGAGCAACAAACGAAAGGGACTAAGTAACAATATAACGTTCTAATCGACAAAAGCAATCATGCGAGGCTCCAGGAATCTGCTGAATAAGACTCAAAGAACTGCACCATTGAACATGACCTAGAATTCGATCACATGGCAGGGAAACTGAAAGCTTAACCATTTGGGACTCTCTATCAGACATGAACTGGACAAGGGACCCTCTCTTGAACCCTGGCCCACTCCTTGAGCGGCACACTTTGCTTGGTTTCATTCTCCACTCTTCCCAGCGGTACACTCCCACCTGCCTCCAGCGGTACACCTCAGTTCTTCCCCCTTTACCTTCAGCGGCACACTCCTAGATCCCCCAGCGGTACACTCTCCTTTGCCTTCTGAGCAGTACACCTCCTTTACCCTTTAGCGGTACGCTCCCCTTTAACCTCCAGCGGTACGCTCTCCTCCTCCCCAGCGGCACACTGCCCACTCTCTTAACTCTCCAGCAACACACTCTCAGCCCTCCAGCGACACACTCCTAATTCCACCTCCAGCGGTACACTCCATCATTCCCCAACAAATATATATATGTATAAAAAATATAATAAAAGGAACAATAAATAATAATAATCATGATAAAACAGGGGGGAGGGTAGCTCCAATCGAAATACTAAGCAAAGAGAAAATAACAAAAAGGGAGGTGGTAGCAATGAACAAGAAAAGAATTCATGGTCTGTGAACGGTAAAAGATAGTCAGCGAAAGGGGTAATGCTAATAAATGAACGATAATGATGAATGTCACTCGAGGCAACCCACGAACATAACGGTATGGCCCTCGTCTCTCCTTCTTGGATTCTGAACCCGGGAATATTAATGATGCCCTTGTAAGCCGAGCGTCACCCTCGGGAATCGTCTCCCTCGTCATGGTGACCGCCCGGCCTTACCTCGGGCCAATATCTCATCAGGGTATCCTCCCTCACCGAGATCTGACTCTCCCCCCTGTATTAAAATTGCCGCCCCTTGGCAGACATTTGCATGAATCCGTCCCCCGTTACCGTCTTGATTTCCGTATGGACTTTTGTCCAAACATGGAATGGTTCATCGGTGACCGACATAATCTGAGTGTTCGTGCCCTCACCACGGGCTTACTGCATAGCCCGACTACTATTTCCTTCTTGCATTAATTAATATTTCTTTCAGTCGTGGAGCCCTTATTTTCGGTAATTAATCAAGGCTGTTCCCCGTATGGGGGATGTAAATGACGCTGTGACCTTTATGGCACGGCGGGTCTTGGTCCCGACCCGAACCACACAATCGCCTGACTGAGTCAGATCGAGCGCACAATGGGCTTCCATGAAGCCCGAACAAATCGTCATTTGTGACTGGCACGCCCACGCACTTAATAAACCAATAAACGAATAAATCATGATTTTAATGAAAATAAGTGCGTCCACACCTACCCATGACCTCGAGTTGGCTGTTGTGATCTTTGTGTTGAAGATTTGAAGGCATTATCTGTACGGTGAGAAGTTCGAGGTATTCACTGACCATCAAAGTTTGAGATATGTGTTCACTCAGAAAGACATGAACCTCAGGCAAAGGAGATGGATGGAGTATATGAAGGATTATGACTTCACCCTATCATATCAGCCGGACAGGATGAATGTCGTTGCCGATGTCTTGAGCCGAAGGGTCGTGGTCAGTGCGATGATGTTGAGGGAGTGGAAGCTCTGGGAACAAGTGCCAGTAGTGACGTTTAGGCTTAAGGTTCCCCGAGAGCCAGGGTCAGCGGTGCTTGCGAGCTTTACTGTCACGCCAGCCATCCATTTCTAGGTGACTGAGGCTCAACATGCAGACCCTGAGTTGCCTCGGATTTTGGCTATGGCCGATGTAAGACCCGTGTCTTAAGCGGATCCTTAGTGGTTCGGATCGAGATTTTATTCTGTGAATTTAGGCCATTTTTACAGATTTTTAGGTTATGTTCTGGTAATTAATCGAATTAGTTAAAGTATTTATATGATTGAATTGGGCATATTCACGATTTCGGTTCTTTGGGGGTTAAAATGTAATTTGAGTTAAAATTTCAAAAAAAAATATTTTTATAAAAATTTTATCACACTCACTCTCCCCCATCGAACTCTCTCTCTCCCTCACTCGTTCACTCTCTTCCTCTCTCCCTCACTCGTTCTCTCTCTTCCTCTCTCCCTCTCACGATCTCTTCTCTCCCTCTCTCTCGGATTCGGTCCGGACGGGCCCCGATCGAGGCACGGGAGGTACCGACGGGACGGGCTCGACGCGAGAATTGCGTGGACGCCAGCTTTGTCTCGATCCGCGGTACGTGGAGGCATGTGGGGCCGAGAGTAGCAACGGCGTCCCTTCGTCCGTTCGGCACCGAATCGCCGTCTTCGTCGCGATCGAGGTAGGGGGATGGACTCCTCACCTCGCTAGGATCATTTTGACGCCACATGCACACACATGCATGGCTGTTTTCCTCGTTTTCCATGCAAAACCCCATGTTAGCCTATTTATGCTTAATTTCGTGAAATCAATTATTATAGGCTTTGCTTTCAATTTTAATGGCATGCTTAGTTATAGAATCGTTCTGTGGGCTTGGCAGGTTAGCTTTTCTTTTCTTTCCGTTCATTTGTAGCCCTCCGGGCGGATTTCCGACCCGGTGTGGTTGTTGCCCGCCGTGACGCCGTTCATGCGGTCGTCGTTGGACCGTTCATCACATGAGCGGTCGAGACCAAACCGTTTATCCCCGGTTGTGCGGCCTATAGTAGGACCATTTAAGCCCTAGTGCAGCTATACCCTAGCCGTTTATCCTTGGGACCATAGAAAGACACATTAAAATGGCCCAACTTAGACCGCCCAAACCCTTTTGAGCGGCCAGACCCTAACTGCCTATCTAGTTGAGCGGCTTAGCCCCAGCCGCGTGTCTTAAGTCGGTTCGTAGTAGAGCGGCCGGTGGGGAACTGCTCATCTCCTCGTGCGGTCTATCGTATGACCGTCCATCCTCGAGCGGTCAGGTGTCAACCGCCCAACTCCTGTTGTAATTAGTTTTAGCATATTTAGTTAATTTATGTTGTTATTCGCCATGTTTAAAGTATTTTATAAAATGTGACATTATTTTGCATCCCGATGGAATTGCTTTCTCTTTCCTTGTGATGGAACCACTAGTCGTAGCCCAGCGACCGAGCGTGTCGTCCCACCCGGGAGAGGTGGAGGGGGTGTTCCCAATGAACGGTTTGTAAGCTAGTTACCGTGGGCCCCTATGGTTACCGTTGCGTCCAACGGGGGGGGACTAGCTAGAGGCCTGGCTCTAGGCAGGAGTCAGTGTGTGTGGCGCCCCCTTCCTGTGATCCCGTATCGTGTCCGGGGACGTCACAGCGGATGTACGGAAGTGTTGTGAGCCGAATATTTGCAAGGCGCTAAAGGCCAAACCATCACATATTCCAAAAGAAACATAACCATACCATTTCCATAAGATAAATACTCATAATTTACATCGTATACAGAGTACTACATATCTTTACTCAAAAGTCATATTTACATTCATTATTCAAAAGAAAACTAAATCTATTTATTCTACGCAGCGGAATCCAAATTAAACCCGGGATCAACTTCCGACCTACTGCCCAAAGGAGTCAAGACGCACACTGGTCAATTTCCTGAAATGGTTAGGCAACATAAATGAGTCCAAAGACTCAGTAGGCATTAAAACCAATCACATGCTTATCATATACTAAACTATGCAAATCCATGATATAAAGCTAATCACAATTTCATTGGATTGTACATATATTATGAATGCGAAGGAAATATAATAGAGCAAAATAATTTCGAATGCGTATAACAAATCTTATCTGACTTACATATAAATGGCATAGTATATATCTTAGCTAAATCAGAGCTTATACAGATGAATTTATTTTCAAATCATATCAAAGTCATATATCAAATCTGAACTTCATATTATTTGGCAGCATATATTGGACAGGCATCCCGTCACTAAAAGCAGTAGCAAACACATACCTAGACATCCATACGTCGACATAAAGATAAATGGTCTAAACGATGGAGCCTGTCGGCCTTGATCAACTACACAGGATCGGGAGTTAATACTCCACCATTCCCCAGATAATTTTCTTATTCTGGGTTCCGGATTTTTCAGAAGTCCGTTTGTCCTCGGAAATGGGCCTAATCCCGTAGTGGAAGCTAACTATGGTTTGTCGCCCCACACCTCCTTAAAGTGACACAGTCCATATGCTTAATTAAATTTTTATTCTTATTATGATGCTTATTACATAGTCGTCTCGATACTTAAAACTTGACATTGAACTTTACAAAATAACTGGATCGTATTTTAATATCAGGAATTAGATTTTAATCATAGGGTAGTGAGTCAAATTCATTAATTAAATAAATTACTATTATATAACATTCGAATAGATTAGAGTAGAGAGAGAGTAGAGAGAGAAAGTAGAGGGAGAAATTAGAAAGAGATTAGAGAGAAATTTAAGAGAAAATAATATTTTTACAGAATGGTAACTAAATAAATAACGAATTCTAAACATAGATCATTGGGTTAAATAAATCAATGACTTAAATCACATTTCGAACAAAATCAAATCAAAGAAATATAAATAGTAAATAACATGCACTCGGTTTATCATGCCTACCTTTATAATGGACTTCCGAATTGACTTTAGTATCTCACCCGAGCTTCCGTGATAGTCCTTGCGTAGGAAAAGAAAATTCTTCCGTCCCAGATACATAAAGAAGGGTGAAATTGTCCAAATAAGTTTCAATCCTCCGTCCAAGTGTTTATTAATTATTTATATTATTTTGATGTTGTATTATATTCTCTTCTCCGTTTATTAATAAGAGAATGAGTGGGAAGAGAGATGAGAGAGAACGTAGAGAGAGAAAGTAAAGAGAGAAGTAAAGAGAGAGTAGAGAAAGAAGTAAAGAGAGAGTAGAGAAAGAAGTCGAGAGAGATATTTAAAGAGAGAAAGTAGAGAGAGAATAGAGAGAGAAATTAGAGAGAGAAAGTAGAGAGAGAAGATAGAGAGAGTAGAGAAAGAAGTAAAGAGAGAGTAGAGAAAGAAGTAGAGAGAGATATTTAAAGAGAGAAAGTAGAGAGAAAATAGAGAGAATTTGGAGAGAGAAAGTAGAGAGAGAAAGTAAAGAGAGAAGATAGAGAGAGAAAGTGAAGAGAGAGTAGAGAAAGAAGTAGAGAGAGATATTTAAAGAGAAAATGTAGAGAGAGAAAGTAGAGAGAAAATTTAGAGAGAGAAAGTAAAAAAGAGTAGAGAGAGAAAATAGATAGAGATTAGAGAGAGTAAAAAAGAGAAAATAAAAATAGAAAGAGAAAGAGAGATGGGAGAGTGAGAGAGAGAGAGAGTGTGTGTGTGAGAATGAGAGAGAGGGGGATGGATTTGAGGAGAATTGAGAGGGAGTGGGGTGTATTTATAGGGAGGGAAAGGGGGGGAGGTGGTAAAAGGGGGGCTGGTATAAGGGGGAGAGGGAAGTGGGGGAGGTGGGATTGAGGGAGGGGAGCCACGCAGGGGGTGGGGGGTAGAATATTCTTTAGGATTTTTTTTGTTTTATTTTTTTAAAAAAAATCTTTATATAAAAAACTCCTAAAGCTCACTCTATCTTATTTTTGACCTACCAAACGTCAAAATTTGAAAATATGTTTAACATGAAACTTGTAGATCTTTCAGTTCTCTTTCCAACGAGTCTAATATTGACCTATTCTGACATCCCTATGAGGAGTTACATATTAATAAAAGAAGATGTCTATTTTACATACTAACATCCGTTAAACACGTATTTTCTATACAGTTCAAGGTATTGGGGTTTGATTTAGAGAATCTGGAATCTGTATAGGTTCCAGAAGTAAAGTGCTTAGTTATTTTTAAGTTTCGAACATATTCGGATGTTACAGTGTGTGCACACGTGGTCGGAGACTTGGACTGGCACTGACGAGTGTCGCTCTGACTAGTACTTGGTTTGGTGATATTACGCCTCTCGCTTGTCGCGTTCCAGACTTGCGAGTTGTCGAGACGCAGTGTAAGTCGTCGGTGGACGCATCTGGTCTTGTCCTTCTAGTGGGTTGTTCCGTCTCTCACTTCACTTGGTTAGCAGTGGTTTATTCTATTGGTAGATTTAGTTCCTGACGCTAATTCCTGTTATTATTTATTTATTTATTAGATTGTGCATCTGCCTGTTTATTGTTTAAATGCATGCTCTAATTGCTCTTATATTTGCCTGCTTGCCTGTTTAGTGTGAGGTAGGGATCCGTGTGACCCCTACTGAGTCTGGCTGTGACTCACCCTCCCTTCTTTCAGGTGAGCCGCCCCTGTCGTCCGCAGGTCCTTCTCGTGGTTGTGCCGATCGTCGTTAGAGTGCCAGCTGTTGTCGGTTTGTCTTTTTGTTCTGTTAAGCCGGGGTATGCCCCGTGTTGTTGTGCAGTGGACCTCTTTTTATTTGTAAATCTGGACTACTGTATATATTTTACCACTCTGATATTTTAAATTGCTTCCGCACTTATTTATGAATTGTTGTCCTAATTAATATTGTGCGCCTGCGGTCCCAATTCGTTATGCAACTCCTCAGCAACTCCATAAACCCTTCAGGGGCCTCATCAGTCTCTTGGGTGGCTTCCCCAATTCTTGGTATCGGTGTATCGATGTTATCGGTATATCGGTATCCGGAGCTTTGGGTCGTCACAGTTGGTATCAGAGCTGTGTTGGGGATTTGTATTAGGAATTGGAACTCGCGCTAGTCCAGAACAAGTCCACTGAGTCGTCCATTGCTGGCTTAGGATGTTTCTCGTGATTACCGATGGTTTTCCGTTATCATGTGTTTTCTAGATGCAAGATGTTGCCACGTGGATGGAAGAAGGCTCGGACTCCTCGGGAGGAGAGTGGACTTCCTCTGCCCCAGCTGTGTCAGCTTCTGTCAACCCTGCTCCGCGTGAAGAAGTGCTCGGTGGCCGTGGTAGAGCGTTAAAGGAATTCCTACTGTTCCACCCACCGACTTTCGAGGGTCAATCAGATCCGGAGTGATGGGGGCATCTCTCGCCCTTCACATTTTTCCACAGCTTCGATTGCTCGCCAACATAGCTCCGTTGTGTCCGTCATACTTTTCTGAGTCGAGTCATGTAATTTTCATACTTTATTTGAGTCATGTCATTGTAATTTTTCCTTTATTTGAGTCATGTACCTAGGTTAGTGAGTCATTTTCCTAAGTTAGTTGTCATATGGTTGGTTTGATAGGCTAATGGGCCCAACTAATGGGCTAGGCCCAGGGGCGCCCCTCCCTTGGACTGCTTTGGTCATTTACTTGTTTGTCAGGACTATTTTGGTCTTAGGAAAAGTATGGAGTCTATAATAGTCCCTCCCCTCTCTCATTTGAAACAACTTTTTATGATCAATCCAAAATCAAGTGTGTTTAGTGTCATTGGAGAGGATTCTCCACTTCTCTCTCTCTCTCTCTATTGCGGTGGATTCCCCTTCTCTCTCTATCTCATTTCTCTCTCTTCTCTCTCTCTCTTCAAGGAGGAGGGCGCCCCTTTCTCTCTCCTCTCCTCCCTCTCTCTCCTCCACATCATCAATTCTCTCTCTCTTCCCCTCCCAACTGTTGATATTTATTTGCCTATCTTTTATCTTACTTTTGAGGTTTGCAAAGTAATATGGCAAGATGACAAACAAGCAATCAAAGATCTACTCAAACCTATGAACATGTGAACATGAACCTAGGCAATCATAGCTAGCTCTAGCATGGGCATGCTATCTCAATCAAATTACGCTAAGGAAAAGGAAAAAAAACACACGCCGGGGCGTGGAGCAAGGAATAAATAAAAACACACCGCTAGGGGTGGAACAAGCAAGGGAAATAAAGATGTGATGAAGAAGACAGCTAATGCCCAATACCAAGGAAAGATGTGATCGCCACCAAAGTAAACATAAGTCAAAGACTCAAATGTACCTTGGAAATAGGTGGATGAAACACCCGCCCACGGGAGAGAAAACCAAGGAAAGCCTGCAGATCAACTTGGAAGTAACGGCCAGGACCCCGTGCGTCGCTTGGAAGCGACAGCCGCACGATAGACCGTCGGAAGATAGTGACGCGCCTGCACCAGACCGTCAGGTAACCTGCAGTAGTAAAGCTTGAATCCTTTTAACTCCAACTCTTCCAGCCGGCTAGAAGACTTGGGCCTCGTGCTAATGAACCTGTAAACCTGCCAAAGATGTAGAAAGACAAGACAAGACAACCTCAATTAGCCCTCTTCACAAGCATAGCATCAATTCTTAAAGAGTTTAAGAACATCAAAAGGAGAGAGAATTACCGGGGAGTTTTTGGTTTTTTAACCCCTCTAGGTGTTTTTAAAAGTTTGGGAGGATGTTTGTATGCTTAAAGAACAGTGAAAAATGTGGAGGAAGAGGAGGGACAATGCTTTGTTTGAGGAAAACCAAGGAAGAACTCAAGCATGCAAGGATGAACTTGAAAGACAAAACTAAAGTACTCCCTTGATTAGAAGATGGATGGACGTGGGAAGCAGCTCCTCCTGGATGAAGATGGCTCCTGAGTTCGGCAGCACTTCGTCGCGAATTCAAATCTCCTCCCCTCTTGGCCATGAAGTCGAGGGTTCTATTTATAGACCCTCAAACTCTTAGGTCGAGCAGAGGATAATTCAGCAGGAAAGAGAGATAAATCTTAGCAAATCCTCGAAGATAATATCACCAAGAGTCCATAGAAACAAACGGGGGGTCCTGAGGATCAGATTTGAAAGAGATAACGTCAATCCAAATCCTTATCTCGACCACGGAGTAGCAGAGAAAAGGCCTGAACTGCCAGGACTCTCATAAGGAAGTAACGGCTGCACGACAGACCGCCACTTGGAAGTAACGCATCAAGGAACGACCGCCATTTTCAACCCTATCCCAAAGAGATAAGATCAACGGGAAGAAGATCCAAACAATAGGACTCTTCAAGGAAGCGACGGCCAAGGCATAGGGCGTCAGAATGAAACGACGGCTGCACGACAGACCGTCATCATCAACGTGAAAATTAAGGGATAAGCACTGAAAACGAGGCCTCAAGCCTTAAGACTCTTCAAAAAGTAACGGCCCAGGTTCTATCCGTCAGAAGGAAGCAACGCGCCTGACTGAGACCGTTATTATCATTGAGGTTCCAAAAATAGAGTGAAGGGTTTTGCTGAGCTTCATCCAACGAAATGCCACCGGGAGCCACATCTTAATCCAGGAATTAAGACCCAAGAAATAGGCTTCAACTGATCAAGAGACTAATCAAAGAATGAACAACTCGGAGCATCATATAGAATGAAATAAGGAGATGACCCGACTTATTGGGTATAAAACGGGTGTCAACAGATGCCCCTCCTTAACGTCCTCTTTGCAGGGGAGCGAGCGGAGGTGACGCGGAAGTGAAATGGAACATGGAGATGAAGCGGAAATGAAGCAGAGTGTATCAAAAAGAGGGCGTTAAGGTAAACGACACCCGTTCTGTACCAACAAGCAATAGGAATTTTCTGGAAAACCTCAAATTGATCACAAGGACATAGCCAGCCAAAGGACGCGAGTCTGGAGGAACTAATTAACTAAGGAAAGGAAACACTGCTAGCCGCCGGAGGCAACGAAAAGGAAAGAGACTAAACTCCAGACAGGAATCTTCAGCGAACCAGATCAAGCGAGCAAATCGAAGGAAGCCTTCTAATTCGGAGTGGAATGATTCTCCTTATTCGGGATTAAGAACATAGATGTTCACCACCACTGAGATATCTTGAACAAATGAAACTCATGGATGCTCAAAGAATGCGCATGATGCATGCTGGGCTAAAGGAAAAGAAATCATCAAAACGAATGCAAAGAAAGATAAAATAGAAAAATACTCGAGAATAGTATTGCTAGTTTGGAGAAATCGGAGTCGGGACACTATCTGCAACCACGGCGTGCAAGACAGAACCATCGTCCCCAAATTTTCCAATCTAACGGCCTATCCAACGATTAATCGTGTGAACTTAGATCATCATCATTTTTGTTTAAGGGGAACATCAGATCCCAGGACACATGAATGACCAGCCGGTTCTCGAGGTAATATATCATAGGTAACGTATAGTAATGCATTAAGAGAGTGAGGGAACAAGATACAATACCTGACTTACCTGCCTGACAGACGATAAAGCACGACTTCACTCATAATTCCTTCATGAAAGATAGGTTAGCCAACAATAAAAATGATCATGTACCAAGTCGTAACCATTTGTACATGCGAGAGGCATTAATAAGGAACAACATGGAAGAAAATGGAACCATTTTGACATTAATTAGACCATTTAATTCATCAAGAAACTTGCAAGTTTGTAACGGCCTCATGTACGTGCGTTACATAAAGTAACGGACCATCCCTAGTCCGTCATAAACCAGGCGGTTCACATTCTTCAATAAAACAGAGCCAACACATGTAACGGTCAAATCCAGACGCGTCAGAATGATGTGACGGTCGGTCGATAGACCGTCACATTTCCTGAGTGTTCAAAAAACAACCGAACGGTCACGGCCCGTTCATTCCAACACTCAACGCCCAAAAAACCTCAAAACCGAGAGCTCCGGTGATTCCACCCCCACCGCTCCAATGGCCGACGACGAGGCACCCCAGCCGCCACCAAAGAAGAGAGAGAGAGGGAAGAGGATGGCAATACGACGGTTCCACCGCCGTCTTGAACGGGAGGCGATCCCACCGGTGGAAGAAGAACGGCCGGCGAGAAGAAGTCCAAGGGAAGAAGAAGCAGTCCCCACGGCTGAGGAGGACCAAGGGGAAACCTCACTGGGTGCAGAGGAGCCCAAAAAACCAGAGAAAAAGAGGAGGAGAGACATGGACCGTGAGGTAGGCCCCCGCCCTAATTTTCCAATTTTTGATTTTTTTATGTTTATTTATGGATGCATGTGAGGGAAAGGGGTAGAAATGGGTCTACGAACCCACTAGGATCAATTGTAGGCCATTTGGCCATAGTGGGAGACCACGGGGATGCAAGGGAAAAAATTCCCAAATGCAGATAATGTGACGGTCCTGCCAGCGACCGTCACACACCCGACGCATCAAGCTGCGTCCATCAGAGTCAAACGACACCCCACCCCAGGGCCGTCACTTTAGCCAGGGAATTAAACTATTTTTTAGGGTTTTCAATTTTCAAATTTTTGTTTTGTTTTCAATTATGAATGATTATGCAATGATTATATGATGCAATTGGACTAATGAATGATCTAATATGTAATGCAGGGGAAGAGACGGTCGCGGATCTCCTGGCTACAGATCCGGGCAGTGTACCAGGCATTGCCCAACTACCAGAGAGAGAGATTAGCCGGCATGGGATTCGCCGAGGTGCTCAGCATCGAGGTGATCCGGATGGACATGCCACTGCTGTATGCCTTGCACGAGAGATGGGACCCGATCAGCAGGGCGTTCATCTTCCCGTGGGGCCACATGATCCCCACGCTAGAAGACATAGCAAGGATTACCGGATTGAGAGTCCACGGAGCCGCGGTGACAGGGTGGACATACGGCGACTACCGAGAGATGGCACAGCAGTTGCTTGGGCTGGATTTGATCAGGTCGGGACAGTCCTCCTCTCAGCTTTCGAGGTCAGTGCTGCAGGAGAGCTTAGGCTTGAGAGGAGCGGCGATCACCGTGGGAGAGCTACCCGAGGAGCATCTGGGCAGAGTGATAGACCAGGTGCGCCCTCGCGTGGCGACGGAGGCTGGACCAGAGGGAGACAGGGTGCTCAGACGCTTCCTGATGCTGCTATTCGGGAAGCTCCTCTTCACGACCCGGGCGGATGTCATCAGCTGCAGACAGCTGCCGATGATAGAGGATTTGGGCAGAGTCAGGAGATACGCCTGGGGAGCAACAGTACTCGCATTCTTGTTCGAGTCCCTCAGCACTACGGACCGGCAGACGATGCTGGGCGGCTTCTCGCCTTTCCTACAGGTAAATGCACTTCATATGTTTTCTATTATGCCATGAATATTTATGCCATGATTTATGCAATGATTTATGCAATGCCATGCGACTGACTTGATTTCTAAATGCAGATCTAGAGCTATATGTACCTCCCGGGCATCGGGAGAGGCGCATTACTCCATCCCGGCCTCATACCAATCGCGAGGCGATGGTCGGTGGCGAGGGACACAGGGTCGATCATTAGACTGACCCGGACGATCCAGGACGACCTGGACTCCTTCCCGCATACATCGGTAAGTCCAGACCTCATAAATGATTTCTATATGCTTTTAAAATGCTTCTAAATGTTTTCTAAATGCTTTCTACATATCTCTAATATCTTTAATGCTTTTATATGCTAATGAATGAACTAAATGCTCTCAGGTGAGATGGACCCCATACCGCGACGAGGGTTACACGGGACAGCCGTGGGTAGAGGCGGCCTTATCGTATCGGGGGCGAGACATATGGTTGCATTGCATCCATATCATCGAGCCTCTGCACTACATGCTGATCCTGCGGACCCGGGGACTACACCAGCCCGAGGTGACCTTTCCACGCCACAGCGATGACCACCCCGGCAAATCAGCAAGGGGCATCAGCGGCAATGTGGATTGGTGCGCCCGGAAGGCGAAGTACGTCCACGATTGGAATAGGCGGGGTCGAGCGGTGAAGGAGCGAGACGAGAGCGACGAGGCATATCTGAAGGCCTTCGCTCGACTCTATGGCGACCGGGTGTACCGAGGTACCCGACGACCGGTATGCAATTCTAAAACTCTAAACTTTTATTATACAATGTGCAATATGATATATGCTGACTCATGCTTTCTAAAATGCAGCTAGACCCCGAGGGACGGATAGTCGAGCTGGAAGGGCTACTCCACTCCACCATCCAGCAGCGGGACGGGTACCGGTCTGCCCTGGAGCTCCTGGTGAGACTAAAAACTTAAATGCTCATGATTTATGCAATGATGTTCATGATGCAAATGCCAATGTCAACTAACCATGACTTCTAAATGCAGCGGGCCGAGGGAGCCCAACGCGCTGGGCCGGATGCCTCATCGTCTTCCTCGCAGCCTGCGGGAGGCAGGGCTGAGCAGGAGGCCGACTTTGCTCGGGCGGTTGCCCGGGCCGAGGAGGCGGAGGCCACCCTCGCGGAGCGGGTAAGAGACTAAAAAATGCTTATAACTATGCCTAATTAAATGCTTCATGACTAATGATATAAAATGCAATCTACATGCGAGGGATCTAGCAGCAGCAGTGGCCGAGGCCAGCCAGGCGAGAGCAGAGGTAGAGAGAAGCCGGGCCGAGACCGATCGAGCCCGAGCAGAGATGGAGCTGGTACGGGCAGAGATGGCCCGACTGAGAGCGGAGACCCTGCGACGCCCAGATGATGCAGAGATGGAATAACTCCGGAAGGAGTTAGCGCGGGCACGAGCTGAGGTGGAGGAGCTTCGGATCGGGACGGCCGACTTGGATCGCTACCGGACCGAGGCACGGGAGACACGGCGTCAGATCTTTACACTGAAGATCGAGCTGCAGACACTGGAGCGGACGGTCCGGATGATGGGCCGGGGACCGGAGCGGAGTGCCTCCCAGAGTGGGGTACATAGGAGTGCCGCCCCGAGCGGCTCAGTAGGAAATTTCCTTGTCAGCTCCTCCGCCCAGCGGAGGAATGAGAGGGCAAAGAGAGGACAGCAGGAGGAGAGTGCTTCCATAGCACCGCCACCCGTGAGGAGACCCGAGGATAGAGAGGATGAGGGCGGTCCGGCGGATAAGCCGACCAAATGATGTATTTTTATGTTTTTTCTTATCTTTTGTATAGAACTTTTGGCAAAATGGAATGAGATCCCTTCTTTTTAGTTTTCTGTTTTGTTTTAATTTTATGCGAGCGTGAATGAATGAATGTGAAAAAAGCAGGATGGACGAAATGTGAATGAATGAATGAGATGTATGTAGGAATGTGTGAAAATGGGAAGAGGACGAGGTGTACAATGTGAAAGACCGCCAGGTCTAGGCAAGGGCAGAAGGAATAGCCCGAACTCAGCAGCAGAGAAAGTGACGGTCTAAGATCTGACCGTCATAATCAAACGACGCTCTGGTGAGAGACCGTTAATCATCAGAGACCCACTCTGGCAGTGGGGCATCAGGATAAACGACGGCCAACCGAGGGTGCGTCAAAGACAAGTAACGGCCAAGGGTCAGACCGTTGATCATGGCAGAACGATAGTTGGTCAGGGCAACTAGTAGGAAATGCGACGGTCTGAAGGAGACGCGTCAGACTTAAGAGACGGTCACAAGTAAGACCGTCAGGAAGCGTTTAGCCCAGAAGAGAAGGAACTGAGTGCTGGGAATACGACGGCTCAGGGTTTGCGCGTTACAGAAAGCGACGGTAGACCCGTAGACCGTCATTCTCCACAGAACATGATTCGGGGAATTGAAACCCACAGAAAATGTGACGGCCAAGGGCTGGCGCGTCGGAATGAAGTAACGGCCGAACGATGGACCGTTAGAATCTGGGTTGTAATCCGAAACGGATTGAGCCGAGATAACTAAAACCCGAGGTTTAGCCACTTAGTCCATCATTAGAACTTATCCTGATTGAAGATAAAGCCTTCTAGTCTGAATCTTATCCTTCCAAAGTTAAATATAAGCCTTAGCAACTTGGAACCTTAATCAAAATCGCAATTTTACTGAAACCTCTGTTCTAGGGTTTGAAGAGCTCTTCCAAAGAGCAGAAAGCAAGATGAAGAGGAGCTTCGAGATGATGGCTATGGAGGAGAAGGTTTACACCGGCCCTAAGGCTGCTAGGAGGGAACATGGAGAGCTTCAACGGCTAACCTCAATTCCCAAACACCTAAGCTCCAACGCCCAAAGAGTGGTAAGTTCTCACAACTCATCCAAAGTTCAGAATTTTACTACACTTATTCTTTTCATGACTTCCTTCTTTCTTCCTTTCCTTCTTCAAGCCCCTCCCTGGCCCAAGGTGTTATTCCAATCTGAAGTGGGTGGCTCCCATGGTAAAGGCACTCCCCATAGAGGTCACATCAATCCTTAAAGCATGGCACCTCCAACCTCTCTTGGTTTTAGGCAAGAATTTCCAGGAATTGTCCTTTGATTGGCCAAGCCTTTCAGCACTTGTGGAATTATGGCATCCACAAACTCATACATTCATCTTCCCTTCCTTCGAAGCAACCGTCCTATTGGAGGAGGTAGAAACCTACCTAACCCTTCCTAAGACTAAGGTGGGGGATGAAGACCGGGTTTGCTACACAATCGAGCCTATCGACCCGTCCTTGATCTTGAGTGATTTCATTCACAATCCAAAGGACGTGAGGACCATGATCAGCCCACACCACATTCACTTGATACCCTTGGCGCAATGGATAGTGTCTCATTGTAAAAATAAGTGGGAGAGACATGAAGCAATAGCCAAGGCGGTGGCGGTTTGCTTGTGTGGAGTCTTTCTTTTTACTACTACCGACCACCTCTTAGACATCCAAAGTCTTGGTATTATTAGCGGGCTGTGGCGGGGAATGTCTATCTCTCAAGCGGTCCTCTCATACCTTTACGAAGGACTAAGCTCGGCTTGCATAGGGGGCCCCTTGTTTGGTTCCATGATACTCCTTGAGTGCTGGATGGGAATAAGAATCAAATTCCTTCCTAAGGAAGACATAATTTCAGCAAGCCGGATCTTCGGGAGCCACCCTCTCTTCTTTATTGGAGGGGCATTTGGATATTCTCCTCAAGTTGAATGCAAGACGGCGGATAAGAAAACTCGGGACGAATGGCGCCTCTTCCTTAACATTCTTCCAATGGACAAGTTCATCATGCGACCAAGAGTCCTCCGAAGCACTCTTCTCAAAATACCGCGGCGTCAAGGCCTGGACCTCCAGCTAGTAGGGAACACTACCATGGCGATCTACAACCCGCATCGATGCCATCTTCAGATCGGACTACCTCGAATCAGCGTTTCTACACTATCACACTACCCTCCCCTTCTACCTAGGAAGATGGGGACCGAGGAAGATGAACGAGCAGTCCGGAACGCGCTGACCACGTGGGAGATCAGCAAGGTGCGTCCGTGGCAAGCAGAAGTTGAAGAGAACGATGAAGCACGCCGAGATTACATGAAAGAGTTGAGAAAAATTCACCCTCTTGCGGATAAGAAATTGAATGTATCTTGATTTTTCTTTTTGTTCATGAGAGATATCACGTAATTGACAATCGAAGTTGAATTTATCAAGAATTATATTGCATTAATCTTTGCTTGAATGAGATGAGATGGCCATATTTGAATGATCTTGAGTTCCATAGTTTGAAAAGGCTAGAATGAGGTGAGCAGACAGGGCTTCTGGAGTAAGAGACGGATATGCACTGGGCCGCCATAAAGAAATAACGGTCCTACGGCAGGCCGTCATAATGAGAATAACAAGAGCCCTGTCTCTGAAGGATATGACGGATGGGTCTTGAGCCGTTATATTCAAGTAACGGTAGATCCCAGACCGTTATAGTGATGGTTCAATGAAAAGGAAGAAGGCCCATGCCTGAAGGGAAATAACGGTCAAAGATGGGCCCGTTATATGACTGTAACGGTCTAATGATGGCGCGTTACACACTTTGAACCTGCATAGTTGTGAGCTTTTACTTTTGGACTTGTCCATGTATTCTGCACATACTCAAACATGAAACAAGTTAGATCTGTTCTTAGACTCAACCCCTTGCCTTGAAGCAAGTTAGATAATGACCGTTTCTTGATGTTTGGTCAAGGGGTGGAGCCTTATTAAATAGGCGAAAATATAATAAAAATGCGATGCATGCTATGCATATGATGGTATTTTTGGGAGTTTTGGAAAATATTTAATGTTTTTGGATTTTGGAAATATATGATGTTTTTGGATTTTGAAAATATTTGATGTTTTTGGATTTTGAAAATATTTGATGTTTACTTGGATTTTGAAAAATATTTGATGTTTCTGGATTTTGAAAATATTTGATGTTTTTGGATTTTGAAAATATTTGATGTTTTCTTGGATTTTGAAAAATATTTGATGTTTTTGGATTTTGAAAAATATTTGATGTTTTTGGATTTTGAAAAATATTTGATGTTTTTGGATTTTGAAAATATTTGATGTTTTTGGATTTTGAAAATATTTGATGTTTTCTTGGATTTTGAAAAATATTTGATGTTTTTGGATTTTGAAAAACCAGTGCCTCTCTAGCAATACGAGACCTTCCTTGTTTTAGGTTGAGTCTCGAGACCGGCGTGCAATAGTGTGACAACCCCTGGCCGAGACCTAATCATTGTGACGATGTTTTTACCAATGCCATACCTAGGGTACTCATCTCAGTCCTAAAAGGAAAAATGAACGTGGGGGTAAGCTTAGGCCAGATATGGGAGTTTTAGAACTTGATTCCCTCACCATACAACCCTATTAGAGATTTGGTCTGTTGTGCCGGGACTTTTATGTCCGTCATCGAACCCTTGTCCACTTAGACATGCATGCGACCGGGCTCATAACGTCCCGCGGGGAACTGTACTGCCACTCTTGTCAGGCCTAGTTTTCTTTTTTTTCCTTTGGAGCTTTTGAAAATTCATTCACAGACTTTGAGATGATGCTTTTGATTTTGTTTGTAAAGAGCACTCCTTTTCTTTCCTTGTCCTTTCTTTCTTGTGGCGTCAGGTCATAACGGACTTGCCCCTGTTTGAGACCTCTTCTCGTTAGGGAGTTTGGATTGGTTGTCTCCTCCTTATTTACTCCTTGCCCCTGGATTCAGCCGAAGAATGAAGCAGACAGGGACTTCGACTTTCCCCTAAAGCATGGCCGAGGAAAACGGTGTCTTATAAGCAAGGAACCCGACCAGGGATGCCGTGTAGTGTGTGATTGCCTTACTCGGGACCCTCTTTTCGAAGATAGGGAGGAAGTTCTTATTACCGGAGAAGCACATGGTTTAGATTTTTAAGGAAAGAAACGCTTAAGATACAACCCATTCCACGGGTGAGAGAGCTCCTCACCTTCCGCGTTTACTAAACGATAAGCATTCCCTGGATAAGCCTCCTTTACTACAAACGGCCCTTCCCAGTTAGGTTGCAACTTGGACCTATGACCTGCAGACCGAATGAATTTGCGTTTCAAAACCATTTCACCCTCACAAAATTTTCGTTCGATTACCTTCTTTTGAAAATAACGCGAAACCCTCTTTTGATAAACGGAAACGTGATCAGCCGCATTCATCCTCTTCTCATCCAAGAGTTCCAACTGGACCAGCAACGCCTCCCGACGTTCATCGAGATTAAGTTCCTTATCGAGCTGCACTCTAAGGGAAGGGATTAAGATCTCGTATGGGAGCACCGCCTCCATCCCGTAAGTTAAAGAGTAGGGAGTTTGCCCCGTAGGGGTACGGACGGAGGTGCGGTAAGCCCACAGAGCTTCCACCAATCTTTCAGGCCAATCAGAAAATTTATGTGCTTCGCATGTTTTCTTAATGATTTTAAGAAGGGTTTTATTTGTGGCCTCGGCTTGACCGTTGCCTTGAGGGTAATATGGAGACGAATGATGCAGTGCAATATTGAACTTCTTACATAGGTCCTTAAGCTCTTGGGAGACGAACTGGGGTCCGTTGTCGGTGATGATGCTGCTTGGCACTCCGAACCGCGAGATGATATTCTTCATGATAAAGCGGCACACCGTTGTAGCTTTGATCTCCGCGTACGCCTCGGCTTCGGCCCATTTGGTGAAGTACTCAGTGTGAGCGACGTCACGCGGTTCGGGGAAGAACGGAGAAGGAGGCGGAGCGCGCGCGGGCTCCTCTTTTCTTTCTTTTTGGTGTTTGTTGCTGCAACACAGAAATAAGTGAAGAGAGAGAAGGGGCCACCACGGGAGATTGCTCCGACGGGGCGAGCGGGACAAGTGTGATATAGCAAAATATGGGGTTTAAACGGCCATAGCGGGAAGTGACTCGCCGCGGCCTCGGGGGGACGGGAATGGTGCAAAAATTAAATAACAAGAATTGAAACGGCCATTGGGGAAGTGACTCGCCGCGGCCTCGAGAATATGAACAGATAATAAGATGACAGAATATAGAGAGAATACAAAGAACGGGAATTTAAACGGCCATTGGGGAAGTGACTCGCCGCGGCCTCGAGAACACAAACAGATAAGAATATAACGTATAAGAACGTGAATTTAAACGGCCATTGGGGAAGTGACTCGCCGCGGCCTCGAGAACACGAATAGATAAGAATATAACATATAAAAACGGGAATTTAAACGGCCATTGGGGAAGTGACTCGCCGCGGCCTCGAGGATATGAGCAGAATATAACAGAGTATAAGAGAATATAAGAACGGAAATTTAAACGGCCATTGGGGAAGTGACTCGCCGCGGCCTCGAAAATAAGATGTGATCGCCAGGGGCCGAAAGACCCCAAAATAAGAAAGTGATCGCACCTACCTCAAGAGCGGGAGATGGCGGGTTGCTTCTTCCTCTCCCTCCGGTCGGCCGACCGAGAGGGCTTTCCTCGGCTACCCTTGTAAAACAACGACAAACAAATGACAAGTGGATTAGAAAGATGGAGGTGTAGTATTCAAATCCTTGCGATAAAAATAACGAAATGATGGTAAGACACACACCTGGTTGGTGTTATCTTTTAAACCCCTCTCGGACTCGAGTAGGAGGAAAATGAGATGATGGATGCAAGAAGTATAAAAGAAGAGGCGCCCTTATGAAGGGGGATAGAGGATGCGAGATGATGAATGCAAAAGAACTACGAAGAGAAAGGGGAAGAAAAGGCTTATTGGATGAGCCGAGGGTGAAATCCGACGGAGCTCCGGCAGCGTGGGGACGACGTGGAAGCGCGGTGGATGAAGACAACCTTCCTCTCGCGAGCGTGAGCACCCGAGAAGCCGGCAGAACCTCCACCTACAAAAGAACCCACGGGTTAGAAAATGACTCCGTAGCCTCTGGGCTCCGGCAGCCTATCGGATCACTTCTAAGCTCTGCCAGAACTGAGGGGGTGGGGCTCTATTTATAGGGCTCCGGAGGGTGGAGGCGTCCAGGACTCTGGACACCTCCATCAGGGCTGAAATAATATTTTATTCTATTTTTATTGATTTTTTTGGAATACTTTTGTGGAGGCGTCCAGGGTCCCGGACGCCTCAAGCAGGTCCACCGAAAACCGACGACGGTCGCACGCGGTTTGGCACAACGCGTGGTTTTGTGAGCGGCGCCTCGTGATTCAGAAATGGGCGCGTCCAGCTGTCTGGACGTCTCTATAATTTGGATTTTTTCACACACGACAAACCGTCGTTCGGTGGCCGACGCCCGTGAGGGTTTTGATGGAGGCGTCCAGGGGCCCGGACGCCTCCAAAATTATATTATTTTTTATTTTTCTTTTGTCTCTTATACCAGGGCTGGCATTTTAATTTTTTTATTTATTTTTATGGAGGCGTCCAGGTGCCTGGACGCCTCCATTAATATGTATTTTTTATTTATTTATTTTTTGTCTTTTATGCCAACGGGCATTTTATATTTTTTATATTTGTTTTTATGGAGGCGTCCAGGGGCCTGGACGCCTCCATAAATATATATATTTTTATTTGATTTTTGTTTTATTTTTTATGATTATTGATATTATTTTTATTGTTTTTGCATTGATGGAGGCGTCCAGGCAGGTGGACGCCTCCATGATTTTAATTTTTTTTATCTTTTTGTCATTGATGGAGGCGTCCAGGCGCCTGGACACTTCCATGATTTTGATTTTTTTTTATTTTTTTGGTCATTGATGGAGGTGTCCAGGCGCCTGGACACTTCCATGATTTTTCACGAAAAAATTCAAAAAAATGTAAAAAAATCATAAAAATAGGAAATCACCAGAGTAATTAAAAATGTGAAGGCCGCCTTGGGGTATCATAGTGTAATATGAGATTTACTCTGGAGACGTCAGGAATGACGTGTCTACAGCTGCCCCGCCTTGGTGTCTGCTTTGCAAGGGAGCGACACGTAGTGGAATGGTATCGAAGTGGAGTGAAATGAAGTGGGAGCGGACTGATAAGTTGATGCCAAGGTGTGATGAGACACGCTTTTGACGTTACTGTTTGGAATCTTTCCTGAAGTTTCAATGAGGCGACCTTGAAGAAGGTCTTTCAAATATTGACGATTGCTTGGACGGAGATCAAATAAGGGAGGGTGAGATGTGTGCTCATGCACGAAAAATAAAGGAGACCAACTTCTCGGTGTGGAAGTACCTGGGTCATAAACCCACAGGTTTCACCTTTGGTGAGCGGTTACCAGCCAATGTGGAAGTGCTGCGGCCAAGGTGGGTCAAACAAGGTAAAAAGTAAAGGAATATCTGAGGGTCTGTCCAAATAAGGGTCTCCTTTGAAAGAGCAGCGTAGGGCCGCTTCAAGGAAACTCAGTATTTCATTCGGAATGGAATATCTCATATTTGTAAGAATTGGAGTACAACGGCTTTCACAATAGAATCACTCGAATGATCTACCGCAATAAATTCAAAGTCCTATATGAATGCATGCTGGGTTTAAAGAAAAATTTAAAACAAACTAAAATAGAAAATAGCCAAGGATAATATTGTCAACTTGTTAAGAACGGGTCAGGATACCGATCCGGTGAGCTGGTACTGGGCTGGGGCCCGTTTATCCACGCACCAACTCTCTGAATGGAACCGTCGTCCCCATGCTACCACAAATTAACGGTTTATCCGTACAATCCAAATTCCTCTGGGATCATCACCGTTTTTGTTGAAGGGGAACTCAGATCTCAGATTCGTTCGGGCCGCAAGGTCCTTGACATGTTCTAGTAGCGTAGGTTTCATATACTACGATGCATGACATGGTGGGACCAACCATTGAAAGGTGGGACAGGAGATAGGATAAAGACGTCCGTTAGTAAAACCTGCACAGGCCAGCATGGATTAATAACATCAGAAAGTAACAGAATCGTAACAGAATCGCACCACAATGGAAAGGAGATCTAGTCAAAATCCTGACATTGACCGTTGATGTGACATGTTCTGTCCTGTAGCGCCCTACCCTTCCTATAAGAACTCCCCTTAGGCTAGTTCATTCAAATGCACCAAGGTGGGTTTTGGAAGCTCAGGAGAGGAAGGAGAGGAGAATCTAGAGATTTCAGGATGGAGGGAGAGTCTTCCCGCGTTATGAAGAGGAGCAGGCCTAGCAGCGAGATCAGGCGACT
The DNA here is from genome assembly GCA_022559845.1 of Amorphophallus konjac. NCBI lineage: Eukaryota > Viridiplantae > Streptophyta > Magnoliopsida > Alismatales > Araceae > Amorphophallus > Amorphophallus konjac. The sequence goes on from CM040121.1 coordinate 21,933,222, forward strand.
CTCCGACCTCGAGGGTCATCTGAGTGGGACGATCATGTCGCATATGGTAAGCTGATTCATTTCAAATTTCTCCACGTGAACCTTCTTCTTACTTCCTTCCTTTCTTCTTTCTTTTCTCTTCCAGCCATATCCACTCTTCCCAGGCCCGAGGAAGTTTTCCAAACTGCCATGGCTTTCAAAGCTAACTTCCAACATCTCCATTGGCATGAGGGTCATACTCTCGAAGTGGCATCTGCAGGGGCTCCTTATTCACGCCAAACATTACGAGAAGATTCGTATGGACTGGGCGACTATGGGCGCACTAGTGGAGATCTGGCATCCCCAGACCCACACTTTTATCTTCCCGACCTTCGAGGTGACCATCCTCCTCGAGGAGGTGGAACTTCTGCTCGGATTGAAGAAATTCAAGAGTGACGGGAAGGTGAAGGCTATGCGGATGCTGACACGAGAGACTTCCGAAAGCGTCCTTGGAAGTTTCATGCCGCCCGACGCAGCCCGAAAGGTTCGTACTCAAAAGGGAATTGATTTGCAAAAGCTCGCGGAATGGGTCATGGAGGCCCTGAGAGGGTTACCAGACGATGACTATTTGGAGGGAATCATGAAAGGGTTCACCATTTGTCTGGCGGGTGCTCTCTTGTTTCCTTATACCGACAACATGGTGGAGGAAGACCAACTGAGTGCTATCTACGGGATCTGGCGTGGAAAGAGGGTGGGACCCGCTGTCATTGCCTACCTATATAGTGGCCTTACTGCCTCGAGCATGGGTAAGCCTCCTTTTGGTTGCGCCCTTGTCTTGAATTGCTGGCTTGATTTGCACTTTAAATTCGACCACCGCGAGGGAATGCCAACTGCTTCGAAGCTCTTCCAACAAAGCCCTCTTCATCACATAGCCGACGTGTTAGGCTTCGGTGGTACTGTAGTGAACCGCGTTCCGTGGCTGAAGAAACGTGAAGACTGGCGGTCTCACTTCCGCACCGTGACACAAGGCTTCTTTACTTGCGCACCGGCATGTTTGCTTTCGCTTGATCTCCTCATGAGGCCTTCTCCTGAAGTTGATCTCCAACTGATCGGCGCAACCGAGTTCGTCCTTTATTACGCGCATCGATGCTGCCTCCAGGTCGGCATTCCACGCCATTCATTCCCAATATCGACTGGCATCGTTCCTTTGAAGAAGAGGGAGTTGGGCACGGAGGCGGATGCGAGGGAAGCGAAGGCCGTCAAAGCACCCTGGAAGACAAGTGTTGCGGGAAAGGCCTTAGCGCATGTGGGGGAAGAATGCGAGCTGTGGAGAGCTTATGTGACCGAACTGGAGAAGTTAAGGCCTAAGGCGCCTAAGCCTCTGATGTAGCTCATTCTACTTTTCTGATGGAATAAAATCTGACATTTGGATGTTTTGGACCCCCGTCCCCTTAATTATTATTATCTTTTTTTGTGGTTTTTCTTTTTCTTTGTGTTTTCTTCTTTTGTTTGGATTATATACATACTCTTATCTTTTTTTTTCTTTTATTATATTTTTTTTTGAAATTTTTATTATGGGGGCGTCCAGGGTCCTGGACGCCCCTAAGTTTTTATTTTTTTTTGTTTTGAAATTATTATTATTATTATTATTATTGGGGGCGTCCTGGGTCTTGGACGCCCCTAATTTTTTATTTTTTTTATTTTTTTTTATTTTGGGGGCGTCCAGGCGCGAGGACGCGTCTTAATCCTCGAATTCAAATTTAAAGCGACGGGTGGCCTTTCTTCTCCCTTGCCTTACCCACAAACGAGCCCGCCTTCCGCCGAAACTCGCTCGCCCGTCTTTGTCTTCTTCCCCTCGATCGAATGGAGTTCGGCGGTCTGGACCACAGCGAAGGTGGAGAGGGACGCGGGACCCCTCGCCTGAGGAGATACGCGCCAGAGCACGGAACGGCGTCCATGGAGGAGGAAGGGCCGCTTCGGGCCCCCGAGGGACCCGAGGGGCCCAATGGCGCGGGAGGAGGTGAACACGGCTCGGTGAGTGCTTGGTTTTCCCCCTCTTTGATCCATTTTGAGTTTTGAAGCAAGCCGTGCGAGGGGGGAAAGGGTTCGACGACTGTTGCACTTAAATGATGGACGCGTCCTAGACAGGGGACGCGTTCTTTTTGACTGATGTGGGACCTCTTTTGATGCAGGGTACGGCAAGAATCCCGGGTTTGGCCGATGAGTGGGCGAGTGTAGACGAGCCGAGCCGCGTCATGAGGGAGAGTCGCGGCAAGGCGAGGCTCGAGGAGTGGCCCGTACGTCTCCCTGGACAGCAAGGGGGTATACTGGTGCAGGACAGTGCCGACTTCCTGCGGCGGCAGAGAGAGAGCTACGCGGGGCTTCCCCAAGCTGGAGACACGCGTGGCATCGGCGGCTCGCGCGCCCAACTGTCAGAGACTAGGCGGCAGCTGGCCGTCGCTCAACATGAGTTGTCGCTCCTGGTAAGTTATGTGCCGCACTTTTAACTTCAGATTTTGGAGTTTCACTGACGGCCGTTGTTTATTTTGTTCCAGCGTGCCCAGCAGACAGCGACGGTGGGAGTGGCTGGCGGATCTTCCAATTCCTCGGCCCCTTTTCTCGAGATTGCCTCCCTCCGGGAGCAACTTGCCTGTGCGGTGGCCCGCGCGACCCGGGCGGAAGAGGAGCGTGATGCCTGGGTGGCGACTGTAGCGGAGCTGCGGCATCGCGGTGAGGAGAGACCTTCTCCAGACATCCTGGAGTTAAGGGTTCTTCTGCAGATGATGAGGAGAGAGGCAGAGAGAGAGAAAGCCGAGAGAAGGTCCGAGCGACAGCGGGATCTGACCGAGAGGAGGGCCTTGGAGGCCCAAGTGAGGGAGCTCCAGCTGGGCCTTCAGGCCGTCGTGCAGAGGCTAGGAGGGATGGAGACGCGCTATGAGAGAGCGCGAGAGTTCGGGGAGCGACTCCGCCAGTCCGGTCGCTTTGCCGCCAGTGGCTTCTTTGCCACGCCAGGGGAGGAGCAGCGAGTCACTGCTGCGGAGCAGGCGCCCAGAGGCGAGGCAGGTGCTACTGCACGGGGATCCCGGAGGCTTCTGAGGGACCCTCACCTCGGGGGAGAGGAGGAGAGTGCCCAGAGAGATGAGTGATGGTGAGGATTGGCGAGCTAGTGGACCCGCCACCTCTCTATGATTGTAGTGTTTGTGACAGCTTATGTAGAATTATGAATAGAGTGATTTGATTTTCTGCTGTTTATTTGTTCTTTTGTGCGTTCCTTCTTCCCTACACTTCTTCTCCTTTGCACTGTTCCCATGTGATAGGTCTGTCGAGACTCCGCCTCGAGCGGAGAATCGCGTCTTGTTGTGACCATTTTCGACGGGAAACTGCCGTCGAAGTCAATAATGACGGCCCTAGTTTCTTTTCCCGAATGTTGTGTCAAATTTTGCGGACGTCCTCCAAATCATGATAGGGTATCCCTAGACAATCATAGGGGCTATTCATCCTATTCTTCGTCCAGTCAATCACCCTGTGCGAGCGGTGAAGCGACACATGGGACCGCTTGGCCGGTGCCTCATTGCGAGAGCTATTATTGACAGGTGATGGAGGCAATCTTGGCCCGCACTCCTTCCATTTCTATAAATTCTTGTCCCTTTTATCCTCCCAGGTATATCGAGAGCTAACTCGAGGAGCACAATTTCTTACGGGAGAGGAGGAGTTCAAAATTCTGAGAGTTGGATGGAGGGCGAATCTTCTCATTCCTCGAAGAGAAGCAGGTCTAGTGGTAGTAGTTCTAGGAGGCTTTCAGACCTTGAAGGGTACTTCAGCCAAAGGGCCCAATCTCAACTTGTAAGCCAAGTTTTCTTGCCCTTTTCTCATTCTTTCTTCCTTTCTTCCGACCAAACCTCACCCCCATTCCTTGTATGTGTAGGTTGTGATGAAATCACAAATCTTATGGGAGTTGGTAGTAGCAGCGTACAGGGGCCTCCCAGATTTTCAAAAGGCGAGGCTAGACGTGATGGGATTTGGTACCTTCCTTCGGATCGAGCCGATCCAGCTCGACCTAGTCCTGATCCAAGCCTTGTGTGAGAGATGGGACCCAGTGAGTCGGGCATTCCTGATGCCCTGGGGGCACATGGTGCCCAGCTTGGAGGATGTGGTCCGGATCACAAGCCTGAAGGTAGAGGGCGAGGTAGTGACCGGAGTCACTTACGCAGACTATAGAGAATGTGCCCAGAAGTTACTGGGTTTGGACCTAGATGGTCGGAAAAATAGGTCGGTAGCTAGGGCGTCCCTGATGGATGCATTAGGGCTCACCGACACTCGTCGGCGGGACGATGAATCCTCAGAAGAGTTCATGGAAAGGATGGAAATAGGATGTCGTGCCGTGTACTGCACAGATTTCGGCGACTGGGAAAGATGCAACATAGATTTGAGGAGATTTCTCCTCTTCCTTTTGGGGAGATTGGTACTGAGCTCGAAAGGGGACGGTATCCAATGTTGCTTCCTGGAGCTGCTGTCAGACCTTGAAAGAGTAGGGTATTATGCCTGGGGAGCTGCCATGCTGGCACACTTGTTTGCAGGCCTATTCCAAGAAACGGATCGTGAGATGACTGTGAGTGGTTTCACACCATTCATCCAGGTATTTTTTTGGTTTTACTTGTTTTGTATTTTTTTGTGTTTTTTGTAAAGTTCTGATGGCCTGCGCCGAGCAGCTGTGGAGCTATTATTACCTCCCTATGGGGAGAGCTCGGCATTGGCGACCTGCGATGGTGCCGCTAGCCAGGCGGTGGGAACCCATCATGAGTGCGGCACCCCTAACCTACCAACTGATGGTGCTAAGGCGGGAGCTACAGGAGTTCCCTGCAGCGATGGTAAACTGGAGGCCCTACTCAGACATGGTCGATGCCGACCAGCCGTGGGTTCTAGCAAGTCGTGCCCGGTTCGGACGGGAACTGTGGATGCACTGCCTGAATGAAATCGAGCCGCTTCGGCTACGATTAGTTATGAGGACTTTAGGACTGGCTCAAGAATGGGTGGATACGGCTGCGCCACCTCGTGTCGGGAGAAAGACGCGAGGACCGGCGACCTGCATTGACTGGCGCGTGCGATTCCCCGAACAGTATGAGGACTGGCAACTGGGTGGCACGATTGTAGAATCACATGCGCGGGATAGCGAGGACTACTTGCGTCTATATAGGACAAAGTACGCAGAGCGGCTCCAACCCCGGGGACTTGCGGAGGTAGGTTTCCCCTTTTTCTCTTTTCTTCTTTCTCCTTTTTTTGGTTTTCTGGTGAAAATGCTGACTCGTATGGCTGCAGGATGTCCGGGATGCCATGATAGCGAATTTACGAACTCGCTTGGCAGAGATGGAACAACAGTCGGGCGATGCCCGCGGAGCTACGAGCGCCTTGGTAGGTGTACAGTACGTTCCTAATTAAAACCCCAGATTCCAGATGTTGGCTGCTAATTCACGTGGTCGTAGCATGCCCAGATTGGTGCGGCTTCCCCAGCGATGGGAGTGGGTGGTGCCTCTTCCAGCTTGTGGATTCCCACCTCAGAACTTGACTTGCTTCATGAGCAACTTGCTCACGCCACGCAGCGTGCTGCGGAGGCAGAAGGGATGCTCTGTATACAGGTAAAAGTTTCAGTGTTGAGTTCTCTTGGTTTACGCCTTATCGCGTATCTGAGATGGTACATTTGGCAGGAAAAGGAGACGGAAGGAGCGCTTGCCCAAGCTGCGCAGAAGGAGGCTAGGATAGCAGAACTGGAGAGGGAACTGCGGCGTCATCCTGATGACGACTCCTCTAGGGATGCCGTGGAACTGAGGATCACTCTCCAGTTGGAGAGGGAAGACCGTGAGAGAGAACGGGCAGAGAGAGAAAGAGACGCGGAGAGAGAGAGAGCCAACAGATTGACTGAAAGGGAGGAACGAAGGGCCATGGAGGCCCAACTATTCGAACTCCGAATCAGCCTTGGCCTTGCTGAACAGTGGCTGAGAGATGGTGAGGAGCGCTACCGAAGAGCACGAGAGCGTGGCTTTCGTGTTGGTAGCTTCTCTACTGCTTCCGTAGATCAACGCCGGGATGCAGGAATAGGAAGAGGAGTACAGAGCGGTAGGAGTACCGCTTTTCGTAGTTGGGTAGCACCTTTGAGAGTGTTTTGTCCGGAGAGTAGTGGGATGAATAATGCAGAGAGAGAGGGCGGAACTTGATGTAATTTTTTTGGTTTTGGAAATAAAACACAAGGTTCGGTTTGTTTGTTTTTCACATATGCTTCTGTTGCCTGAATCCCTGCACACATCACTGAAACAAACAAATCATAATTTCTGTTCTGACTTGGCCCATTGCTCAATAAGCAAATGGTCACTGTGACTGTCCTTGATAACTGGTCAAGGGGCTAAGCCTTTATTTAACGAAGGCAAGGGAAAGATGCGGTGATGATAAATGCGACAGGCAAGCATACGAATGCAAGCGGTATTAAAAGTGAGATGCTGCACGCAAATGTAATCATGCAAAATTGATTTGTTTTCTTTTTTATATTTGATATTTTTTTGTTTTATCATAAAAAGATTTTTTTGGTTTGCAAATATGTGCATTTTCTCTTTTCCATTTTTTTATCATTTCAATTTTTTTGCTGCCAACGCCCGGCAAGCACCCAAATGGCACCTGACCTTCGTGAGAACAGGGGTTTCTTACTAACCTCCCAGGTATCCTAAGTGCATATCTAGGTTGATTTGGGCCTCTAGACCCCTCGAATGATGATCCCGCCGGCTAAGACTTACCCTGATGACAATACCGTCATGCCATGCTTAGGCTCCCAGTCGCTTCCGACCACAGGGATTCACCCAAAAGGTGTTTGAGGTAAATGATTTGCCCGACCCGGGTCTGTTTCCTCACAACTCTAGATGGTATATGATGGAACACCCTGGAACCCTAACGACCAACCGCGCGACGCTGACCCGGAATCAGACGCCGTCGCACCCATAGGTGACGCGCTTGCATTGGCCTAAGCCCGAGGTTAAACAAGAAGACATCAATGTGGTAAACAGGGGTCTTGACCAGCCAGAAACACGGAGACTCTTTCGCAGCGATAGCTTTTGCTTTTCAAAGTAGGCAACCATATGTGTATATTAAAATAAGGTCGCAGACCCTGGGCAGTGTTCACCTTTCAGAAATTCCATCGAACCTTCATCTTTAGAGGGAGAAGGAAGAGTGTAGAGGATAAACCTCCTGAGAGGACCGGCAAAGCCGTTAACCCGGCGAGCGAATAAGGGCCCATCAACATCTTTCCCTTCGGACAACTTCGGACCAAATCTCGAGCATTTACATTCCACAGCCTCCTTTGTGGATTCAGACTTTTGCTTTGAGGGGTTCCGTTTATCGCACCAGGCACGGTCACGACCAGGCTTTTCTCTTGATTTTGATTTTGTATTTCTTTTTGTGAGGGAGATATAGTCGTTTGACGTTTGTGGGCTCCCTTTTTGTATGCCTGTGGGGACACTGCCCTCTTCTCGTGCTCTGATCGATGCTCGAGGAAATGGATCCTACTCTTGCCTTTGGGTTTGAGTTTTGGTTTCTCATGCTCAGTGTTTTAAGGGCGCCGACTGTCTCATTGGGTCGAAGAGAAAAGAAATAAAGATTACAGCTTCCGGAGATCTTCTGGGTGATGCTACCGTAGGTGATGCTGCCAACTTTTTTTCGAATAAAATACATATGTGAACACATGTTAGCTTCCTTCGAGCGAGCATAGGCCGACGTGGCCGGACAGGGGTCTCCACGGTTCTGGCAAACCAAGACCCGGTGCCTACCAAGCCTTAATGGGCCCTATCCTAACATGAAGGTTAGATGCAGGGACTTAACTACATGGTGACTGCCGGGCATCGGCATTTTGAATTTTCCATATTTTTAGTGGTTTTCAATATTTCTTTGTTTTTTGATGTTTTTATCTTTTCATGATTTTTTTGTTTGTGCTAAGGGTAGTATTTCTTAAGATAAAGCCCATTCCAGGGGTGGGATAACTCGGTCCCTTCGGCGTTGACTAGCTTGTAGGCGTTGCCAGGGTACACGGCTTGAATTACAAATGGTCCTTCCCAATTGGGTTGGAGCTTAGAACGCGGCCCTCCAGGTTTGACAAAAATTCTTTTTACGACCATCTCACCGACTTTGAATTTTCTCTCAACGACTTTCTTTTGGTAAAAGCGAGCGAGTCTATTTTGATACACACGCGCGTGTTCGGCAGCGGCCAGCCGCTTCTCATCCAAGAGTTCCAACTGGGCGAGGACTGAATTACGACGATCGTCGAGGGGAAAGTCCTCGTCCAATTGTACCCTGAGAGAAGGGATCAGAGTCTCGTATGGGACTACTGCTTCCATACCATAAGTAAGGGCAAATGGAGTCTGCCCGGTGGGGGTACGGATTGAAGTGCGATAGGCCCATAGAGCTTCGATAAGCTTTTCTGGCCAGTCTGAAAACTTACTAGACTCGCAGGTTTTTTTGATGATTTTGAGCAATGTTTTATTTGTGGCCTCCGCTTGGCCGTTACCTTGTGGGTAATATGGTGATGAATGATGCAATGCAATTGCGTACCTTTTGCAGAGGTCCTGTAGGTCCTGAGAAATGAATTATGGCCCATTGTCGGTGACGATCGTGCTTGGGATGCCGAATCTGGCGAGAATGTTCATCATGATGAACTTGCAGACTGTTGACGCCTTGATTTCCGCGTAAGCTTCGGCTTCGGCCCATTTGGTGAAATATTCCGTCGCAGTAAGGATGAAAGATTTCTGCTCGGTGAGGGAATTGGGATCACCTAGGGGACCAATGACGTCGAATGCCCACATGGAGAAAGGCCATGGGGAGGATATTGGATGAAGTGAGGAAGATGGTGAATGGATTTTATCGACCTGAAGTTGACACTTGACACACCTACGGACATAGACAGCACAATCCTCTTCCATAGTGGGCCAATAAAAGCCTTGCCGAATGATCTTCTTGGCGAGCATCTGACTATTCACGTGGCCACCGCACACACCCGAGTACGTCTCTTCTACACATTTCCAAACCTCATCGTCACCAAGACATCTTAGCAGAATACCAGTAAGGCTCCTCCTATACAATAATCCTCCAACTAGGGCGGTTTATTTTAAATAAGTGGGGGATAAAACAAGATTTAGGTGAAAGATACCTAGAAGAATTTACAGGATGAGAAGAAATCAAAGAAATCAGTGAGGACTAAAGCCTCGGAAACAATGTGAGAACGGGCAGGTGCCCGAGGAAGTTAACGTGGAAGGAACCGGGTCGAACCCGGGAGCGGGATCGGGAGGAATCAGAAATTGATGAATCGAGAGAGGCGGATCCGAAGGGTCCGGATGTAAAGGAGGAGAATCATGGGGAAATGAATCCGGAGGTTCCGGAGGAAGAAGATCATGAGGGACCCGATGCCCTGGGAGGTGTGTAAACAGATAATTCAAAGGGGTGAAAAGAATGAAGGACGTGATGACTTGGAAGAACAAAAGGATAAATCGAAAGAAGGAGGGGCCCGGAGGTTCCAGGTGGATATGGGAAGGAAGGGCGCGATGCCCTGAGAGAGATGGAGAATAAGATAAGAAATCTGGAGGTTCCGGATGGGGGTGAGAGATGGATAAAAACATGGAATTAAATAGGGAGGGGTCCGGAGGTTCCGGACAGGGATGAATGTAGGGGTCCGGAAGCTCCGGACAACGAGGAATGTGAGGGTTCGGGGACCCTAGAGCAGAGGAGCTTGATGGCTTAGATTTAGGTGACAAAAGGCGTCTCCTTAACCAATGGACTGCCCATAAAAAGAAGCTGAATAGCAGCATGAGCAGCGATGAACTGGGATAGGAAGTGGATGAACTGATGTGGGCTCCTTCAACAAGGGATTTATTATCCTTAAGCTTCACTTTATGCTTTTCCCTCTTCTTGGTAAATACTCTCTCATAGTGCGGCCTCTCAACCTTCAACATGGCTTCCTGACCTCTTGGCCCTGCATGCTCTCTCCAATGAAGAGACGGCCTAGTCCTTTTCTGACCAACCAGTCCAATTAGTGCGGTCAGGGCCCATGGGTTCTCATTTGATGGACTTTTAGTAAGGCCCTTTGGACATTCATATATGAACGGTAACTCTCTTAGCAAAATATCATAACAAAAATTTGAGAGTTCCGCTCGTGAAGTAGGGATCTTGACATGAACTGGCTCCTTTAGAAATAGCTCCCTTGATAGATGAATGGTGTCTATCATTGGAAGTTCGATGCTCGGTATAAGGAGCTTCATGTTTGGGGTACTGCTCAAGGCCGTTGGAATATCACATGTGAATATGCCGGGTAACATAGGCGTTCGCCTCTTGCATGGAAGTTGGTAGTGAGTAGACATGATGTCAAAAGTTTCCAACAAGAACTGCCCTGACCCACCCCTGAGTATAGAATTCATCATCTCCTCGGCAGCAGAATGTGTCATTACTATGCATGAGGAGAACCCCTTCTTTTGATTGGCCATTTGGACTATGACCGAACAAGGGGTAATAAGAGCCTTGAAAGCATGTTGGCCAAGGAGTAACGTGATCGTGGTTATTTTGGCCCCTGATTTGGTCAGTACCAATTCCTGAGGGTCCTTCTTGATGGGCATTGGTGCAGATGGAAATTCGGCCTTCTCAAAGGTGACCGGCACAAGAACCCGAATCGGCATTCGGCAAATTAAATCTTGGATCTTGAATGGCATTGCCGTGGCCAAATTCTTCTTGTCCGATTCTTGAACATCATCTTTGGCACATGTATTTTTAGAAAGATACCCACTCCGAGAGGTGGTGGAAGGAGGTGAGATTGAGACAGCATGCTCAACGGGTGATGGAGATTCAATGATGGGGGCTATAGGAAGGGTAAGTGGAGGTTGAGACACGACGGGCTTCTCCTTGTTCTCGAGAGGAGACGAGGTTGGCTCGTGTGCAACAATCAATGGGCCCGGCTCAAGGTTAATCTCGGGTTTAGGTAAGGGGAGTGGAGGAATAGGAATGGTTGGATTCGGGGTTACAAGGCTAGTGGAGGTTTTAGGTGGAGATGATGGAGGATTACTTGGTTGGGAACAAGAGTTAGTGGAATGCTTAGTGGAAGCCAATGGTGTGGGGGTTATTTGTACAATTGGAGGGGTGACAGTAGAAGGCTTGGTACATAGGAAACGTCAAATTTTGGTGGTACGTGGGGGGTTAAGGGTAGAAGGTGATTCATGGTGCATTGATGCGGGTTGTTGGGGTGTAAACCCGTCATCGTGACACCATGATGACTCATAAGCAGGGGTAGAACTAGTGGCTTCATCCTGAGCAGGGGGTTCTTGTGGGAGCAGTGGAAGAGGGAAACGAAGAAAACTCGGAGTAGGTGTATATTCAAAATCTTCATAAATTTCATCATGTGCCATTTCCAATTCTTTATGATCATCAAGTTCAAATGGACGCCGTGGTGGAGGCACGTTGATGAGTGGAGATGGTGTATATTGACATGAAGGGTTTTGTGGATATGAATGCGGAGGCGGAGGGCCATATGAATGAGCGTAATGAATGAATGGTGGGTGGACGGCATCCACTTGATCGTTAAAACTTGGGAGAACTTCTTGCTCACTCATATCCCAGATGCCATACTCATCTCTTCTCTCCTTCCAATCCTTCTCCATTTTGGTAATATTATTCATGAAAGAGTGAAGGGGGTTGGCTTGAGGAGGGGAAGGAGGAAGAAATTTCCTCTCAATAACAGCCTGTAAGGCTCCAAGTTGAGAGCTGAGAGAGTCGACATGAGAAGCCATGAAATCCCAGGCATAGGGAACACTAGTGGAGGGGGAAGCTCCACTAACAGTGGCCTGTATTCCATATGAGGACTTATAGGATGGGCCAATGTCCGTGGGATGAACCTGTGGGTCAGGCTGATAGCCCCAGTCTGAGTTATAGACCCCGTAAGAGTCGTGACCTGGGTCACGCATTTGAGACCCATAACGGAAGGCATCGGCCTCGAAACAATTGTAATTATATTCAGCCATCCATCATGTTTCTCGAGAGCATAATAACATACACCAACAAACGATCAGCAGAGATTAACACACAAGTGAATGCCTTACGTCTTTTTTGTGTTTTGATTTTGATGATTTTTTTGTATTTTTAGCGAGATCCGAAGTTTACACAAAATGGGGACCCTAGTTTGTTTTTGTTTTACCGCCGTGTCAGCTAGGGTCTCTCGTCTCACCACGAATGAAATGACTAACTCCGGGGAACTTCAATGGTACAACCAGCCCAGTGAACGAAGAGGAGATTCTTCGATGTCGGGGACTTACGGAGGTCCCAGTGTAGGAGATTCTAGTCCGTTGAGAGGAATTCCCAAACGGAGAGTCCTTCCTTCACCGGGAAAGGGTGATCCTCAAAAAAAATGAAAAAAAGGATAGAAAAGAGGAATGGATGTATGCAATGGAATGCTGGCAGATATATGGAGTGGGAAAACAACAGAAATAACATACATATAATAAACAAAGAACCAATCAAAACTGACGGTGCTGCCGTGAGCACAACGGGGGCGCGCGCGGGCGCGAAGGTGGAGAGGCACGGATGGTGCCGAACTTGCAAGGGTAGCCGAAAGGAAGCAGTAGAGGTCCCACCGTGATCGCCAATCTGTGAGCGACGTCATGCGGTTCGGGGAAGAGCGGAGAAGGACGCGGAGCGCGCGCGGGCTCCTCTTTTCTTTCTTTTTGGTGTTTGTTGCTGCAACACAGAAATAAGAGAAGAGAGAGAAGGGGCCACCACGGGAGATTGCTCCGGCGGGGCGAGCGGGACAAGTGTGATATAGCAAAATATGGGGTTTAAACGGCCATAGCGGGAAGTGACTCGCCGCGGCCTCGGGGGGACGGGAATGGTGCAAAAATTAAATAACAAGAATTGAAACGGCCATTGGGGAAGTGACTCGCCGCGGCCTCGAGAATATGAACAGATAATAAGATGACAGAATATAGAGAGAATACAAAGAACGGGAATTTAAACGGCCATTGGGGAAGTGACTCGCCACGGCCTCGAGAACACAAACAGATAAGAATATAACATATAAGAACGTGAATTTAAACGGCCATTGGGGAAGTGACTCGCCGCGGCCTCGAGAACATGAATAGATAAGAATATAACATATAAAAACGGGAATTTAAACGGCCATTGGGGAAGTGACTCGCCGCGGCCTCGAGGATATGAGCAGAATATAACAGAGTATAAGAGAATATAAGAACGGAAATTTAAACGGCCATTGGGGAAGTGACTCGCCGCGGCCTCGAAAATAAGATGTGATCGCCAGGGGCCGAAAGACCCCAAAATAAGAAAGTGATCGCGCCTACCTCAAGAGCGGGAGATGGCGGGTTGCTTCTTCCTCTCCCTCCGGTCGGCCGACGAAGAGGGCTTTCCTCAGCTACCCTTGTAAAACAACGACAAACAAATGACAAGTGGATTAGAAAGATGGAGGTGTAGTATTCAAATCCTTGCGATAAAAATAACGAAATGATGGCAAGACACACACCTGGTTGGTGTTATCTTTTAAACCCCTCTCGGACTCGAGTAGGAGGAAAATGAGATGATGGATGCAAGAAGTATAAAAGAAGAGGCGCCCTTATGAAGGGGGATAGAGGATGCGAGATGATGAATGCAAAAGAACTACGAAGAGAAAGGGGAAGAAAAGGCTTATTGGATGAGCCGAGGGTGAAATCCGACGGAGCTCCGGCAGCGTGGGGACGACGTGGAAGCGCGGTGGATGAAGACAACCTTCCTCTCGCGAGCGTGAGCACCCGAGAAGCCGGCAGAACCTCCACCTACAAAAGAACCCACGGGTTAGAAAATGACTCCGTAGCCTCTGGGCTCCGGCAGCCTATCGGATCACTTCTAAGCTCTGCCAGAACTGAGGGGGTGGGGCTCTATTTATAGGGCTCCGGAGGGTGGAGGCGTCCAGGACCCTGGACACCTCCATCAGGGCTGAAATAATATTTTATTCTATTTTTATTGATTTTTTTGGAATACTTTTGTGGAGGCGTCCAGGGTCCCGGACGCCTCAAGCAGGTCCACCGAAAACCGACGACGGCCGCACGCGGTTTGGCACAACGCGTGGTTTTGTGAGCGGCGCCTCGTGATTCAGAAATGGGCGCGTCCAGCTGTCTGGACGTCTCTATAATTTGGATTTTTTCACACACGACAAACCGTCGTTCGGTGGCCGGCGCCCGTGAGGGTTTTGATGGAGGCGTCCAGGGGCTCGGACGCCTCCAAAATTATATTATTTTTTATTTTTCTTTTGTTTCTTATACCAGGGCTGGCATTTTAATTTTTTTATTTGTTTTTATGGAGGCATCCAGGTGCCTGGACGCCTCCATTAATATGTATTTTTTATTTATTTATTTTTTGTCTTTTATGCCAACGGGCATTTTATATTTTTTATATTTGTTTTTATGGAGGCGTCAGGGGCCTGGACGCCTCCATAAATATATATATTTTTATTTGATTTTTGTTTTCTTTTTTATGATTATTGATATTATTTTTATTGTTTTTGCATTGATGGAGGCGTCCAGGCAGGTGGACGCCTCCATGATTTTAATTTTTTTTATCTTTTTGTCATTGATGGAGGCGTCCAGGCGCCTGGACACTTCCATGATTTTTCACGAAAAAATTTAAAAAAATGTAAAAAAATCATAAAAATAGGAAATCACCAGAGTAATTAAAAATGTGAAGGCCGCCTTGGGGTATCATAGTGTAATATGAGATTTACTCAGGAGACGTCAGGAATGACGTGTCTACACTCAGTAGCGGTGAGGATGAAGGATTTTTGCTTGATCTGAGAATTAGGATCACCGAGTGGGCCGACGACGTCGAAAGCCCACATAGAGAATGGCCAAGGAGCAGTCATAGGATGGAGGGACGAAGCTGGAGAGTGAATTTTATCAGCATGGAGTTGGCATTTAAGACACCTCCGGACATAGAGGGAGCAATCTTCCTCTAGAGTGGGCCAATAGTAGCCCTGCCTAAGGATCTTCTTCGCTAGAGCCTGGCCATTGACATGACCTCCACACTCGCTAGAATGGGCCGCTTCAGCCACTTTCCAAGCTTCTACATCATCCAAGCATCTCATGAGCATTCCATTAGTGGCACGCCTATACAGCTCTCCTGCAATGATAGTGTACCTTGCGGCGGCTCTTCTTATTGCTTTACGCTGCTCGGCCTTTGCCCCTTCTGGGAATGACCCTTCTTTGCAAAACAATTCGATTTCATGATACCAAGGCAATTCTTCTTCGTCCAGAATCTCCTCTAGTTCTGTTAATGAAACTTCCTTGAGATCTTCCTTCTCAACTCTCGCCTCTACATATTTCCTGAGGTTGACGAACCAGGGATCTTGAATAGAGGGTGCGTCCAATCTCTGGACGACGATGGTCTCAGTACTACGACTGAGAGGGAAAGATAAGGAGGAAGCAAGGGATGCCAAAGCATCAGCTAGAATGTTCAGAGAACGGGGAGTATGAATATAGATCAGCTTACGGAATCGCTTAGCAATGAGCGTGACCAAATCTTGATAAGGCTTGAGCTTAGGATCACGAGTACGGTAAGTTGACAGAACTTGCCGTAGGACGAGCTGAGAGTCTCCTATGATGTTCAAATAGCGCGCGCCTAGGAGATAGGCGTGTTTCAAGCCGGCCAGGAGAGCCTCATACTCAGCGATGTTGTTGGTAGCAGGAAATCGAAGTTGATAAGCGAAGGGGATGGTTACTCCCTCTGGAGTAAGCAAGACAGCCCCGATCCCTTGGCCTTGGGAGTTGAGTGCACCGTCGAAGTGCAGAGACCAGAAGGGATGATGAGAAAGGACAGAGAGATGCTCATCAGGGAAATCGTCCTGAATGGAATCGGTATGAGGAATGGGAAGATGTGCAAGATGCTCAGCAATGGCATATCCTTTGACTGCCTTCTGAACGACAAAGTTGATGTCAAACAGAGAGAGGAAGCTCTGCCAGCGAGCTAACCTACTAGAAAGGACGGGTTTTTCTAAGAGATAACGGACCGGGTCCATTCTAGAGATCAACCTGACTGGGTGGGCGAGAAAGTAATGTTTAAGCTTCTGAGCCACCCACACTAAGGCGGCACAAGTTTTCTCCATAGCGGTGTACTTAGATTCAGCCGGATTAAATAGTCGAGAGAGGTAGTACGCAGCCCGCTCTTTCCCTTCATCATCTACTTGTGCTAAGACCGCCCCTAGGGAGTCCTCAATAACCGAGATGTATAGGATTAGGGGTTTCCCAGGGACAGGAGGTTGCAAAATCGGGGGATTGGACAGATACTCTTTGAGGTCCTCATAGGCCTTCTGACAATCTTGATTCCATTCGAACTTGACCCCCGCCTTAAGCAATTCATAAAACGGACGACACCTCTAAGAATGCTGAGATATAAATCTTCTAATGAATTGCAGTCTACCAATCAATCCTCGAAGTTCCGTAATGTTCTTTGGCGGAGGCATGTCCATGACAGCCTGTGCTTTATTAGGATCAATCTGGATCCCCCGTTTGCTCACTATGAACCCTAACAACTTCCCTGAGGAGTCTCCGAATACACACTTCTTCGGATTCATCTTAAGCTTGTACTCCCTGGCTCTCTGCAGCACCTTAGCCAGGATAGAGGGGTGTTCTTCTTTTGTTCTTGACTTCACCAAGATGTCATCCACGTAAGCTTCCATATATATGTGCATCATGTCGTGGAAAATGGCCATCATCGTCCTTTGATAGGTGGCACCTGCGTTCTTCAACCCAAATGGCATAACCACATAACAATACGTGCCCCAGGGCGTGGTGAAGGAAGTTTTCTCTTGATCTTCCGGAGCGAGACGGATTTGATTGTAGCCCGAGTACCCATCCATAAACGACAGAGCTTCGTACCCGGCAGTGTTATCCACTAGGACGTCTATATGAGGTAGCGGGAAATCATCTTTGGGACATGCTTTGTTTAGATCCCTGAAATCAATGCATATGCGTACTTTTCCATCCTTCTTGAGAACAGGGACTATGTTCGCCACCCACTGAGGATATAAAACCACTCTGACGAACCTGGCCTTATATAGCTTGTCGACCTCTTCTTTGATCCTTAAGGCCATGTGGGGGTGAAATCTTCTTGACCGTTGTTTCACAGGTGTTGCCCCTGGTTTAAGCACGAGTCGATGTTCCACTAAGGAGGGGTCAAGACCTGGCATGTCCTCATAAGACCAGGCGAAAGAATCGCTATACTCCCTTAATACCTTAATTAGATCTTCTTCTACCTGTGAAGGGAGATTAGCAGAAATAATGACGGGCCTTGGGTCTTCTTCTGTTCCCAAGTTGATTTCCTTTGTAGGTTCATCCACTGCCGTCGACGGCTGGTCGAATCTTTTTAGTCCTTGTGCATATAAGTCGGCAGTGTCATCTACATTGTTGTCTTCATCTATTGGATCCTTCTCATCAAAAACCTCATAGACGCCTAATCCGTCGTCGCTCCATTCCCCTTCTATTTCCTCTTCATCCTCAATCACGATTGCTGTAGCGACGAATTCCGGACACTTCAAAAGAGCATGACACCGCTGAGCTATATCTTGCAAGAACCTATCAGGAACAGATCGGGACGATGCGCAAGCGAGCGCGGTTCAGAATGGGAAGGGTTGGACGACCCAGAACAAGACCCTACTTCTCTAGACCTAACTGACTCTACTTCTCTAGACTCGACGGACCCTAATCCTAACCTAGGGGACAGAAGACCTAGTGGAAGGGGAGGAGCAGGGGACTCGTGCCCTTGGGAGGATGGAGACAGGATAGCGTAATCTTCCACTGAAATCTCCGTTTCAAGTTTGACGTTTTTTTTTGGAGATCAGCAGAGACTACACAGCAAGATGGAGGAGGTGGGAGCTGCATAGGGAACAGCTCGGGGAAGATGCAATCAAAGAAGGGATCAGAAGAAGAGAACCACATCTCGTGGAGCTGAGCGTTGGGAGGAGGAGGAGTAAACAGAGTGGATAGATCAATGCGTGGACACTTCCTGCCAGTACAAGGAATGAATAGAATCTCCGGTGGATCAATGAAAGATGAATTTACCATGACAGGAGGAAGGCGGGGTACGAATTCCTTTTGTTGAAAGATAGATTGGAAGCGTGAGAGAGACCAAGAACAGACAACTGGAGAGCTCTCCTCCTTCTGTAGATTAACAATAAGCTGCTTCTTCGGCCTCCACTGCATAAGCCAAACTTCTTGTCGCTTCCTCTGAGATTCTTCCTCATAAAAGAGCCCCTGCAATGCCTGACTGTAGTCGAGCATGTCATCATCTGACCCTCTTGGCAAGGGAGGCGGACCGGCAATTGGACAAACTGTATTCCTCTCTTGTTGAACCGGCTTTGGAGCTAATGTGCCAGGCTGGAGAGGCCCTTTGACAAAATGCTGACGATAATCCCAGGTGAGCGGCCCAGAATCACTTATCATAGATAATGCTGTCTCCTTGTAGCCGAGACCTCTCCTACCCATTTTCCTTCCCTTAGGTATAGGCTTAGTCATCCCTTGCAGTTGCGCACCGAGGCCTCTCCCCGGTTGATAGCCCAGTTTCAATATAATGTTCCACCCCTTTGAATCCCGAATCTGCGGCTTCACTTTGACATTAACTGGAGTGGCGACGGGCTTAGGGGATGTATAAGCCCAAGGAAAGTTCAAATCCAGCACTGACAGAATGGGCCGGCTGCTTGGCCAAAGTGTGGGAAGAACTTGCTCTGAAATAGCCTTTACTGACTGTACTGTGGATAAGCTCTTAACTTTGACGACCCTCCCTTGAAAGGGGAACTTAATGCACTGGTGTGCGGTGGAGGGCACGGCGCCGAGTGTGTTAATCCAGGGACGACCCAAGATAGCCTTGAACATAGGGTCGATATCAAGAACATAGAATTCCACGGCCATAGTAAGGGGCCCGAGCTCTGCCTGAATGGTGACTACCCCGTGACATGCCCGCCTTGAGTTGTCATATGCCGCTATAGTGGTGGGGGTAGGCCGCAGTAACTCTTCAGATATGTTGCATGCCCGGAGGGTGCTGAGTGGGCAAACATTAATTGAGGCCCCTGTGTCAACCAGTGCTGCATCAATGTCGACTTTGTTCAGAGTAATTGTTATGCAAAGCGGCATTTGCCGAGCCCCCGGAGGTGCAAGCTCGGTTTCAGAGAACGTGATTGCCGGCCCTTTTGGAGATGGTTGCCAGTGCCGTCGGTAGGCTATCAACTGCCATGTCTTCGCTAACCATTACCTTCTGTAGAAAATCCCTCAGTGCATCTTGATGAAGGGTAGACCTTTTGATCAGCTCCATCACAGATATTTTGGCGGGCACTCGATCCAGATGATGCAGCAAGTCATATTGAGTACCCGGCAAAGGTCCAGTTTCTTCTTGCTCGGCCACCGGCTGAGAGGACTGGGGATTAGAAGTAACGTAATTCCGATGGAACATCTTCCCGCTCCTCAAAGCACAGCTTGCTGCGGCATCTGAAGATAGTATGATGGGCCCTACGGGATGGGTGAATGGAACTGGTGGTGTGGGGGAGGCGGTTTGGTGGAGCGTAGGGTTGGTGAGTTTAATGGGCGGTGCGCGGATGATGGATGAAGGATTGGTGGAAGGCAGGGTGGTGATGGATGTAGATGCGGGTGGAGGGAAGGCTAGCGGATGTTTGAGAGTGGGCGAAGGATTAGGTGGTGGTGTGATGATGGCGAGGGGAGTAAGTGTTGGAGGGTATGATGGGATGGAGAGCGGTAGAGGGTTTGCTGGAGCGGGTGTGGATGGCAGGACGAGCGGAGGGGGTGTTGGTTGTGTAGGGAGGATGAAGGAAGGGTTGCGGGGGTTGTGGTGGAAGGCCATTACTTGCGGTGTGGCGCCATCATCATCAAAAGACCACCCGGCGTTGGGGGCCGGTGGTTGAACCACGTTTACTTGCGCTGGTGCCGGCGGCTGCTGCGGAGGAGCGGGTGGATGATTCGGCATCGGGTTCTGGTGGATGCCCAGGTCTTGTACTTGCTGTGGTTGCTGCTGTTGTGGCGGCTGCTGCGGCTGCGGTGCTTGATGCTGCTGCACTTGCTGCCCCTGCGGCTGCCTTCTCTTCTCTTTAATCTCCACAATGGCCCTATGCATTTCGGCCCAGTCGATTCTCTGCCCTTCATGAAGGTCATATACCAGATCTCGGAACTGAAAACATCCTTCTATGGTATGGCCTGGCTGCCTATGGAACATACAATATTTAGTCTGATCAACCGCCGGGTTCCAAACAGGCCGTTCCGGAGGAAGTTGGATTGCATTTACTGACATAAGTGCCGAGAAAATATCTGTAAGTGTCTCTGGCAATGGAGGATACTGGGCTCTCCTGGGAGCCGGGCGCTTGCTATTAGGGTTGTTGTTGTTGTAGCCGTTGGGTGGAGGGACGTTATGATATTGCGATGGTGGCGGTGGTTGTTGTGGTGCGGCGAAGGTGTTTTGTGGAATGGTGAAGGCGGGGGGAGGGTTTTGTGGAGTGGCCTGGAAGTTTTGTGGAGAGGGGTTTTGTGGATTGCGGGGGTTTTGGTTGTAGCGGAAGGGTGCGGCTTGAAAGGGAAAAGCAACGGCCTGTACTTGCTCGTTTGTTTGAACTCCTTCGGTAACCGGCCCTTGCGGTTTCTTATGGTACTTGGGCTTTTGGTTTTCGAAAAGAGAATGGATAGGGGAGTCCTTGAATTGAGTCTGTATGAAGCGCGCCCGGCTGTAGAGTTGATGCATATTAGCTATATCATTCATTGCCAGGATGTTGCGGAAGGTCGGGGTGGCATTGGAAATTAGCAGTTTGACCTTTTCTTCCTCTGGAATATGGCCGGGCACTCTAGCGGCCATTTGTCTCCACCTGTCTGCATAGGTGGCGAAGTCTTCCTCTGGCTTCATCTTCTCTGCTACTAGATCTGTAAATGAATATTCTGGCCCGACCCTGTCCTGAAACCGCTGAATGAATTTGTCCTTAACTACCTTGAAACTCTCGGCCTCTTCCAGCGGCAGAGAATAGAACCATTCCAGAGCAACTCCATCTAAGGATCGGCGGAATAAATACGCCATGAGGCGATCATCATACTGGAACTGCGCCGATTCATATAGAAAATCCCTCACATGGATAAAGGGATTGATGTTCCCATCGTACTTGCGATAGTTGGGGAGCTCTGATTGCGGAGGGAACCGAATGTTCTGGAAGCTCGGAATAGGAATATCGGCCAAGGATTGTGGGCCAACCCTTTTCTGGAGGAAGTCGAGTTGTTGCTGCATGGCGGCCCACTTGTTAAGCAAGTCCTGCTCTTGGGAGGGAGCAGGGGTAGTGAAGGACGCCGATTGTATTTGAGGAGCGGATGGAATGACTGTAGCAGAAGGGGGAGGCCCATAGACAGTGGAGATAGGGGGCCCGTAGGAAGGATATTGGGCCTGAGATATGCCCGGATGGGAGTGAGTTTGGGCCACCCCTTGCTGAGGGTGTAAGAAATCAGAAGGGTTCATGAGAAGCTGTGAAGCCACCGAACCAGAATTGTGATGATCCACCTGGACAAAAGCAGGGATAGGCGATTTCCCTTTATCAAAAGACTGATGGGCTGAATTGGAAGATTGGCCCATCTCCATGCCGGCGAAAGTGATGGTCCGGGGTTGGACCGGAGTGAGGTCAATCGGAGTGGGCTGAACGGACGGCCCGATAATGGAAGGATTAGATTGACCTTGAACAGCGGCGGAGGGAGAAGCGTTGGACCCTTGCATAGCTTGATATAGGACTTGAAGTTGGGTCGGGTCCAATTGGGCCATCATGTGAAGGACGGAGCCCGCGGAAGGAGTAGAAAGAGAAGGGGTACCTTGACTACCTCCCACAGATGTGGAGGACGGGAGAGGGGCAGTCCCTTCTCCGGAGGGAAAGGTGGCAACCCTAGGGGGGTTCTCAAGGAGCCCTTGAGGAAGAGAGTCCTCTTGGGAGCGCGGAGGATTGAAGGATGCCATGGTAGATTCGAAGAGGGGATTGGAATAGAACGTGAAGGAGGGAGTGACTCGAGGAGACGATTCAGACGGACGAAAACAACTCCACATGCAACGGACAACCTTGACAAAACGCAAAAACAACCAACACAAAACACACAATAAGCAATCAAACTTAGGTGATTCTGACAAGATGCAAGTGATAAAAGATGAAGACACTCAAAAATCAAGCAAGTTGTTTAGAATGATGCGACAAGATTCTTATGATTTCTCCTTCGGAACTTTAGTGAATTGATCGATATGTGCTCTCAACAATGGGTTCCTAATAGGAGATGGATATGGGACTTGGTTCGACTCTAAGTGTAACCACTCAATCACTTATGCAACCCTAGACACGGGGTGGGAAAGGTACAACCAGCCCGGCGTCCGTGTGGGAATCCACGGCTCGCGGGGACTTATGGAGGTCCCTGCTGTGATTTCCTAGTCGGCCCCAAGGAATATGGAGACGAGAGGTCCTCACAACAAGGTAGGAAAATGCAAGCTAAGATATGACAAGATGAATGACCCTATGTGCACCGGAGTGCATGCAAAGTCTAACCTAACAATCTAACAATCAATAGTGCACACCATGATATGCAGATATGAGCAAAGCAAGAGGAGGGTCAAGTGTCACCCAAGCAATAAATCACAGCAAAAACTGCGGAAATAAATGCACCTCGGATGCGTACCTGCCAGGAGAGTAACGGTCGAAGGCCCCTGCGTCAGAGAACAATAACGGTCGAATGCCAGACCGCCGGATAATATATAACGCGGGGGGATGAGACCGTCAGATGAGCCAGGGAACCAAAAACTAACCGAAGCAACCGGAAAGCCCGTGAAAGCTCACACAGCAGAACCAAAGCGGCGGCCTAATGCCCCTGCGTCAGACGACTGTGACGCGGGGACACAGGACCGTCAGAGGACTCAGAAAACCAGAATGAGCAATGAATACGAAGGAAACAAAAGACAATTTGAACAAACAGATGATGGCAGGTTTAGACAAGAATCAGAAGCACGATTGGCACAAGTTGTCCCACCGTGATCGCCAAAAAATTATCTGTTGATATTTATTTGCCTATCTTTTATCTTACTTTTGAGGTTTGCAAAGTAATATGGCAAGATGACAAACAAGCAATCAAAGATCTACTCAAACCTATGAACATGTGAACATGAACCTAGGCAATCATAGCTAGCTCTAGCATGGGCATGCTATCTCAATCAAATTACGCTAAGGAAAAGGAAAAAAAACACACGCCGGGGCGTGGAGCAAGGAATAAATAAAAACACACCGCTAGGGGTGGAACAAGCAAGGGAAATAAAGATGTGATGAAGAAGACAGCTAATGCCCAATACCAAGGAAAGATGTGATCGCCACCAAAGTAAACACAAGTCAAAGACTCGAATGTACCTTGGAAATAGGTGGATGAAACACCCGCCCACGGGAGAGAAAACCAAGGAAAGCCTGCAGATCAACTTGGAAGTAACGGCCAGAACCCCGTGCGTCGCTTGGAAGCGACGGCCGCACGATAGACCGCCGGAAGATAGTGACGCGCCTGCACCAGACCGTCAGGTAACCTGCAGTAGTAAAGCTTGAATCCTTTTAACTCCAACTCTTCCAGCCGGCTAGAAGACTTGGGCCTCGTGCTAATGAACCTGTAAACCTGCCAAAGATGTAGAAAGACAAGACAAGACAACCTCAATTAGCCCTCTTCACAAGCATAGCATCAATTCTTAAAGAGTTTAAGAACATCAAAAGGAGAGGGAATTACCGGGGAGTTTTTGGTTTTTTAACCCCTCTGGGTGTTTTTAAAAGTTTGGGAGGATGTTTGTATGCTTAAAGAACAGTGAAAAACGTGGAGGAAGAGGAGGGACAATGCTTTGTTTGAGGAAAACCAAGGAAGAACTCAAGCATGCAAGGATGAACTTGAAAGACAAAACTAAAGTACTCCCTTGATTAGAAGATGGATGGACGTGGGAAGCAGCTCCTCCTGGATGAAGATGGCTCCTGAGTTCGGCAGCACTTCGTCGCGAATTCAAATCTCCTCCCTTTTGGCCATGAAGTCAAGGGTTCTATTTATAGACCCTCAAACTCTTAGGTCGAGCAGAGGATAATTCAGCAGGAAAGAGGGATAAATCTTAGCAAATCCTCGAAGATAATATCACCAAGAGTCCATAGAAACAAACGGGGGGTCCTGAGGATCAGATTTGAAAGAGATAACGTCAATCCAAATCCTTATCTCGACCACGGAGTAGCAGAGAAAAGGCCTGAACTGCCAGGACTCTCGGAAGGAAGTAACGGCTGCACGACAGACCGCCACTTGGAAGTAACGCATCAAGGAACGACCGCCATTTTCAACCCTATCCCAAAGAGATAAGATCAACGGGAAGAAGATCCAAACAATAGGACTCTTCAAGGAAGCGACGGCCAAGGCATAGGGCGTCAGAATGAAACGACGGCTGCACGACAGACCGTCATCATCAACGTGGAAATTAAGGGATAAGCACTGAAAATGAGGCCTCAAGCCTTAAGACTCTTCAAAAAGTAACGGCCCAGGTTCTATCCGTCAGAAGGAAGCAACGCGCCTAACTGAGACCGTTATTATCATTGAGGTTCCAAAAATAGAGTGAAGGGTTTTGCTGAGCTTCATCCAACGAAATGCCACCGGGAGCCACATCTTAATCCAGGAATTAAGACCCAAGAAACAGGCTTCAACTGATCAAGAGACTAATTAAAGAATGAACAACTCGGAGCATCATATAGAATGAAATAAGGAGATGACCCGACTTATTGGGTATAAAACGGGTGTCAACACCAACCACCTCCACCCTCCCACCTACCTCCATTAAATCCTCTACAACTTCCCACAAGCCATCATTACTTCCCCCTAGTCCCAAGAGACCCTCCACCAATCCACACCCCACCCTCCAACCCCCAACTACCCATTTCCCTTCCCCAAGCATCACTCCACCTTCCCAAGGCACCTATTCCCATCCCCAAGACCACCATTGATCACCCCACATTAAGGGAAGTTCAAACTCACCTTCCCTTCACCCACTTGTGCCCCCTCACCTTCCCCCTTCTCCCTCCAAGCCCAAATTCGCAACACCTCTCTCACCCACTGCAAACACCACATTCCAGACCCCATTCTCCCCCATCCACACCTTGGAACACCCCCTCCTAGACCCCCTCACAGCCAGGGCTCTCCCCACACTCATCCACCCCCACTTCCCCTCCCATATACCCCATTTCCCCCCATCATCTTCAACCTACAGTTTTCAGTTCGCAGGCAGCAGAGGAGTGCCTAGTTGCAGAGGTTGCCACGTCCTCACTTGGAAGCTTCAGAGGGCATACCATATATCATTTGAAGCGTCTCCCAGTCAGCTTTCCAACGGTGGTGGTCCCGCCGACTTCCAAGATTGGAGCTGCTCGGACGAGGCGATCTACTACAACTGCGCAAGACTGCTCTGGCAGAAGACCAGAACCAGAGTGGAAGATCTACAGCGGCCATCATATTCTGAATCTGAGCAAGAGTTCTTCATCAAAAGTCTTCTATTCTAAGACTTCTTCCATCTCCAAAAACCAGAGCTCAATTTGGCATCCGGAACCAGGAGTTATAAATTTTCTCCCCCGAGTGTGCGATTCTGCTTCCCCACAGTCTGCACCGACCTTTTATCAGAGTTCAGAGCCCACTGGTCTTCTCAGACAACGTTTGGCTTCCCCACCAATTTTTCTTCGAAGAGGACTCATCGACGGTTCCAACGGCTTTGGCGGCACCTGATTCTGAGTTCGGGAGCGGTCGTGGCATCCTCTTCTTCCTGCTGTTGGAAACCTGAAGCAGCCAGTTCCGAGAAGCTACCACCCTGTTCGAGCCTTCATCCAGACCAGCGTTGGCACCAGAAGAAATCGGAAAAATTCAGACGTTTTCCCGTTCCAGTTATGAAGAATTCCCCACTGGTCCCGTTATCAGCAAAAATGAGGAGAGGTCACAGAGGTGCCATCTTCAACTGCTGGTCCCTAATTCCAGAACGTGGACAGATTCGGCATCAGCTTCCTTTCATCACTTCTAGCTCGAATTCCCCTCCCCGCTTGGCCGGCTGAAGGCCCCTCCCTGTGTGGAGGTAGTGTTTGGATGTAATCATTATCTTCCCTTCCCCACGATTCCCCCCCCCCTTGCATGGGGTGTAGTTTTGTATACGTTTGAGCAGGTTGAAGCTTCATCGGCGCGACGTTCGGGTGCATACCCACGCCTCCCCGCTCGCCATCGTCTCCGGCCGGGATCGGCGTCTTCACGCTGATCAGGTGAGCTTCTGGACCCCTCCCTTTGTTGGTAGATCTTGCTTAATTAGTATTGCTTCCTAACTCCGTCGGACGGTGAGTGAGCGCTCGTTCCAAACTTACTTATGTTTAAGTGGTCGTCGCGGGTGAGTTGTGAGAGTGACCTTTCAACCCATGCATTCGGCGTGCTGACCGCCCGTGAATTTGGGCAACCCTAGCCCCTAGGGGTCCTCCCCGAGTCAGTCATATCCTTGGAAATCACCAGTTCAACCTCGGACCCTCACCCCATTGCCGGTCCACCTACGGACCCGAGTGTGCCAAATGTGAGTGAGTCCGCTTGTGTGACATTGCCTAGTCTTTGCATTTGCTTGCCACTTAGGTCCCAGTTCGTGTCACATCACGGAGGCAGCTAGGTTGTGGCTTGATGCCTCTGAGTGCGCGTTCCAATCGATGGAGTGTGCGGATGATGAGAAAGTCATGTTGGCTGCTTATCAGCTTCAAGGTACCGCACGCACGTGGTGGACTACAGAGTGGGAGGTTGCCTTCCGTTCCCATCCGCTTCGATAAATCACCTGGGCAGAGTTCGCTGCTGCTTTCGAGCGTGCTTACACTCCAGCCTGCCTCAAGTTAGCAAAGATGTATCAGTTTCTGGAACTGACGCAAGGTGACATGACTGTGTTGCAGTACCAAGATAAGTTCATCGAATTGGGCCGGTACGCGCCCTATATTTTTGCTGATGAAGCTATGAAGACTCAGCTATTTCTGCGCGGACTAAAAGCGGAATTGAGCATGCTGTTGTTCGCTACCCGAGTGTCTGAGTTGGATTCAGCGTACCAGGCAGCTGTTGCAGTGGAGATGGAAATGGCGAGGACTCGAGGGCTTTCTAAGGCAAGAATGGTGCAACCGACTGTGCAGTTTCAGCCGACTTACCAGCCGTCTGTCCCAGGAGTTCCTTCTGCCGTTCCTGCTGTCAGTGGTGTTTCTTCTTCTTCTGATTCTCATTTCCGGCAATTCAAGAATAAGAAGTCTAAAAGGAAGTTTGAGCATTCGGCGCCTTCCGATTCAAGTCAGCTGTCCATTCCTTCTCTTCGACCGCGCCAAGATTTTTTCGATGGTCAGCAGCGTCCGTGTCCGAGGTGTGGTGGTAGTCATCCAGGCGTGTCATGTTCTTTGCCGATCGTCTGTTTCCGCTGTGATCAGCTGAGTCACGTAGTTCGAGACTGTCTGCTGAGGCTGAAACCGGTGCAGTTCTCGCAAGTTACCTAGCCGCAGCAGCCCCAGTTTCATCTTCCTCCCCCGCCTCAACCTCAGCCGTCTTATCTGCCTGCTCCAGTTCCTTCCCAGCAGTCTTTTAAAGCCGGCCGTCCTCCGAGAGGCAGGGTCACTCACATCACTTGTGTAGAAGCTGTGGCATCTAATCTGGTGGAAGGTACGGTTTCGATTTTCGGTCGTCCAGCTCATGTTCTTTTCGATTCTGGCGCTTCGCATTCTTTTGTGTCCGAGGATTTTATTGCTTGCATTGAGGAGCCGATGACCGAAGTGTCCTGTGAATTGCTCGTTGAGTTACCCTCTGGAGATTTCATGTCCACTCCAGTGTGCCTGGAAGATTCCCCTATTGTCGTCAGCAATCGACAGATGCCTGTGAAGCTTTATGCATTGCAATTGGCCGAATATGACGCTATTCTATGCATGGACTGGCTGGAATTGTATGGTGCCGTGGTTGACTGCAGATACAAACGCGTCTATTTTATGCCACGTGGAAAACAAGCCTTCTATTTCCAAGGTATCCGTTTCTGTTCCTTTCATTTGTTTATTCCTGTCGTTAGGTGTGATCTTCTTCCAATTTCCTCCTTGTCCTTCCGTTTAATTTCGGGGACGAAATTCCTTTTAGGGGGGAGGGACTGTAACACCCGTGTCTTAAGCGGATCCTTAGTGGTTCGGATCGAGATTTTATTCTGTGAATTTAGGCCATTTTTGTGGATTTTTAGGCTATTTTCTGGTAATTAATCAAATTAGTTAAAGTATTTATATGATTGAATTGGGCATATTCACGATTTCAGTTCTTTGCGGGTTAAAATGCAATTTGAGTTAAAATTTCAAAAAAAATATTTTTATAAAAATTTTATCACTCTCTCTCTCCCCCATCGAACTCTCTCTCTCCCTCACTCGTTCTCTCTCTTCCTCTCTCCCTCTCACGATCTCTCCTCTCCCTCTCTCTCGGATTCGGTCCGGACGGGTCCCGATCGAGGCACGGGAGGTACCGACGGGACGGGCTCGACGCGAGGATCGCGTGGACGCCAGCTTTGTCTCGATCCGTGGTACGTGGAGGCGTGTGGGGCCGAGAGTAGCCGCGGCATCCCTTCGTCCGTTCGGCACCGAATCGCCGTCTTCGTCGCAATCGAGGTAGGGGGATGGACTCCTCACCTCGCTAGGATCATTTTGACGCCACATGCACGCACATGCATGGCCATTTTCCTCGTTTTCCATGTAAAACCCCATGTTAGCCTATTTATGCTTAATTTCGTGAAATCAATTGTTATAGGCTTCGCTTTCAATTTTAATGGCATGCTTAGTTGTAGAATCATTATGTGGGCTTGGCAGTAGGGCTGTCAATGGGCCGGGCCCGGGCCGGGCTTAGGTCGGCCCTGCCCGGGCCCGACTTATCAAGAGTAAGGCCCGAGCCTGGCCCGGGCCCGACCTATGTCGGGCCGGGCCGGGTCGGGCCCGACATTATGTAAAAAATTCAAAGCCCGACTAAGGCCCGACCCGGCCCGACTACTTAAATAAAATAATAAATAATAATATATTTAATACTATAAAACTTATAATCTCACTAAATAAATTAAAATTTTGATATTAATTACATAATTTGTGTGAAAAGAGAATTTTAAAATTTCTAATTAAGTAAAATAACATAAGTTTGACTAAATAGTTTTTAAAATTTGAAGTGAGAATAAAAAAAGGGATCGGGTCGGGCCGGCCCGCGGGCCGAACTCAAAGCCCGAGCTCGGCCCGCGAGTCTAGTCGAGCCGGCTTTTTAGGCCCGACTAAAAACCCGCGGGCCGAAAAAGACCTTGCGGCCCGGCCCAAAATCGGGCCAAGCCCGCGGGCCTGTCGGGCCGGCCAGGCCCATTGACAGCCCTACTTGGCAGGTTAGCTTTTCTTTTTTTTCCGTTCGTTTGTAGCCCTCCGGGCGGATTTTCGACCCGGTGTGGTTGTTGCCCGCCGTGACGCCGTTTATGCGGTCGTCCTTGGACCGTTCATCACATGAGCGGTCGAGACCAAACCGTTTATCCCCGGTTGTGCGGCCTATAGCAGGACCGTTTAAGCCCTAGTGCGGCTATACCTTAGCCGTTTATCCTTGGGACCATAGGAAGACACATTAGAACGGCCCAACTTAGACTGCCCAAACCCTTTTGAGCGGCCAGACCCTAACCGCCTATCTAGTTGAGCGGCTTAGCCCCAGCCGCGTGTCTTAAGTCGGTTCATAGTAGAGCGGCCGGTGGGGAACCGCTCATCTCCTCGTGCGGTCTATCGTATGACCGTCCATCCTCGAGCGGTCGGGTGTCAACCTCCCAACTCATGTTGTAATTAGTTTTAGCATATTTAGTTAATTTATGCTGTTATTCACCATGTTTAAAGTATTTTATAAAATGTGGCATTATTTTGCATCCTGATGGAATTGCTTTCTCTTTCCTTGTGATGGAACCACTAGTCGTAGCTCAGCGACCGAGCGTGTCGTCCCACCCGGGAGAGGTGGAGGGGTGTTCCCAATGAACGGTTTGTAAGCTTGTTACCGTGAGCCCCTGCGGTTACCGTTGCGTCCAACGGGGGGGGAACTAGCTAGAGGCCTGGCTCTAGGCCGGAGTCAGTGTGTGCACACGTGGTCGGAGCCTTGGACTGGCACTGACGAGTGTTGCTCTGACTAGTACTTAGTTTGGTCCTGTTACGCCTCTCGCTTGTCGCGTTCCAGACTTGCGAGTTGTCGAGACGCAGTGTAAGTCATCGGTGGACACATCTGGTCATGACCTTCTAGTGGGTTGTTCCGTCTCTCACTTCACTTGGTTAGCAGTGGTTTATTCTATTGGCAGATTTAGTTCCTGACGCTAATTCCTATTGTTATTTATTTATTTATTAGATTGTGCATCTGCATGTTTATTGTTTAAATGCATGCTCGAATTGCTCTTATATTTGCCTGCTTGCCTGTTTAGTGTGAGGTAGGGATCCGTGTGACCCCTACTGAGTCTGGATGTGACTCACCCTCCCTTCTTTCAGGTGAGCCGCCCCTGTCGTCCGCTGGTCCTTCTCGTGGTTGTGCCGACCGTCATTAGAGTGCCAGTTGTTGTCGATTTGTCTTTTTGTTCTGTTGAGCCAGGGTATGCCCCGTGTAGTTGTGCAGTGGACCTCTTTTTATTTGTAAATCTGGACTATTGTATATATTTTACCACTCTGATATTTTAAATTGCTTCCGCACTTATTTATTAATTGATGTCCTAATTAATATTGCACGCCTGCGGTCCCAATTCGTTATGCAACTCCTCAGCAACTCCATAAACCATTCAGGGGCCTCATCAGCCTCTTGGGTGGCTTCTCCAGTTCTTGGTATCGGTGTATCGATGTTATCGGTATATCGGTATCCGAAGCTCTGGGTCGTCACAGTCGATGTGGAGCTCGGCGAGGAGGGGGCGGTGAGATTCCGAGGTAGGCTGTATGTCCCGGTCGAGGAGCAAGTGAGGCGTACGGTGTTGCTAGAGGCTCATGGGAGTAGGTACATCATACATCTGGGTGCGACGAAGATGTATCGGAACTTAAGAAGGCAGTTCTGGTGGCCTGGCATGAAGCGAGATATTGCCAAATTTGTGGCCAGGTGCCTGATCTGTCAGCAGGTGAAGGCGGAACATCAGTGACCTAGTGGTACGCTTCAGCCCTTGGAGGTTTCCGCGTGAAAATGGGACCACGTGACCACTAATTTTGTAGTGGGATTGTCGAGGACTTCGAGTGGGCAAGACAGCATTTGGTTGCTGGTGGATATGCTGACGAACATGGCTCGGATGTTACCGATCAGAGTCAGCTGCAATGTGCCCAAGCTGGCATGCTTGTATGTGGAGAGGATCGTGCCTTTGCATGGGATTCCCATTTCCATTGTGTCAGATCGAGATCTGCGTTTCACTTTTGGAATCTGGAGGAGTTTCCAGAGAGCTCTACGCACCGAGTTAGCGTTTAGTTTGGCCTATTATCCTCAGTCGGATGGGCAATCAAAGAGGACCATCCAGACATTAGAGGATATGTTGAGGTCATGTTGCCTGGAGTGGCAAGGGAGTTGGACTCACCATCTGCCATTAGTGGAATTTGCCTATAACAGCAGCTATCATTCGAACATTGGTATGGCTCCCTATGAGGCGTTGTACGGGCGACCGTGTTGCACTCCACTTGATTGGTTCGAGGTTGGTGAGCATGCCATGACGGGACCAGAGTTGGTGTAGCAGTGTGTAGATGTGGTGCATTTGGTCTGTCAGAACATGTTGGCGGCGCAGAGTCGGCAGAAGAGCTATGCCTATCGGAGAAGGCAGCCCCTTAGTTTCGCGATCGGTGACCAGGTATTTTTAAGGGTTTCTCCTATGAAGGTGCGCTTTGTCCAACGTGGGAAGTTGAGCCCCCGCTATGTTGGCCCTTTTCGCATTGTTGAGCGCATTGGCGAGGTCGCCTATCGCTTGCAGTTACCCTCGGAGTTAGCTGCGGTGCATGATGTGTTCCATGTTTCGATGTTAAGGAAATACATGCCCGACGACTCTCATGTTTTGGAGGATTCTGTTTGGCCCGAGGTGACTCCCAATCTGTCTCTTCCGGAGTACCCCATCCATATTAAGGATCGGCGAGAGCAGCACGTGCGGAACAAGGTTATTCCTCTCGTTAAGGTGGTGTGGCAGCGGCACTCTGGTGGTGAGGCGTCTTGGGGGCGTGAGGATGAGATGCGTCAGCAGTTCCCTTATCTATTCGAGTTAGTTCCTCTCCTTTCTCCCGTGCTTTGTTTTAAATTTCAAGGATGAAATTTATTTAAGGGGGGAGGGCTATAATGTCCTGGATTTTTTGGACATTCTTATGATCTGGATCCGTGAGTTTCGGATCACTTTCGGGGGGCTCATAGTGGGTTTTGAGTTTCACGCGTGTTTTTCCCTAACAAACCTTCGGAACCCTGTGTAGGGCAAACCGTTGCGTTCTCCTATTCCAGGACCGTACCAGCGCGTTGAGTGTGCTCCGAGGATAGAGAAAATATTTTTTCCCTAATTTTCCTAATTTTTCGTATTTTTTGGATTTTCTATAAAAACCCACCCTTTTTCTTTTTCTTTTCTTCCTCCCCTTCCAACGGCCGACTCTTCCTCCGCCCTCTCTCCCTCTCCCGTGCGTGGACGCAGCGACCCTCTCCCCGACTGCAGACGATGGCGAGGTGACGGCGCGGTGACGACGGCGGCGGCGAGACGATCGTGGAGGCGTGTGGAGCTCGTGTGAAGCTCGTGAGGAACGGGGGTTTTAAGCGAAGTTTTGAAGATCGGCGGCGATCCGCCACGTTTTGGGCAACCCCGAGGTAGGGTGACGGATCCTTAGCTCATTTACTGTCTTCCCTGCGATTTCTAGGCCGAGAGGAGGTCGAGAGGGGTTCATTTGAGCCGGGGAAGGGAAAACCATGCTCTGGGGTTTGAGCGTCGGATCTATCGTTTTAATGCATTATTTTGTGGTTGGATGGCATCAAACGATGCCTTGAGGCATGGGGAAGAGCTTCCCCTTTGTTTCCCCTTCACCTGGGGGTGATTGGGGTGTGGAATGGCATTTTTGGGCCATTCCCACCGTTCTCGATTTTCCAGAATGAAAATGGTCCTTCCAGAAACCATTTCTGGGAGAGGCGGCCCTAGGTGGGCCATTTTCAGACCCAGACTGTCGGCAGGGCTTGCGGTCACGCGATAGACCGCCAAGCCCAGCGGCGGCCAGGCGGCCGATCGCTACCCTCGTGGGGCCAGCGTGACTCCCGAGGCATTTCTGACCGTTGTATTTCGACCGTTGAACAGTTTTGGGAGTGGTGGTAATGGGGTGACCGTTTAACTCTGCCTGGCGGTCCCAAGGGAGACCGTTTTAAGCTCCAACGCTCACATGGTGATCGTTTTGCCTTTCTCACAGTCCCATGGCGTGACGGTCCCTAGGGGACCGTTTTACTCCTTGAGGCGGCCTAAGAGTGGACCGCTTCTATTTTAAACGGTCCACAGGAGACCGTTTTCTCTCCTATTGAGAGGCGGCCCATAGGGGACCGCCTGATTTCCTCTAGCGGTCCAGAGAGGACCGCCTCTTCTTGGGGCGGTCTAGCGTTTGACCGTTTCTACCCAGGGATGGTCCAATGTGGACCGCCACCTGTGTTCTGTCCGACAAGAGCTTGTTTCTTGCCGATTCTAAGCCCGGGTGAGTGGATCTCGATCCCCGTGCTGACCTACGGCCGGACTGATGATGGGCATTGTCTGGGGGCCGTGTGTGGGTGTCGTGGAAACCCCGGGATATGGCATAGTTCGGCTGGTGTCACCGTGAGTCGGTGACGGTACGAGGAGCTATCCTTGTACTTTGTCCGGTTCAGATGTTGTTTTCTGTTGGCTACAGAGTCTACTCCTTCAATGACCCTCCACTAGTTGTAGCCTTCTGACACGCGTGTGGTCCGACCAGGGAGTGGTGGCGAGGCTACCCGAGAGAGACGGTTTTAGGCTTGTTGTCGTGGGCCTCCTACTGTGGTGGCTCGAGTCCGGGCCGGGAGGAAGAACCAGCCAGAGGGCATGACGTAGCGCAGTCAGTCAGTGTGTGCACATGTGGTCGGGGACTTCGGACGCGTGCTGACGAGCACGAGCACGACCCCGACTAAACCCTTGTCAGTGTTACTTGTGTGTGTCTCAGTTTCCGCCTAGGGCGAGTAGGGAGACACTACGGCGCGGTGTAAGTCGCCAGTGGACGCTTCCGGCTGTGCTTCTAGTGGACAGTACTCCTGTCCTTGCCTTGTAGTGACTCTTGATTTTCTGTCACGTTATCTTGGTTCTCGTGCCGTGTGGTCGGTACTAGACGTAGCTGAGCTTTTTTGTTTACTTATTCTTGTTGCTCCCCGCTCTACGTCTTGATTAGTGCTCGCCTTTAGCTCCCACCCGCGCAGTTTCTCATTTTGCGAGGTAGGGGTCAGAGTGATCTCTACTAAGCCTTTTGTTATAAGGCTCATTCCCTACATTTTCCCGTGGTTTCAGGTGAGGCGAGCCTTCTGAGGAGCGCTTCTGAGGCTCCGCGTGGTCCTTCTGATCAAGGTTAGTTGCCAGAGCCGGGGTATACCCCGTGTAGCTGTACCTTTCTTTTTGGACTGTACTAGTTGTAGACTACTATTGTATTTTAGACTGTTGTTATATTGTGGACCATGTAATTTACTTAATGTTATTTATTATTTTTTGCTTATTCATATAAATTGTGTAGTTCTGTAATTATTTTAGATTCTTGTATATTCTCACACCATCCCTTTAACCCTTTCGAGTCTTTGGGTTCGTGGGTGGCGGTTTGAGATTCGGGTTATCCGGCCTTCCCGGTGTTCGGATCTCGGGTCGTTACACATCCTATTCAGTTGTCCCATCCTATCCAGCTGCCCAAGTCTATCCATGCGCCCCAGTTTATTCAGTTATCTCAGTCTACCCAGTCGTCCCAGCTTATCTAGCTGTCCCAGATTATCCAGTTGCCTAAGTTTATCCAGCTGTCCCAGTTTACTCAACTGCCTCAGTCTATCCAGTTGTCTCAACCTATTTAGCCGTCCCAATCTATCTAGTTGTCCCAGTTTATCCAGTTGCCCCAATTGATGCAACTGCCCCAGTTGGCCCAGTGATAACGCGAAAGTTTGTCGTTTAAAACACGCGTATAACAATCTTAAAACCGAACTCGCACAAAATGATCAAAAGAGAACGTAGTACTATGACAAGCACGGGTCGAATCCACAGGGAAGATGATATTTTTAGAGTTAAAAACCGTAGAGTCCTTTGAAAAAATACTTGTGATTTGGATTTGCTTAAAGAAAATAGTGAAATGATGAACAAACCAAACACTTAATTGAACACACCATGACTATGCGCTTATGCTATAGAAAATAATTGCATGAAGTGGAAAGAAGATATAGAAGAAAGAGATAGAGAGGGAAGAATAGCAAGAACTAGATCAAGAGAACAACTAATTTCATTAACTTAAAAGAAAGAGTACATGAAATGTGAAACAAGTTTATACTAATGACACAATGAGATTACAATGAAGTGAAATATCACAAAAATAATAACACAAGAAAAGCCTGGAGTTTGGAGATGGTAGCAGCAATGGTGATGATAGCGAACAACCTTGTGGAAGATGTCGTCTACGCCGGGAGGAAGTCGCCTTCGTCGTTGAAGCAGTCTTTGGAGGGTGAATAAAAGGGAGAACTCGGAGGCCTAAAGTTGGAAGAGAAATTGCCAAAAGAAGAACAACCTTATCCTTCTTGTCATGGGCTATTTATAGGAAAAGTTGGGTAGATGGAGGGTGGAGATTGTATCAAAGGAGATGGATGGATGGGATTTAAGTAGAATATGATGCATGGGGAAGAGAAAAAGTAGGTGAGTACACCCTCCTTGGGCTTTGGACAACCCCCTTCCCAAGACTCATCATTCCTCTCCTTTATTTCAAACTTTGAATTCAATTCTCCCTCCAACCGAAATATGTGTTTCTTTTACTCAATTTCAAACTTTTAGAATTTCTTTTCCCTCCAATCAAAATATGTACTTTTGACTTGGTCAACATGGTGGTGACAGTTTTGCCCCCGACTTCTTTTGTAATTACCTTCGGTGTCCTACACACATAATTGCACTTTAGTCCATAAAAATTATCACAATGTGCACATAAATATTTAATGCTCATGATTATGTAATGGAGAATTAATGCTCATGGCCCTCAACTTTAATTTATTATTAAATAAGATAATCGAATTAATCAATTTACGTGAAAGCTCCAATTTAAATGCGGAGTTGAGGTTAACTATGAAATATGCATAATTGCCTAATTATATGCACATAAAATGGTGTATATGCAATGAATTATCATAAGAAATGGACACTTATCACACCCCCCAACTTACTCATTGCTAGTCCCTTAGCAATGTAAACAATTAGAAAATTAGGACTAGCAAACACTCATGTGTCACAGTTCATGGCAAGAACATTATGCGTAATGATTTAGACTTTGGAGTATTACAAGTTCAAGTAGAATATATTCGGTACAAATTTCATCAGTCCATGTGTTTAGACCTTTCCTCAAGATACACTCAAAATTAAATATCTCTTTGTGTATGAGTGATATAACTT
This sequence comes from Amorphophallus konjac, assembly GCA_022559845.1. Classification (NCBI taxonomy): domain Eukaryota; kingdom Viridiplantae; phylum Streptophyta; class Magnoliopsida; order Alismatales; family Araceae; genus Amorphophallus; species Amorphophallus konjac. The sequence goes on from CM040121.1 coordinate 21,969,870, forward strand.
GACTAATGACTACCAAACAGTCTAGATGAATGAGTCTTCTACCTTTCACTTAAAGATGATTTTTAATTCTGCCCACATCTTGAATTAAGCTTCTCGAATTACAGGTAGCTTCACTCTGCCTGTTTATTCTCTCTTTTTTTTTTTGACACACGGTGTTGCACATCCCTTTGTCGTCTGACGCGAACCTCAACTCTTGCCTTAGGAGAAGCAAGCCTGGTTATTAAGTTCAGGGGCATTTTTCATGTATTTTTTTCTTTTTTTTTGGCAGGTAGTTTTTTCCTCACGATTACTTTCACCGAATGGGCATAATATACATCATCACTTAAGTGTCCAGCAAAATTCCCATCATCCTAATGTTTGTCATCCACCAATCTTGTTATTGTGCAATTGTGTGCAAGTTTAATAGAATTTTCAAGTGTATTCTGAGGAAAAGGCTAAAGACATAACCAATTAATTCATCCCTTTAACTTGCAACTTTCACGAGTAAGACTCTAAGTCCTATCATTTTAAGAAAAGTTTCTCATCATGAAATATGAACATGAAACACTTGTTAGAGATGTGATGAAATGTTGTAATTATTTTGAGAAAATTAGAGCTCAAGCTACCCCCCAACTTAGGTGACATTGTCCCTAATGACATGAATAAGATATAAAGCCATAAAAAGTAGAGGGAAGGATAGATACGACCTGAGAGAGAGATACCGTCGTCAAAGAAATATTGCTCCATGCTCCATGCTACGTAAATAAAAGAAGAAAATCAATCACATTTTTTTTGAAAAGAGACAGAATAATTGGGTTGCCTCCCAAGAAGCGCTAAGTTTAACGTCTTCAGCCAGATACAATGTAGCTCATAATGGGTCACTCAGCCTGAGAGAGTCCTCCTGCAGCATTGGAAGATTTTCAATGTAAGGTTTCAAACGTTGACCATTGACAGTGAAAGTTTGACCAGTTTTAGGATCAAGAATTGTTATTGTACCATAGTCAAATATTTTAACTACCACATATGGTCCATCCCATCGGGATTTCAATTTGCCAGGGAATAATCGCAGTCTAGAGTTAAAAGGCCAGACCTTTTGGTTGATTTGAAAAGTTTTTCGTGAAATGTGTTTATCATGGAATGCTTTAGTCTGGGCTTTATAAATCCTAGAGTTCTCATAGGCCTCATTGCGAAGTTCCTCTAACTCATTCAGTTGAAGGGCTCTATGAGAACTAGCCTGTGCTGAATCAAGATTGAATTGCTTGATTACCCAATAGACCCTATGTTCCAATTCGACTGGTAAATAACATGGCTTTCCAAAAATGAGCCTATAAGGGGACATGCCAATGGGAGTTTTGTCGGCGGTCCGATAGGCCCATAAAGCATCATCCAATCTTTCTGACCAATCTTTCCTATCAGGCCTAACAGACTTTTACAAAATGTTCTTGATCTCCCTATTAGAAATCTCCACCTGGCCACTAGTCTGGGGATGGTAGGGGATAGCAATCTTATGTGTTATCCCATACTTCCTAAGCAAAGTTCAGAATTGAGAATGGATGAAATATGAACCACAATCACTAATGATAGCCCTAGGACACCCAAACCGAGAGAAAATGTTCTTACGAACAAATTTCATGATAATTTTGTGATCATTAGTCCTTGTGGCTATAGCTTCTATCCACTTAGACACGTAATCCACCGCCACCAAAATGTACGCATAACCAAAAGATGGTGGAAACGGTCCCATGAAGTCAATTCCCCATACATCGAAAATTTCTACAACCAGGATAGGGTTTAAAGGCATCATGTCCATGCGTGACATGTTTCCTACAGCCTGACAGCGCTCACAAGATTTGCAAAATATGAATGCATCTTTGAATAATGTTGGCCAGTAGAACCCACTCTGCAAAACCTTGGCTGCTATTTTCTTACCTGAAAAATGTCCCCCATAAGATAAGGTGTGACAAAATGTCAGAATGCTATGTTGCTCACTCTCAGGGACACACCTCCGAATGATTTGGTCTGGTCCTAAATGGAATAGCTCAGGGTCTTCCTAAAAGAAGTACTTGAGTTTAGCAAAGAAACGATCTTTTTCTTGTTTGGACCAACCTTCAGGAATTTTTTTCACAACTAAGTAATTTACAATGTGCGCATACCATGGGGGTGAAATGTGGCATACACTAAGGAGGTCCTCATCTGGAAATGAGTCCTGTAAGGGTGTGGTGTCTGATATTATAATTCGGGACAAGTGATCTGCAACAACATTTTCACTTCCTTTTTTATCCCGAATTTCCAAATCGAACTCCTGTAGTAAAAGGATCCATCTAATCAACCTTGGTTTGGCATCTTTTTTAGATAGCAGGTGTCTAAGGGCTGAGTGGTCAGAAAACATAATGGCTTTGGCCCCTAGCAGATAGGATCGAAACTTTTCAAGAGCAAAGACAATGGCAAGTAACTCCTTTTCTGTTGTGGTGTACCTAAGTTGGGCATCAGCGAGTGTGCCGCTCGCATAGTAAATCACCACAGGTTTTTTATCTACCCTTTGTCCCAAAACAGTACCTAAAGCATAATTTGAGGCATCACACATAATTTCAAAAGACAATGACCAATTGGGAGTTTGCAATATTGGGGCATCGGTCAACGCCATTTTCAACGATTCAAAAGTCTCAAGACATGATAGGTCAAGATGGAATGGGACTTCCTTAGCGAGCAGATTAGTGAGAGGTCTAGAAACTTTGGAGAAGTCTTGGATGAACCGGCGATAGAAGCCAACATGACCCAGGAATGATCGGATTTGTTTTACTGAGGTGGGTGGTGGTAGTTTGGACCTCAATTCCTCTTGCCGACACTATATGTCCCAGAACAATGTCTTCTTTAACCATGAAATGGCTCTTTTCCCAACTGAGGACAAGATTAGTGTCAATGCATCACTTCATTACTTTGGCCAAGTGATCAAGGCAAGAATCAAATATGTCCCCAAAAATGGAGAAATCATCCATGAAAACTTCTAAAAAGTTACCCACCATGTCAGAAAAAATTGCTAACATGCATCTTTGAAATGTTGCAGGCGCATTACATAATCCAAAGGGCATTCTCCGAAAAGCAAATGTTCCGTAGGGACATGTAAATGTGGTTTTTTCTTGATCTTCTGGGTAGATAGCCACTTGATTGTACCCAGAATACCCATCTAGAAAATAGAAGTATTTTTGCCCTGCTAATTTTTCCAAAATTTGATCAATGAATGGGAGGGGAAAATGGTCCTTCTTTGTCATGGAGTTGAGCTTCCTATAATCAATGCAGACCCTCCATCCTGATGCGGGACGAGACCACGGACACGACAAGCTCGTGACTGTCCCTTAACGAGGGAAGCGTCGGACGTGCGCGGTTGAGAAACCGGCAATGAGCTAGGGTGATCGGCTCTCTCGTGTGCCCGGATCGGGTCACGGGACGGTCTCGCACTCTCTCGCAGTAGCGGTAATGAATAGATAAAGCGAGCTAGATATCCCTACATATGCTCTCTAGCAGCGGCATAAAAAAATATATATGAAGTAAGCAAAATGCCGAGAAGGGAGCGAAAACGATACCTCCACGCGCTCGGCGTGGGGAAGACGGACCCAGCTGAAACTCGTACTCCCGGGACAATTAATACACCATATTACAGCAAGTGAATTACTACCCACTCCACGCAGGGAGGTAAAGGGCTACACAAACGGGCCCGGGAGGACCGAATTCGGGTTGACGGGCGGCTTCTCGCGTCTCTTCGGCAGCACACGTACTCGCGCCTGTGGCGCCCACTTACTGTCCGGAGGAGCCGTGTGGGACCCGGTGACACCGCTGTGGTGGTGGATGCCTGGATGAGCGCTCCCTGGAGTGGAGGCGCATTGGTTCGCCGGCCGGAGGCCGGGCGGCTCTGATCGGCACCGGTCGGAATAACCGGCCACGGGCTGCAACTTCTGGTTTTCAGCGCACGTCTCAGCGAGAACGGGCGCTACGATCAGCCCCGATGTCAGATCGACACGAGACTGGCGCCGTTGGAAAGCTAACTTCAAATCCTTCAATCTAGGCCTAGAGATTTGGCCTGGATCTACACGAATCTGGACTTATGGAATTTCCAAGTTCCTATTGTACAGTTTTTAAAATCTCAGGTCAGCAGAGAACTTTCCTATGGATTACCTTTGACCGTGAGGTAGACGTCCGAATCTGGGGTTGTGTTCTTCAAAAAAGTTGTGGGAAATCAAGCTACGAAATCATGACTATTTTTGGATCTCGATTTGGGGAAGGTTACGAATTTCGATGATTTTTGTACTAGCAGTGGGTCGGATCTGGAATCTGGCTGACAACACTGTAGCTGAAGAAGAACACGAATTTCTAAAAATAGATAGAAGACTGATAAAAAATTAAGAAAATTTGTGGATGTAGGGGGTGATGGAAATAACTCCCAGTAAAATTGGGAGGGTTTGGACAAATCAATTAGATGGCCGGAGGTGGAAAACACAGGGCTGCTGTCACTGTAGATAGAGACAAAACAGAACTAGGAATGAAAGATGCACGAAAATGGGAAAATACTAAACGATGGAATTTGGGCGTGAAAATTTAGGTGGAGTTTGGGATACAAGGGAAGAACACATCATAAAAATTGCAGACCACGAAGAGGCCGTGGCTGATAGAAGGAATTTTGGGAAGAGATTATGTCCAACAGGACAGAACACCGAGAACGGTTTCGCGACGGCTCGAAGGCGGCACGAACGGCGGCGGCGGCGGCACCGATGATCACCGGAGGTGGGGGGAAGGAGATATCACTCTAGAATGGGGGTTGGGGATGAAGAAACCAGGGGGAGAGAGAGGAGAGGTCGAAATTCTCTAAAAGAGGGGTTCTTGCACAATGATTTTTTCACTTTCATTAATTCTAGAATAATAGAAATACATGACTTATATAATAAATAAAAAAAGACCATGAATACCCTTAGATCTAGGATCTGGAGGGGCATTTAAGGGACTTCATATTTGATCCAAATAAAATAAAAAAAATGAAATTCCTAATTAATTCTAATGGGGGGACAAGGTAGGTGAGGTAGGTAGCCTACCTTTGAATTTTTAATCCACTTGTCTCCCATGTGGTCAATTGGCATTCAACCCTTCTAGATGGCCACTTAGGATGGTTGACCAGCCCCACATGAGTGACATGGACCAATGGGAAAGGGCTGAGGGCCCCCTTGCTAGTCCTACTGACCAATTACATAGAAACCCACACAATCCGTAAGAATGACGCATTGGCCTATAAAGCCGTACAATTGCGCATATACTTTCCCGTGGATATACAAATAAGCTAAAGGACATAAATGTAAAAGTAAATGTACATGCTCGGCGTCGATTCCCATCACATCCCGTGGTCAACCTAGTAGGTATCAACTCTTCTTGATCATTGGCGATCACAGTCAGTCCTGATTTCTTTGGGACTATTTGGGTTGGACTTACCCACTCACTATCAGAAATTGGGTAGATGATACCGACATCTAGCCACTTGACCCCCTCATTTTTGACCACCTCCTTCATGTGTGGGTTTAATCTCCTCTGCATGTCTCTGCTTGATTTTGCATTATCCTCCATATAAATGTGGTGCTGACAAATGGATGGACTAATCCCTTTAAGATCATCGACAGACCAACCTATAGCCCCTTTATGAGATTTAAGGACCTCAACTAGTTTCTCCTCACGGTTAGGTTCAAGGTCGCTTGCTATGATGACTGGCAAGGTTTGGTCTGGACCTAGGAATGCATACTTAAGGGAGGCCGGCAATGGTTTTAATTCAACCTGAGGAGGAAATTGTAAAGATGGCAGAGCTGGTTCAGATTTAAGCTGAGGCAAGGGTTCAACTGGGGGCCACGTCCTAAGTTGAGTTGACAGGATGTCAACTTCTTCTCTCATTCTGATCCTACTATCCCCTTCAATCTCCAGTAACTCCTCAATGGTGTCAATAACATAGCAATCTCCTTTTTGATCATGAAATTTGGATGCCTTAAAAATATTAATGCTAACTTTTTGGTCCCCAAAAGATATGTCCATAACTCCTGAAGCACAATCTATATTAGCTCTAGCCGTGGCTAAAAGTGGTCTACCCAAAATGATAGGAGTATGTTTGATTTCTTGGGGAGAAACCATGTCCAAAATAAGAAAGTCGGCAGGAAAGTAACACTCATTCACTTTAACAATGACATCCTCAATAAGGCCATTTGGAGTCTTGATTGATCTATCGGCGAGCTGGAGAATAATGGGTGTAGGCTTGAGCTCACCGATGTCAAACTACTCATAGATGGAGGTGGGAAGTAAATTCACACTGGCTCCTAAATCAAGAAGAGCCTTATCAAAGGTCACACCCCCAATGTTGCAAGAGATAAGGGGCGCTCCAGGGTCCTTTAACTTCCTTGGAAGTTGTTTGAGGACTACGGCACTAACGTTCTCAGGAAGCCGAACCTTTTCCGGGGTCACTCGTGGCTCCCGCCTAGGAGTGCACATTTCCTTCAAGAATCTAGCATAGGCTGGGACATGTTTAATGGCATCGAGGAGAGGGATGTTGATGTGTACTTGTTTGAAGAGCTCCATCATCTCCTCATTGTGGGCCGGTTGTTTCTTCTTGGGCTTTAAGGCATTGGGAAATGGCACTGTAGGTTGGTAAGTGCTAGGCCATTCATCTAGTTTTCGCTTTTCCTTGACATCCTTTTCCTGGTTGGGTTCCTCTTCACTATCAGAAGATATTTCTGGGGCCTGAATCAATGAAGTAGAAGTAGACTCCTGGGGATCTTGGAGGATTTTACCACTTCTTAAGGCTGAAATTGCTTTTGTATTTTCGAGTTGTAGGCCTTTTTGTGGTACTTGGCCTGATGGGTGCTGAAGGAGAGGAGGAATTTGCTGGTTCATGGGGAAGTTTGGTTGTGGGAAGCCCGGGGGATTATTTCGTGGGTTAGCAATGGGCTGACTTGGCAGTTGGCCCACTTCCCTTCTCATGGTGGCTTCAGCCAATTGGCCTAATTGGGTTTCCAACTTAGAGATAGTTTGCTGGTGGGCTTGAAGGGTCTGTTGGAAAGATTGACTTTGGGCTTAAATGGTTTGCTGGAAGGATTGATTTTGAGCCAGAATTAGTTGTTGTAACTGATGGAATCGATCATCAGTTTGGGAGTCCTGGTGGTGATGCAAAGGAGGTTGATAGGTTTGTTGAGAATTGGAAGACTGCCCATAATTGGGCTGAGGAGGTTGGTATGGGGCCTGACCCTGGTTGAATCGGGGGAGTGGTTGTTGGACTTGCGGTCCCCGACCATAAGCATTTCCTTGAAATGGTGGATGTGCTGGAAATTGGTTTTGGATGGGTGGTTTGTGAGTTTGAGACGTAGAGGGGATGGTGGGCTGATTGGGAGATTGTTGATTTCTCCAATTGAAATTGGGATGATTCCTCCAGCCCGGATTATAGGTGTTAGAAAATGGGTCATAGTTGGGCTTAGAGAACCCCTGGGCTGCTTGGACTTGCTCCTGTATGAAAGGTGGTAATTGGGTTGCTGTTGGGCAATCGGACACATGATGGTCGGGACCAGCACATAAAGCACACACCTCATGGTGTGTTGGGTCCGAGTATGGGTTGGACGTAGGTAAGATGGTGGTTTCTTTTTTGTTCTGGGCCAGGAGCTGGTCTAACTTGTGGGCCAACATATCAACTTGTTCTAGCTTTTGGGTCATGATATCCACCTTGTCCAATTTTTGATGGATGAAATTCACATCCACTCTAGGTTCAGGTTCCACATGATACATCCCGGCCCGTTTAGATGGCCCAATGGTTCTCTCATAAGAGGATAAGGAAGCGTGGTTGATTGAATTCTCGCTCAACATTTCAAATAAGGCATAGGCCTCATCCTCACTCTTGCTCATAAAGGCCCCACCACATGATGCATCAATAATCTGCCTAACTTGATCATCTAGGCCCTCATAGAAAGCTTGCACTATTTGCCATTTGGAGAGCCCATGATGTGGGCATTTTCTGAGGAGTTCCTTTAATCTCTCCCATGATTCATGTATTTGTTCATTTGGGAGTTGCGCGAATACTGTGATTGCACGTCTCATGGTGTTGGTTCTACCGATGGGGTAGAATTTCTTAAGGAACTTGTGTTGCATATCTGCCCATGTGCCAATAGGTTTTCCTAAGGTCCCTAGCCAGTATTTGGCTTTGTCCTTAAGTGAGAAAGAGAATAAGGTCAGGCGGAGAGCATCATCTGTGAAATTTTAAATTTTCACAGTGGAACAAATTTCTAGAAATTCATCCAGATGTTTATAGGGATCTTCATTGGTCTTCCCATAAAAGGATGGGAGCATCTGAATGGTGCTAGATTTGATCTCATAGTGCAAAGCAGGGACATTAGGCAGTTGGATACAAGTGGATGGCTGATAATTCGAATGAATGAAATATTCCTTCATCTGTTTGGGCACCCCTAATTGGTGTTGTTCAGCCATAGGTTGGATTTGATTTTGAGCCGGATTAAAAATAAATCGCTCAATCTCACTAATGGGCTCAACTAAGTCAAGGTGTTGAGATCTTCTCCCTTGCATAAACCAAGGTTAAAGATGAGAGATGAGAGAATCGTTTTATGATATATTTTTTTAAAAAAAAATTTGTTTTGACTCAAATAAGGACAAAGAGAGATAAGAGGAGATTTTTTTTTCTTGTTTTCATTTTTATTTTTATTTTTTATTTTTTTATGCAAACACAGACAAGTTATCACACAAATTACTTAATGACCTAGATGTGACTTAGACCTACAAATTGGGTTTCACAAAATAGCTAAAGTGCAACTTGAGTTCACCCTCAATATTTCCACCGGCCAGGTAAGGGGTGGGGTAGTGGGAGGCTCCCCCTACTTTCGTAGGGACCTAATTACAAACCACTAGCCCGCTTAAGGCGTTTGCCGTCCGACCGTCTTGCCTTAGGCACCGGTTTTCACAAGAGGGTAAACCCAAATAACACAAGAACCACAGTGTGAACCTAGGGCCAACGTCTATTGAATTTTATTTAGGGTCTAGGTGATGCAAAGATGAAGGAAATTATGGTTTGTGGGCTAAGGAAGGGTGATGAAATCCCCACCTTATCTTGCTTATGGATGTTGCCCTTAGAATATTTTAGAATGATATGCAACAAATCAAGTTCAAACAAGGGGTTCTATGCAAGTATGCATGAGCATATAATTAAGAAAAAGATTAGAAAAGAACTCACCTTACCTCTCGCAATCTCCAAAATGTAATGACCAAAGTTAAACAACAAGAAAAAAAAACTTCTATCCTAAATGATGCATGACTTAGAGCATGAAAGTGTGATTTCTACTCTTAGAATGAGGATTTTTTATTGGGTTCAAGTGAAGAGTTTTTTTTAATTATTTTGTGAACCTATCTAATCACAATATGCAATAATCATTAAGGAAATGACACAAAATGAGAGTAATAGGTTTGAAGACTTACTTGATGCGCAATCCCTCGTTCTCTCTTTTTTTTTTTGAAATGAATGACAAACTCAAAAGATGAAAGAAAGAAATGCAAACTTACCTCTAATTTTTCTGGGTTTTGTTTTTAACTTGTAAAAAAAAAAGAGAGAGAGAGAGCTTTATTAGTACACTATATACACAAGGAAAATAAAGTTCTTAAATCAAAAATCATCATTCTTCCCCGGTAACGGCGCCAAAAATTGATAACGTGAAAGTTCATCGTTTAAAACACGCGTATAACAATCTTAAAACTGAACTCGCACAAAATGATCAAAAGAGAATGTAGTACTATGGTAAGCACGGGTCGAATCAACAGGGAAGATGAGATTTTTAGAGTTAAAAATCTTAGAGTCCTTTGAAAAAACACTTGTGATTTGGATTTGCTTAAAGAAAATAGTGAAATGATGAACAAACCAAACACTTAATTGAACACACCATGACTATGCGCTTATGCTATACAAAATAATTGCATGAAGTGGAAAGAAGATATAGAAGAAAGAGATAGAGAGGGAAGAAGAGCAAGAACTAGAACAAGAGAACAACTCATTTCATTAACTTAAAAGAAAGAGTACATGAAATGTGAAACAAGTTTATATTAATGACACAATGAGATTACAATGAAGTGAAATATCACAAAAACAATAACACAAGAAAAGCCTGGAGTTTGGAGATGGTAGCAGCAATGGTGATGATAGCGTCGTCCTCTCTTGGCCTTGGATCACGAACAACCATGTGGAAGATGTCGTCTACGCCGGGAGGAAGCCACCTTCGTCGTTGAAGCAGTCTTTGGAGGGTGAATAAAAGGGAGAACTCGGAGGCCTAAAGTTGGGAGAGAAATTGCCAAAAGAAGAACAACCTTCTCCTTCTTGTCATGGGCTATTTATAGGAAAAGTTGGGTAGATGGAGGGTGGAGATTGTATCAAAGGAGATGGATGGATGGGATTTAAGTAGAATATGATGCATGGGGAAGAGAAAAAGTAGGTGAGTACACCCTCCTTGGGCTTTGGACAACCCCCTTCCCAAGACTCATCATTCCTCTCCTTTATTTCAAACTTTGAATTCAATTCTCCCTCCAACCGAAATATGTGTTTCTTTTACTCAATTTTAAACTTTTAGAATTTCTTTTCCCTCCAATCAAAATATGTACTTTTGACTTGGTCAACATGGTGGTGACAGTTTTGCCCCCGGCTTCTTTTGTAATTGCCTTCGGTGTCCTACACACACATAATTGCACTTTAGTCCATAAAAATTATCACAATGTGCACATAAATCTTTAATGCTCATGATTATGCAATGGAGAATTAATGCTCATGGCCCTCAACTTTATTTTATTATTAAATAAGATAATCGAATTAATCAATTTATGTGAAAACTCTAATTTAAATGCGGAGTTGAGGTTAACTATGAAATATGCATAATTGCCTAATTATATGCACATAAAATGGTGTATATGCAATGAATTGTCATAAGAAATGGACACTTATCACCCAGCTACCTACTCATCCAATTGGTCGATCATACACAATTCAAATCATGTCTTGGGATATAATTCCCCCCGATGTCTATTTTATTCCAGTCATCTCAATTCCTGGCCTGTATTCAGTTCTGCTCTAGGTCAATTATGATCCGAATATGCCTCCTACTCCAGCCACCAGTTCTGATCCGGATCAGCTACATCTCGGCCGCCCCTCTTTTGGTTACGGTCATGCCATCACCTCTCTGCATATCTCGGTCAGGACATGGAACTGCGTCCCGACTTAGGGGCATATATGACGTTCCAACATGTCATCCTCCAAGCATGCACCCATTCCGACACGCTGGTGTTCAAAGGGATGTCCAACTGCTCAATTCGAGCAGAACTTGGATCCTTGCACAATCAATTCAACACCAGTACTGCTGCGTTCGGGGCCGGACCTTTCCAGCACATAGTCCCCTTCTTGGGACATTATCATGTACACAGTTGAGTTCTTTAAGATGCAATGACCCGGGGACCGATATTTGTGATAGAATTATCCCGTGGCTTGCACTTAATGCAGAATTTTTACTGTACTCATGTTATGCCTTTCATGGCCTTTATTAATGAAACATGGATGATTGTCTACTTTTTATTCCCGCTTTTAGGATTCTATAACTTTACAAACTATTGGTGTGGTATGCTCCCGCCGTGACAACGATCATCCCCCTCCTCTTACATCATGGATTTCCGCAATATTTAGCCCTCACAATGGAATGAACCAAGGTGTTCGAATTTAATTGGATGTAAATAAATGTCGATCGCTTGCAGTCGGTGGGGACAATGTCCTATACCCGAATTCCTCGTCACATGATACACTCAGACCCATGGAGCCCTCTTGGTCCTGATTATCAGACGGTCACCTTGCCACCAGTCTCATGCTCCCATGTGTGTCCTCGGTATCCTCCCTCATGTATCCTATTCCCCTAACTGCATAGCGCCAGAGGGAAAAGCGAGAGGGGGGTAAATTCAAAACCCGATAAAACAACTGGTCATCCAAGCATAAATATCCTTTCTTTAACAAAGGGTTCAAAAGAGGAAGATAGTTTCCTCCCCTCTGTGCTCACCTCCAGATTTGGCCCCTCCTCTTTTCGTTGGTTGGTCGGGCCTTCCTCCTCCGAGTGGCCCTCATTGCCTCATGGATGAAGTGCTGACTGTGGCAGCAGAACTTGGGATGCCAATGCTTGCAGGCCTAGAGGACTGTTATCTCCTTTGGGAACTTGATGGGGTAGCCATCCACAAAGACCTCAATTGCATCCTCAGGGGTGGGGAAGTAGGAAAAGAGGAAGGCAAAACTTGATGCCTCTAGGCCCATCAACGTGGAGGGAGGGAGAGAGTGAGTGAGTGAGAGAGAGAGAGACCGAAGGGGACTTCCCCCTCTAGCACTGGGCAACCCACTAGTGGCCATGCCCTCATTGGCCATAAACTGCCCCACCATTATGCGATGTCCTTTGCCTCCACCACCACCCACACTGCCTCCTGAAGGGAGCTTCAGAACTTGTCGTGCATCCTCAACCCCACTCAAAGTAGACCCACCCTCAATCGCTCATTGATGAACTACTCGAAGGACAACGACAAGGTGACCATGGGCACCCTCATGCTCGGTGCTTCTAGAGACCTTCACCACCGGGTGCCCCAACATCGCCACTTGTGGCTTTCACCGTTGCACCACCAGGCCCTGCCCCATCACCCTCGCCTCAAACTTGTTCTGCAACCACCTAGTGAGTCCCCCCTTCTCCTCCTCCCTCGCCGCCCAAAGGAAGGCACAACACAATGTCTCTAGAACCATTGTGGGGAGAGATAGAGATAGAGTAGGGAGTGAGAAAGAGAGTGAGGGAGGTGTTAGAGGGGACTTTCCCCTATGACACTGACAACCCACCAAACGGCCATCCCCTCGATGGACAATCACGAACTGCCCTGCCACCTCCACAATGGCCTTCGCCTTCACAACCCGCCAGCACTGCCTCCTCTAACAAGGAGCTCTGAAACCCACCATGCATTCTCACCCCCACCTAAAGTAGATCCACCATCAGCCACTTGTTCATGAACCACGCGAAGGACATCAGCCATGTGACCATCGACACCCTTACACTCAACGCTTCCAATTATGCCCCCCTCTGAAACCCACCATGCATTCTCACCCCCACCTAAAGTAGATCCACCATCAGGCACTTGTTCATGAACCACTCGAAGGACATCAACCATGTGACCATCGACACCCTTACACTCAACGCTTCTAATTATGGTCCCATGTTGAGAAAATATCTTTTCCCACAGAGTCATTATTTTAGATTATAACAAAAAATATAGATAATTATTCATCTCAATTTGGCTTAGTCAGTTTACAAGTTTAACATAAATTCAGGTCCCAATAAATTTAAATTAGAATCAATTAAATATTTAGAATATAATTAACTAAGTAAATTTGAATATCGTCTAAGCAAACAAAATGTCTGAGTGTTAGATGATACATCCTCTAATGAGACTCAACATAGATGGTATTCCGTCTAATGAGTAAAATGACAAGATGTTATGTTAGATGATCCTCCCTCTAAGTCCCCACCATAGGCGAAAGATTAGACAACACATTATCTAAATGAAAGCGGATAGATGATACTCAATTTAAACGAGTAAACTAACATTAGACGATACTTCGTCTAAAGTCTCAAATTAGGTGGAACATTAGACAATACATCATCTAAAACATGAAAGATAGATGATCCCAGAACTAATAGATGAAACACCATCTAAAGAAACAAATACAAAATTTGATAGACAAAAGCTTCGTCTATTTTAGAAAGGAGAGAGCAATAGACGATACATCATCTAAGGTGATAGATGATAATTCATCTAAGAGGAAAATGACAAAAACCACGATAGACAATACTTCATCTAATCCTGGATAGTTGAAGAGATAGACGAAACGACAGATGATGTTCCATCTATCTAAGAAAATGACAAAATCTAAAATAGAAATATTGTAGAGTAAGATAGAATGCTTAGACGAATGAGTATACGATATTTCATCTACTTTGACTAAAAGTCAAAACCTCATCATCTTATTTTAATCTTATTTTCAAATGGGCGATCAATATATATGGATATACTATAATTTTGACTTTGTCGAATACATATTTATTCTTAACAGTATTTTATTTAAAATCACAAAACAACAATTACACGGTAAAATATTTATAACCAACAGTAAGACGTTACAGCGTCATGCACAAAGACGATGTTATTTTCATATAAATAATTAAATCAAAGAAAATAATGTATGTTCTAAGCCATACACCATAAAGTAATTACCATTTATGTCTGGTAAATGATCATACTTCCCTACACGATCTGTACAGTATCTGTTGGGAAACTCTCCACTCTTAGGACATATGAGAAATTGGATAAAATAGTATTTTTGTATACTAATGTTGAGGTATATTTTACGTACAAGCCATGCGATATGTTTTCTATATTTTATCCACATAAAGATTTATATTTTGAGTATATCTATTTTATCTCACATCCCTATTTGGGAGAAATATTTTGAGTAATATTTTAGAACACATAGACGGCACAGCTGCAGTTAGTCTGCACAAAAGTAGTAAAAGGACATACAACATATCAGTGGCAGAGGATAGGTTTCACCTACTATGCCTCCAGAATGATGTGCTCACACTCACAAAAAATGTAGAAGTCTTCAAGCCAAACGGAGCAGTTGAACATTGTGACTAGGAACATACCGTTAGATGGAAAATGTGTCTACTGTATACATAAAACCTAGGGTTATAAATAAACGGGAGTTATAAGAAGAACGATCATCAGGAAAAGAGGCGAACACAACTGGACCAAGAGCACACATGACTTCTTCCAAAACATATTTCTCGCGATCAAAAGCTTCCTACGCACTCAAGCCTAAGAGGAAACCTTACCGCACTTAGAGCATCATCCTTGAAGTCCCTCATCTCAAGAACCACTCAAGAGGCAGAACCTGATCATCCACGACATTCCTTTCGTCTTCCTCCTCTATCTGTCAGTTACTCTTAATTTTCTCTTGAGCTTTGTATTTTCCATTATCTACTCATCAAGGAACGCATATGTGGAACTCTAAATCTATTCATCTGTCAATGTACAGAGCATTTGTTACTCTAGGGAAACCTGCACTGTGTATGTAAGGTTGGGTTGCTCATATGGTATATCAGCTAGGTTACTGGTTCTTGGAAAACCAGTGGTAAGGCTCGCTGAAACCTGTAAGGTTAGTTGGGTTACTGGTTATTTGACAAACTAGTTGGAAGGTTAGTTGATACTTGGTCAGATTAGCCAAGGAGCTAAGCCCTGAAAAATTAGCGAGTGTAACCTTGATTTAAGAGGTTAATGAAATCTTTTGCGGTTGCAACGGGACTGGACGTAGGTATGTCAAATAAGGAGGATAAACCGATCCAATATAAAATCTATGTGTCCCTATGGTTGCTTGTGTGTCCATGATATTATTTCCATTGCGTTTCAATGTTTAAAATTTTAATATGTTTTTTTTTTTTGCACAGCTATTCACCTCCCTCTAGGTGTGCCCAGCTATTAACACCCCCACCATTGGGCTCCCCAACGTGCACTACCACCTGCAACACATCCTCACAGAGCCAATCTCTGTCCTCACCTTGAACTTATTTGGTAGCCATCGAGTGAGTCCCCTGTCTTTTGCCTCCCTCGTTGCCCAGAGGAAGGCGCAACCCAACACCTGTAAGCCCACCAGCGTAGAGGCATTGTGACGACCCGGACTTCGGATACCGGATATACCCGATAGGACTACCGAGTAGACCCGATACCACTTGGAACTCGTGAAGCCTCCCAAGAGCTGTAAAGCTCTGAAGGGATAAAAGGATTGTTGTGTAGTATATTGAAGTCGCAGATATAACAGTAAGCAATAATATTTCATTAAACAGGCTTGCTAAAGTAGCATAAATAAAATTACTTTTTAATTAACAGTTTAGATTAACAATTATACCAGAGTCCAGTCCAAATGAAAGACAAGTACAGTCAAACAGAAAGAAAAACGTACACTGAGGTCGGGGGAAACCCGACGCAAGTACCGCTGGCAACTACGAGCACGCCACACCAGAAATCGTGAAGGAAGAAGAGACGACCACACCTGAAAAGTAGGGGTGAGTCTCGTGTCACTAGCTCAGTAGGGGTCACGCGGATCCCCACAGAAAAATAACGCAGTAACACGGAACAATAGCTAAAACAACAGTAGTAGTAAAACAGGAAAAGCTAAACTACAACTAGAAAGATGTAAAAGAAAGCCGTAACAGCAGGAGTAGAACAGCTGAAAGAAAAGGGAGAGAGAAAGGGAAGAGAAAGAGGCCGTACCTGATAAAACATGACTACCGAAGAAAGTATGGCTCCCTAAGCTACTCCAAACAGCGACAGATGGGCGAACCTTGATCTTACAAAGTCAGGAGTTACCGATCCGTCAGCCAACCATTAGCCCAAAGGCTGAAGCCCACGAAACCAAGCAAAAAGCCCTAGAAAAGACCTAGACAGACAACAGACATTGAAGCATACACGACTGATTGCCGTGCACACTACGTAGAGCCGACCTCGGGCAAAGTCAAGAACAGACTACCCCGGAAGAGGTCACGACAAGAAGAACGAGAAACCCGGGCGTCACGTGTCACGTGACGGAAGCACCTCCTCACTAGAAGAATGGCCAGATGCGTCCACTGACGTCTTACAATGCGTCTCAGGTATCTCCCTACGAACGCCGAGAACGACGGAGACTGAGATACTCACAGAACTGAACACACGGGTGAACACACGACGACAATAGACTAGTCATGCATTGAGCATCTTACCAAGAAAAGACCCGCGACAACAAGAAGGACAACGATATTGGGAAACGCATCTCAAGGACCACGATCACGTCCCGAGAACACAACACCCAAGAAAGAATTACAGAGCAGAGGGTACTCAACCAGCAGAAATGTTGACATATTCCCCAATACTCACAAATACAAGTGCCAGCACCATAATGCCTCCAAGAACAATGGCACGGTAACAAACAACATCAAGGCACACCAAGCCAAGATGAAGTCACATCGAGAAGAACAATTATCTCAACTTGCCAGAATCTTACAACCAACGATCCTCGACCCGTGGGTCATCAGCCCACACGCTTCCGCTGCGCACTCAAACAACACACACAGGCATCAGAAATACCTCGGTATCTGCATCTCAGAACACACTCGGCGCCATCACAATTCATAAAAATCGCAATATAACACGCCATGAGTACTGATCCTGCTAACAACCGATCACAAGTCGCCTAAGTGCACATCAAGAAGAGTACCAGCTTCAGCACAAAGCACAAAGAAAGGCTAATCTCAACTTACCATTACGTCTTGAAAGAATAAATGAGCCTTCACAACACATCGACTGCCAGAAACGGCACGACAAAACACGGTGCACAACGGCTCTCAACACAAAGATTAGGTCCAAAGCCAAACAGTCGTCGAACAAGGAGGCAGATCAGGCTCAGAAGAAATACTGTCCACACTTAAGCAGACACGGGACAAGGGTCTCACCAAGACAGTAATTCTACGGCTTACCTTGAAAAGACTCCACCAAACAGGATGAGAAGCATCAAGCTCACTAACAGTAGCTCACCAGGAAGGGAAATCCTACGTTCGCTTGAGCATCTTCTCAATCGAGGCAACAAAGCAACCACTTCAACAGAAGCGGAGCTGCACAGACTTAAGCTGAGATGACCAAAACAACGTAAGAACGTGTACGGCCATCACACCAACTCAAAAGTCACCAGCCACCTGAACAAACTACGGAGAAATCTCGAACAATGTACTGCAGACTCAAGCCTACCGACGAACTCTGCCAAGTACAGCATGATCGAGACAAACACCACGACGAAAAAGAGCGTCCCATCACATTCTGACGAGAGCAAAACCATCTCGCACAGTGCTAACACAGCATGCACAAGACAACACACGGAAACAAAGCGACAAGGAATCGCGAAACCTAAGCCATGGAAAGACTGTATTGGGCTTTCAGGACTCTGGATACTGTAATATCTCGGATTCCCATAAACTTCACACAACAACGCTCTGATACCAACTGTGACGACCAGGACTCCAGATACCGGATATACCCGATAGGACTACCGAGTAGACCCGATACCACTTGGAACCCGTGAAGCCTCCCAAGAGCTGTAAAGCTCCGAAGGGACAAAAGGATTGTTGTGTAGTACATTGAAGTCGCAGATATAACAGTAAGCACTAATATTTCATTAAACATGTTTGCTAAAGTAGCATAAATAAAATTAATTTTTAATTAATAGTTTAGATTAACAATTATACCAGAGTCCAGTCCAACAGAAAGAAAAACGTACACTGGGGTCGGGGGAAGCCCGACGCAGGTACCGTTGGCAACTATGAGCACGCCACACTAGGAACCGCTAAGGAAGAAGAGACGACCACACCTGAAAAGTAGGGGTGAGCCTCGTGTCACTGGCTCAGTAGGGGTCACGCGGATCCCCCCTGAAAAATAACGTAGTAACACGGAACAACAACTAAAACAACAGTAGTAGTAAAGCAGGAAAAGCTAAACTACAACTAGAAAGCCGTAAAAGAAAATCGTAACAGCAGGAGTAGAACAGCTGAAAGAAAAGGGAGAGAGAAAGGGAAGAGAAAGAGGCCGTACCTGATAAAACATGACTACCAAAGGAAGTACGGCTCCCTAAGCTACTCCAAACAGCGACAGATGGGCGAACCCTGATCTCACAAAGTCAGGAGTTACCGATCCGTCAACCAACCATTAGCCCAAAGGCTGAAGCCCACGAAACCAGGCAAAAAGCCCTAGAAAAGACCTAGACTGTAGCGCCTGTGCTTTAAGGGATTCGTAGTAGTTCGGATCTAGGCGTTGTCCTGATCGTTTTGACTATTTTTACATATTTTTAGGCGTTCGTTTGGCATTTATTGGATTTAGTTATTGATTAATTGAGTTAAAAAGGGCATATTCACAATTTTTAAAACTTATGAGGTTTATTTGCAATTAGAGTTAATTTTCAAAAAAAATAATAATAAAACAAAAATTTTATAACTCACGCACGCCTCTCTCTCTCCCCTCACTCTCGCGATCTCTCTCTCTCTCTCTCTTTTTCTCTCTCGCGAGCGCGGCGACGATGCCCCCTCTTCCTCGGGTTTCGTGCGTGCGGGCCCCGGATCGTGGCGCAGGGGCAGTCAACGGGACCGGCTCTACGCGAGGATCGCATAGGTGCCAGCCTCGTCGTGGTTCATCGGCCGTGGTGTTGTGTAGGTGTGAAGGATCGCCGTGGTGATTTCTCGAAGTACGTGCCGAGTTTGTCGTCGGTTCCGCAAAAAAGGTAGGGGGATGGAATCCTTAACTCGCTAAGATCGCATAGGTAGCACATGCATCGCCATTCGTTGGCGTTTTCCTTGATTTCTGTGCATTTTTCCATGTTAGTGTGATTTAGCCAGATTTTGGGAAAATCAGTGGTTTGGGCTTTATTTTGAGTTATGATTACATGTTTAGCTGTAGAAATGTTGTATGAGCATGGTAGATTAGTTTACTTTCATTTTCTATTTGTTTCGGCCCTTCCGGGCGGTGTTTCGGCCGAGACCGAACCCGACCCGCCGTCACGCCGTCAATACGGCTGATGGGAGACCGTCCATCGTTGAGCGGTCAGCTTTGGACCGTGTATCCCCTTTAGGCGGTGTGTAGTGGACCGTTCAACCCCTGGGAACCTCTAGGAGGGGATTTCCCAACGGTCTATCCCATACCGTTTATAGACTTGTGCGATCTAACCTAGACCGTTCAACCCCGTTATGCGGCCCCACTAGGACTGTTTACTCCTTTGACCTTCAATGGCGGTTTGTTGGAACGGCTTTGACCAGATCGTCCATGTCCCTTTTATGGTCTATCGTATGACCGTTTATCTGATTTATTGGCACATTAGTTCTAATTCTGCAAATTAGTTTAAATTCGTTTGGTGTTATACGGCCACAAGGTGACCATTTAATGTTTCTTAGGCGGTAAGCAAGGGACCACCCATCTAGTTATGCGGTGCTGATTGCACCGTTCATCTTTTCGTGTTGATTCTTGTGCGGTCGGAGCAAGACCGTTTAACCTATTGGCGCGGCCATGGGAAGACCGTTTAACTCCCTGGGCGGCTAGTGGAGGACCGTTTATGGTTAGGTGGCTGGAGCAAGACCGCCTATGTATGCAGAGTTGTGAATAGCGTGTTTTACGTGGATTCGTGTGTGGTTATGCGAGTAGGGTTGTTTCTCTCACTTTCCTTGTGATAGAGTCACTAGTCGTAGCCCTACGACGTGGGTCGACCCACCTGGGAGGGGTGGTAGGGTATCCCAATCAACGGTTTGTAAGCTAGTTTCCGTGGGTCCCCAGCTTGGCCGTAGCGTCCTGCGGAGGGGGAAAACTAGCTGGAGGACCTGGTTCAGGCAAGAGCCAGTGTGTGCACACATGGTCAGAGACAGGGACTAGCACTGACGAGTGTCGCTCTGACTAGTTACTCGGTTTGGTACTGGTTTTGTTACGCCTCTCCGTGTAGACTCGAGACACGTGAGTTGCAGAGGCTACAGAGTAAGTCGTCTGGGACGTATCTAGTCTCTTCCTTCTGGTGGACTCTCTTGTTCTACGTTGCAGTAGACTTCTCCTGTCACTTGGGAGTAGTGAGCTAGATTTATTTTCAGCACAACGTTTTATTTGAGTTTTGGCGTTTGGTAGTTGGTTAGCTGCTTATTTTTCTGCGTAGTTAGATTTACAGCTTTCTTATTAATTGCTTTAATTATGCCATTTGCCTGTTTAATTGCTTTATTGCATGATGGTTGCCCTTATTTGTGCATGCATGTGTGTTAGTACGTTGTAGGGATCCGCGTGACCCCTACTGAGTCTGGCTGTGACTCACCCTTCACTCTTGCAGGTGAGCCGCCCCAGCCTCCCGCCGCTTCGTCGTCTCGACCGTTGGGTGATCGAGTCTAGCTGCCAGCGTAGTCGGTCTGTTGTTGTTCTTTTGGCCGGGGTATGTCTCGTGTAGTTGTATATTTTATTTTGGACTTGCGCTCTGTTGTAAATATGGACTAGTGTATATATTTACCACTTTGTTATTTTAAATTGCTTCCGCATTACTATTATTTTTGTTGCTAATTTTAAAATTGCGCGTTGTAATTCCAATTCGTAATGCAATCCCTCAACAATCCTTTCTAACCCTTCAGGGGCTTCATCAGCCTCTTGGGTGGCTTCCCCAGTTCTTGGTATCGGTGTATCGATGTTATCGGTATATCGGTATCCTGAACTCTGGGTCGTCACAGTTGGTATCAGAGCCTGTGTTGGGGAATTGTATTAGGAATTGTAATTGCTTGAGCAAGTCCAGAGCAGATCCATTGAGTCGTCTATTGCTGGATTAGGATGTTTTCTGTGTTTACTAATGGATTATTCGTTGCTTTGTTAGATTAAAGATGCCGCCTTGTCGAGGAAGACCTCCTCGTGTCCCAAGGAATGTGCCGCAAGATGTTCCGAGGGATATCCCAAGAGCTGAGAGTGGTGCCTCTCATCCTCCTGTTGTTCCTGTACCAGCCCCAGCTACTGTCCCGCAAGCTGATCCGCCGGGTGGTCGTGGTAGAGCTCTCAAGGAGTTCCTGCTCTTTAACCCACCAGCGTTCGATGGTCAGTCAGATCCCGAGGCAACGAGGCAATGGATTGATGCGACGGAGCGCGTATTTCTGGCGATGGAGTGCGCGGAGGACGAGAAGGTCATGTTGGCAACTTTTCAACTTCAAGGTGCAGCTTTGACATGGTGGAAGGCCAAGTGGCAAGTTGCTTTCCGTTCTCAGCCGCTTCGGCAGATTACCTGGCCAGAGTTTGTTGCTGCATTTGAACGTGCTTTCACCCCGGCTTGTCTCCAGATGGCTAAAGCGTACCAGTTTATGGAGTTGATTTAGGGTGATATGACCGTGGTGCAGTACCGTACTAAGTTTCTGGAGTTAGGTCAATATGCGCCTCTTATCCTTGCGAATGAAGCTATGAAGACGCAACATTTTTTGCGAGGATTAAGGCCCGAGTTACGATTGCCGTTGTACGCGACTCGTGTAGCTGATTTGGATGGAGCGTATCAGGCAGCCGTGACTTTAGAGATGGAGTTAACGAGATCTCGAGGGCAGCTTCCCGTTGCAGTTTTGCTGACTGTGCCGACCGTGCAGTTTCAGCAGGGTAGTCAGCCGCTTGCAGCAGGAGTTCAGTCCGTGGTTTCTGATATCGATGGTTCTTCGTCTTTTTCTAAGCCGAGTTCTTTGTGAAAGCATAAGAAGTCCAAGAAGCGGTTTGACCAGCAGGCTCCTTTAGGCACTGTGCAGCAGACGTCTTCTTTTCAACAGCGCTAAGGATCCTTTGTTAGTCAGCCGAGGTTGTGTTCGAGGTGTGGTGGAAGTCATCCGGGTGTTCCGTGTTCTCTACCGGTGGTTTGTTATGCTTGCGGTCAGCCGGGTCACATAGCGAGAGACTGTGCGCAGAGACCGAGGCCAGTACAATTTTCACAAGTTATCCAACCACAGCAGCAGTTTCAGTTTCATCTCCCTTTACCTCAGTTACCTCCGCCGTCTTAATTATCAGCAAGTGCCAACGCCTTCGCAACAGTCTTCTGCCCCTAGCCGTCAGCCGAGAGGCAGAGTTACCCACATCACGCGTGCAGAGGCTATAGCATCGAATTTGGTGGAAGGTACTGTTTTGATTTTTGGTCGTTCAGCGCATGTTCTTTTCGATTCAGGTGCTACTCATTCGTTTATTTCTGAGGATTTTCTTGCCCGAGTTGAGGAGCCGTTAGTGGAAGTGTCCTGTAACCTGCTTGTCGAGCTACCATCGGGAGATTTCATGGCTACTCTAGTGTGCCTGGAAGATTCCCCGGTTGTCGTCAGTAATCACCAGATGCCAGCCAAGTTCTATGCGCTGCAGTTGGTGGATTATGATGCTATTTTAGGCATGGATTGGCTCAAGAGGTACGGTGCCGTGGTGAACTGTAGATTGAAGTGCATCTACTTTGTACCACGGGGGAAATCGGCTTTCTATTTCCAAGGTATGATTTAAATTTTGCAGTTGCCTCCTTTCGCCTTCTGTTTAAATTTCGGGGATGAAATTTCTTTAAGGAGGGAGGGACTGTAGGGCCCGTGCTTTAACGGATTCGTAGTAGTTCGGATCTAGGCATTGTCCTGATCATTTTGACTATTTTTGCGGATTTTTAGGCGTTCGTTTGGCATTTATTAGATTTAGTTATTGATTAATTGAGTTAAAAAGGGCATATTCACGATTTTTAAAACTTATGAGGTTTATTTGCAATTAGAGTTAATTTTTCAAAAAAAATAATAATAAAACAAAAAAATTTATAACTCACACATGCCTCTCTCTCTCCCCTCACTCTCGCGATCTCTCTCTCTCTCTTTTTCTCTCTCGCGAGCGCGGCGACGATGCCCCCCTCTTCCTCGGGTTTCATGCGTGCGGGCCCCGGATCGTGGTGCAAGGGCAGTCAACGGGACCGGCTCGACGCGAGGATCGCATAGGTGCCAGCCTCGTCGTGGTTCGTCGGCCGCGGTGTCGTGTAGGTGTGAAGGATCGCCGTGGTGATTTCTCGAAGTACGTGCCGAGTTTGTCGTCGGTTCTGCGAAAAAGGTAGGGGGATGGAATCCTTACATCGCTAAGATCGCATTGGTAGCACATGCATCGCCATCCGTTGGTGTTTTCCTCGATTTCTGTGCATTTTTCCATGTTAGTGTGATTTAGCCCGGTTTTGGGAAAATCAGTGGTTTGAGCTTTATTTTGAGTTATGATTACATGTTTAGCTGTAGAAATGTTGTATGAGCATGGTAGATTAGTTTACTTTCATTTTCTGTTTGTTTCGGCCCTTCCGGGCGGTGTTTCGACCGAGACCGAACCTTACCCGCCGTCACGCCGTCAATACGGCTGATGGGAGACCGTCCATCGTTGAGCGGTCAGCTTTGGACCGTGTATCCCCTTTAGGCGGTGTGTAGTGGAGCGTTCAACCCCTCGGAACCTCTAGGAGGGGATTTCCCAACGGTCTATCCCATACCATTTATAGACTTGTGCGGTCTAACCTAGACCGTTCAACCCCGTTATGCGGCCCCACTAGGACCGTTTACTCCTTTGACCTTCAATGGCGATTCGTTGGAACGGCTTTGACCAGACCGTCCATGTCCCTTTTACGGTCTATCGTATGACCGTTTATCTGATTTATTGGCACATTAGTTCTAATTCTGTAAATTAGTTTAAATTTGTTTGGTGTTATACGGCCACAGGATGACCGTTTAATGTTTCTTAGGCGGTGAGCAAGGGACCGCCCATCTAGTTGTGCGGTGCTGATTGCATTGTTCATCTTTTCGCGTTGATTCTTGTGCGGTCAGAGCAAGACCGTTTAACCTATTGGCGCGGCCATGGGAAGACCGTTTAACTCCCTGGGCGGCCAGTGGAGGACCGTTTATGGTTAGGCGGCTGGAGCAAGACCGCCTATGTATGCAGAGTTGTGAATAGCGTGTTTTACGTGGATTCGTGCGTGGTTATGCGAGTAGGGTTGTTTCTCTCACTTTCCTTGTGATAGAGCCACTAGTCGTAGCCCTACGACGCGAGTCGACCCACCTCGGAGGGGTGGTAGGGTATCCCAATCAACGGCTTGTAAGCTAGTTTCCGTGGGCCCCCGGCTTGGCCATAGCGTCCTGCGGAGGGGGAAAACTAGCTGGAGGACCTGGTTCAGACAAGAGCCAGTGTGTGCACACGTGGTCAGAGACAGGGACTGGCACTGACGAGTGTCGCTCTGACTAGTTACTCGGTTTGGTACTGGTTTTGTTACGCCTCTCCGTGTACACTCGAGACACGTGAGTTGCAGAGGCTGCAGAGTAAGTCGTCTGGGACGTATCTAGTCTCTTCCTTCTGGTGGACTCTCTTGTTCTACGTTGCAGTAGACTTCTCCTGTCACTTGAGAGTAGTGAGTTAGATTTATTTTCAGCACAGCGTTTTATTTGAGTTTTGGCGTTTGGTAGCTGGTTAGCTGTTTATTTTTCTGCGTAGTTAGATTTACAGCTTTTTTATTAATTGCTTTAATTATGCCATTTGCATGTTTAATTGCTTTATTGCATGATGGTTGCCCTTATTTGCGCATGCATGTGTGTTAGTACGTTGTAGGGATCCGCGTGACCCCTACTGAGTCTGGCTGTGACTCACCCTTCACTCTTGCAGGTGAGCCGCCCCAGCCTCCCGCCGCTTCGTCGTCTCGACTGTTGGGTGATGGAGTCTAGCTGCCAGCGTAGTCGGTCTGTTGTTGTTCTTTTGGCCGGGGTATGCCCCGTGTAGTTGTATATTTTATTTTGGACTTGCGCTCTGTTGTAAATCTGGACTAGTGTATATATTTACCACTCTGTTATTTTAAATTGCTTCCGCATTAATATTATTTATGTTGCTAGTTTTAAAATTGCGCGTTGTAATTCCAATTCGTAATGCAATCCCTCAACAATCCTTTCTAACCCTTCAGGGGCCTCATCAGCCTCTTGGGTGGCTTCCCCAGTTCTTGGTATCGGTGTATCGATGTTATCGGTATATCGGTATCCTGAACTCTGGGTCGTCACATAGACAGACAACAGACACTGAAGCATACACGATTGGATTGCCGTGCACGCTACGCAAAGCCGACCTCGGGTAAAGTCAATAACAGACTACCCCGGAAGAGGTCACGACATGTAGAACGAGAAACCCGGGAGTCACGTGTCACGTGACGGAATCACCTCCTCACTAGAAGAACGGCCAGATGCGTCCACTGACGTCATACACTGCGTCTCAGGTATTTCCCTACGAACGCCGAGAACGATGGAGACTGAGATACTCACAAAACTGAACAAGGGACTATAGTAATGAGTGAATAGTCAAGGTCACACCCATCGGCGTTCGTCCAAAACGCCCCTAATCACGTGTGTACACACAAGCTCAATGCCTTGAGCCAGGCCTCTAGCTAGTTTTCTCCCATCAGCATGACGCTACTGCAAGGCAAGGGTGCCCACGGAAACTAGCCTACAAACCGTCTGAGTCGGGAATTACCCTCACCACCACTCCCGGGTGGGCCGACACTCGAGGTCGTCAGGCTACGACTAGTGGAGGCTCACTAGACACAGAGACTCTAAAACACGAGTGCTAAAGTATAGATAGGCTGAGCAAGCACTGTCACACGTACTACGAAGCACCAAGCAGTATACCAAACTGCCAACAGACTCAAGACAGGACAACTGGACTTGCTGACACAACGATCCTTGAGTCACAATACTCGGAGTCAAGATCGTCGCACAACGGCGGTGACCAGCCGCCAATCAGCCTAATCCTAAGCCGAGGAAAATGACACTGGATCATCAGATCCACACAACCGTATAAAATGACTCACGGAGACCTTAGGGAGCATCAAGACCCTCAACGCACCCGGACATACAAACCGAGGTAGGACAGTACCTCAAGGCATCCAGGACCACTGTCTCGAGCTATCGAGACACACACAAGGTCACTTGTCAACCATTGGGTGTCACCTGATTGACCATAACCTAAAACGACTCTAAAGCAGTACAGAAACCTAGCCAATAGCAGGGTACGCTTGGCTATCTAATAACATGGTTATAGCCCTCATAGGACATCAAAAGATGTACACGGGACAATGGGCAAACCACAAGGTCAAGCCGAAGCACTTGAAAATCAACACACCGGGAAACGACACGCAGGAGATAAGCAGAGGAACATACGTTGGCGGTCATAGAATGGGCCGCTGGAGGACTATAGCGGTCAAGGATTAGGCCGCTAAACTCAGTCAACCCTTAACCGACCTATTCAGTCAAACCACCAAAAGCGGTCTAATATAGACGCGCTACACAGACTAAGGCGGTTTAAGAATGGACCGCCACACTAACCACCCTAAAACATTGACCTAAGACAAACAGACTGTAGCGGCCTAAGAAGGGCGCGCTACAAGGAAGAAATGCACGAAGGTTGGGCCGCCAATGCCAACCGACTTAGAATCTTGACCCGGTCAAACACACCGTAGCGGTCTAAGGAAGGAGCACTACAACACGTTGATGGTCAAAGCTTGGGCCGTCAGCCCAAACCGACTTAACCCGTTGACTAATGTCAACGACACATAGCTGTCTAAGAAAGGGCTGCTAGAGCAAGTAGCGGTGGATCGTACAACAGCTAAGACTCAAACCGACTTACACTAATTCCGAGAAACGACTGAGATTTGCGCACCACTATAGGGCCACCAGTAGCAATAGGCGGTCTAAGTTTAGGCTGCCAGCCTAAACTGACCTCAACTAATCGACACACCATGGCATGTGGCGGTCAATCGTTGGGCCGCCAGAGACAAGAGACGGTCTCTGAAACGACCGCTAGCATGATACGGCGGGAAAACCATGGGAAGGGCCAGATCCAGCCGTTCCACGCCCCATTCGCGTCTAAACGCAGGGGAAACAATCCTAATCGACGAAATAACCTTCCACATGCCGGAAGGGGCACATGCAACATCTCAATCACAAGAAACGGGTGATTCCAACGAATCAACCCTAATTGGGTCACCGGGGTTCCCGGACTTGTACCGGCCCCAAATGACGACCAATCGCGATAAAAGCAGCGAATCTGGAACACTAACATGCTGGGGGTCACAATGAACTAATCTAGTCAAAAACTGTCGCCGTTTTCCGTCGAACCCGACGCACACCCCCCGAGCATGCTTTTCCCGAAACTGAACGAAACCCACTCGTACGCACACCGTTCGGCGTAAAATTGCGAGGGAATGCATAGGAGAAGTAGATGATCTGTCTCCTTACCTCCACCGACGATTCCGTGCGCCGAGGCAACTAAACCACGCCGAAATAGCTATGACGATCAAACCACGCCGGCTTTGAATCCACCAATCGGGATCGCGCCAACCACGCTCCATTCCTCGCACCATCACGCGCCACAGCAGCTCCACGTCGTCGCCACCTCACCCACGGGCCTCCTCCGTCTGCAGTCGGAGTAGAGAAGGCGAGAAGGGAGAGAACGGGAGAGAGAGGGACGCGCGTGCGGATGAGGATAGAGGAAGGAGAGAAAAGAATAAAAAGGAAAAGAAATTAAGAATTTTCCTAATTTTCGTAAATTTTGATTTTTAGGCCAAAAATCCACTAATTCAGAAAAAATACAAAAAAGTAGTCAAAACGATCCTCTCAACAAGTACATCGCAACTGTAGCGTCCTCGAGTCGATGAACTGAGAAATAAACTATCCACTGGGTTTCGTAACTTGTACGAGAGAAAAATCCCACGCGGATCGTAAAACTCAACTTAGGACACACAAAAGCGATCCGAAACTCTCCGATAAGGATCCAAAAGATCCGATAAGAATCGAAGGTATTATCGGCATAGAGTAAGATAAAGAGGGAGAGTAGAAAGAGAGGAGAGAGAATGCGAGAGAGAGAGAGGGAGGCGTAGAGGGAGAGAGTGAGAGAGAGAATTGGGATAAATGAGAGAGAAGAAGAGAGAGGGAGACGCTAGAGGAGACTTCCTCCTCCGACATCGTTATGTTCATGAATTGTAACGAGGGGTTACAATAATTATTTTTTTGTAATATTTCATTAAATGTAATGTTATGTATGTTAATATAATTTTCGTCATAATATTTTTATCACGTCACTTTTAACTCCACTTTGGTAGATGGTTAGAGTAAAGGGTGAATAAGTCAATCCAGTTAACTTAACCAGAGTTAATCCACTTCGATAAGGGGCTTTATCTAGAAGTAAATATGCGGTTTAACCTATCTTTAATCTAGTGTGTTTTGATAGGTTTTTGGTTAACTTGGTAATAAATGTTGCTAAAATATCATAAATGCCCCTCCCCTTTTACTTATCTACCCATGACGTTGAATAGTGTTTTTTATTTGTCACTTTCTCCTTTTTGAGAAATAATTTTTAGTTTTTATTTTATGTTATTTTATTTTTTCTATTTTTAAAGAAAATATTTTTTTGACCAATGGAGAGAGAAGTGGGGTTTACTTATGAAGGGAGAGGGGTAGGGAGGGGGACAGGGGGTGGGTGTTCGTTGTCTTTGTTGTGTCGAGAAGGGGGAGGACAAGGGAGGGAGAGCGAGGTCGAGAGAGAAAGAAAAAGAGGTCGATGAGGATAGGGGGTGGGGTGTTCGAGAGGTGAGAGCCGTCGCTGTCCCGGAGGTTCTCCGTTACGACCTTATTGGGTAGTCATCTCTGTCGACGTTGATGAGGGAGATGATAGGGGAGAGAGCAACGTCCAGAGAGAGAGAAAGGGAGGTCGACGAGAGTCTCTAGCGCCGTCGAGGATAGGGGGTGGGTGTTCGGGCGGTGAGAGCCGTGGCCCCCCCGGAGGTTTTATGCCGCAACCTTCTTGAGTAGTCGTCTTCGCCATCATAGAGAGAGAGAGAGAGGGAGTCCAATGAGGGTTCGTCATCTCTAGTGACGTCGAGGATAGTGGGTGGGATGTTAGGGCAGTGAGATCGAGGTTGAGAGATAGATAGAGAGGGAGGAAGGGAGGCGACGAGGGCGGCTATCCGAGGGCAAAAAGGGCAGGGTAGGTGTTATAATCTATAGGGGAGCGGGTTAACCCACCTCGCGAGGTGGGTTTAGAAAATAAGATTGAATCCACGTTAACCTTGTTTTTCGTATGATTAAGTTGCCCTGACTAACACCATGTTAAAACCGGGCTTAACGATGATTTATATGAAAAAAAAACCTCATAGAACGGTAGAACCCCACCCAAAAGAGCCGAAGTAAAATTCGTTTCCCGTCTGCCCCTCTACGTCCTCTTCATCATCTCTCTCTCTCTCTCTCCCTCTCTCCCTGATACGCCCAGTGTGAAGCTACAGGAGCTCCTGGGTTATACAACCCTCGCGTTGCGACTCCACAGCTCTTCTAATCCTCTGCGTCCCCAAACTCCCTAGTCCCCGCTGCTGGTCTGCGGTGGAGCTGCTGCTGGTCGGAGTGGCGGAGAGCACTTCGGGCCTTCCCCATGGAAGGTGATGGCGCCGGCGGAGGGGGGCCGCTGCCCCAGACGATCCCCTCCGGCGAGCAGACGGTCTGGGCCGACGTGTCCCCCCTGATCCGGGCGGCCTGCAACGGTGAGAACCTTGTGCCGGCTCTTATTCCACCCCTATTTCGCTCCTTGTGATCTCTGGTTGTTGCTGTCGATGCTGCCACTTCCTTTGTCACTGACGTCTCGCCAATTAGCTAGGCTGACATTTAGAGGTTTTTCTATTATCCGTTTTCGTCGTCTGCTTGTTGTTGTTCGCTGCAGGTGGATGGCGGCGTTTTTGTGTTTGATCAGTAGAAAGTAAGGGTATGGCACTGGCGACTGCCGGTGCATTGTGCAGTTGTGAAGTGAACTGTGTTTACAACTGTGTTATAAGCAACTCAGAAGTCATGGGGAGGTTATGGTGTTTTGTGATTCCCACTGATGGGGTGAATGATGTTTAGTCTTTTGTAACCTCTATTTGCATTTGAAGGGTCAGGAGGTAGTTTAAGAGTCAACTGTCACGGTAGTAGAGATTTGAAATTTGCTTGCAATCACCTCATAACACCCATGCATGCAGTTGGGTGAATTCATGTAGCATCCTAGTAGGAGGTGCAAAAGCAGCTCCAGAAGAATTGCATGCCTAAAAAGGTTTATACAAGAAATATTAATGGGATATTGATTTATGCATGGTACCTATTGTTTTTAGTATATTGTGCCCTAGCGTTTGTACCAAGGTGTTAAAACTTGCACAAATTGTCTTAATTCTGCCGCTTTTGAGCGGATTCAGCTGACCATGTTAAGTTCGTGCCAACTTTCCAATTCCTTGCACCATGATCAGTCCAGTTCAAGTTAACCCGCTTGCACAACAGCTAGTGACTAAATGTTCAGTGGTCAATGGCTAGTTGGGACCTTGGGGATCTACATAAACCCCCAAGGCCACTCCCAGGGCACCACAAGTGCCTTTAAGATTGTCTTCCCCTATTCTTCTTTCATGGTGTTTGGAAATGTGATCCAACACTGCATTGGCCCCTTGTATGTTCCTGCCCAATGTCCTTTGTCATGGCGCTGGAGGCAAATATCTGATCCTTACGCATGTGGCATTTTTTGCTTCTCTTGGAACTTTTTCTTGTCTCCCATCTTTCCCTCTTCCTTTTCCTCTTCCCTCCTCGTCCTGCTCCTCATCCTCTATCCTGCCTCTTCTCTCCATGTCAACATAAACTCAGGCATGTTAAAATAAGCTGATGCTACAAAGCTGCTAACAGCTAAGGGCATGTAACAATTATATCACTAATTCTAAATTGACACAGCAGCAACGTACTATGTGTAATAACAGTAATTTGTAAAATGTCAAAAGTCATTGAACCAATTTTGTGAGCAATATTATGTACTTTTAGGGGTTGTTTTGTTGCACCATGATCATGGCTATGGTAAAAATGGCTTTTGATACTTCTTGTTCCATTATGAAATACTAATTCATGGTAACCACATTGGATTTGTGATAACATCAAAGGAGTCCTTATAACCGAGATTTCTGTAAACCAACTTCTAGGTATAGTCCATAACTATGATTTTGGTTTTAATAATATGAAAAACTAAATGCTAATTCATGGAAATCATGGTTATGA
This sequence comes from Amorphophallus konjac, assembly GCA_022559845.1. Lineage (NCBI taxonomy): Eukaryota > Viridiplantae > Streptophyta > Magnoliopsida > Alismatales > Araceae > Amorphophallus > Amorphophallus konjac. The sequence continues at coordinate 22,001,582 of CM040121.1, forward strand.
TACATGCATTTGTAAAATTAGGTTGTGATCACTCCAATAGTGCACTTCATAAACTCCCATCAAATGCCCCTTAGATTATTAGTTGTTTTTTCTCGAGGCTCCGTGCTGCTGTGGCAGAGACAGTTCACGCAAATTCCATAAAACCGAGGCCACCCAGGTTCAAACCTGTGTGGTTCCCTTCCTAACCCCCTACCCATACCAACTAGGTCACAGGCCATCAGTTAGATCGTTAGCTGTTACTTCTCTAATTACTCGATTTAATGCCATAACTGTTATGACTGCCTCTCCAAGTTTTCTCTGGTCTTATCTTTCTTCCAGTCTTTTCCACTTGATGGACCATGCCTCTCTTATTTGGAGCTGCATCTGGTCTATGCTTGACATGACTAAACATTTGAAATGTTAGTCTCTTGGCCTTCTACTGGTGTCACTTCATGCTTCTAACATCCACTGTTTTATTATTGTCTCTCAAGTTTTGCTGCAACTTCACCTTATTATTCTCATTTCTTTTACATTTAACTTTTTCTCTTGCACTTTCTTCATTGTCCAACAGTCTGCCCCATGGAAAATAGTGAACCTCATAGGGCTTTCTGCCAAGCCATTTTGGTGCTTCCAAGCTTGGCATGCTTTGTTCACTTAGCTTAGTGAACTTCAATTTGTTCTTAACTGCAGCCGACCCAATGGGCCATGGGACGGGAGCGACCTCTCCACCAAAAGGTTTGGGCCGCCGAGTCCCCACTTTGATGTCCTCATCATACCCCCCGGTTGGAAAAGATTCGACCTCGAATCTTAAAGTGGGGAAGCATGATTGAGACGATCGCCGGAGGATATGGGGATGGTGGAGGGCGGTCGAAGATGAGTAGGATCTTCGGGTGTTGCTTCTCGGATATCGCGCAAAACTCGTCCCACATAACGTCCGCCTGGGGTAGCTCCAGAAGTCGGGGAAGATCGGCGGGCGGGGGTGGTGGAGTCGTTTGAATCACCATGTTGGGGATCGACGCTTCTTGTTCTTGGGTGGCTGGCTCTTTCATGATGATGGCCTGATCTTGGTTGGTGACGGTCGGGACAGGTGCCGTGACGTCTTGTGGCAATGCCCACTCAAGTTCTTGCTCTTCTTACCGATCAATCAACTCCGGGTCCGGCTCGTAGATCTCCACCGGTATAGGCTCCTCTTCGGGTGGTGACTCAATCGTCGGGACTTCTAGTTCCATTGGAGGAGGAGGCAACATATTGAGGATTGTGAAGCCCCCGGTAGATGCGGAGGATGCACTGGGCAAGTCCGCCGCTCCGGGTCGATGGTTGCATTCCTTTCGCTTAGCCAAGGCCTCCCAAGGAATATGCGAGGACTGGCTAGTGTGCTAATTTGGCACCATGCACCATCGAAGTAGGGAATCCTGTTGATCCGCGTTTCGAATTCCACAAGAACGTAATCTCCCTCACGTATAATCTGACCGGTCTTGGTTAGGCCATCAACGATGTCCTGGGAGATCCAATTCTCGGGCTCCATCTCATGGATGGATAGCACGGTGATGTAGCCATTTGGTAGGGTTGCTGTGGAGATCACTGGATGGGAACTCATATCGTCCTCTCCAGGACCCGGCTTGTAGGAACAAGCTGGGAACTTGCTCTGATACCAGTTTGGTGAGGGACGGGTACGCGCATGGGGACTCGCTAACCCGACCAGCTCGTCGTCGGCGGCTTCCGGTGCGAACCTATGTGTAGAACCTTAAGACACTACTCTCCACGCAGGGAGGGGATCACGGGGACGGGATTAATTAAACAAAATCACCCTCACGCAGGAGGGGGGAGCACGGGGAAGGGGAAATGGGCCTGCTGCCCTGTGTCTGTCCTGCAGGACAGAACCGAAGAGTTTTTGCTGTAACTTCACGCTCGGGGGTCAGATGGCGACGCCGTCGGCGCCCACGTGCTGAGGAGGGTGTGCAGACGTGCTCCTGAAGATCTGGTGGCAATCCGATGCGGCTGGGAGGCGGTGGAGGCCGAAAGAGCCGACCCGCGATAGTCTGCCCCGTAGGACAGGATCGTGCAGTTCTCTTGTCAGAGTTGGTACGGACTCCACGGATGTCGGATCGGAATGAAACCAGTTGGAGAAGAAAGAGGATAGAGGCCTTGAGGTACCCTGAAGAGTTGGTCTTCGTCTGATGATCGTGCAGGGGATTTCATCATCTCTCTGTATAAATTGGTCTAGGCAATGAAAACCCATTGCATGACTTTGTCACTTGTAATTTTATTGTTTTGAATTCTTTACTTAGTTACTTCTCCAAGTCTGCAACTCCTACACTTTTCTCTAGCCTTACTAATGCTTACACCTTTATCCGCAATGTCTTCCTTCTATAGATTACCAAGAGAAAGTAATCGGGTGTAATTCAATATGGTTGTAAAACTAGCAAAAACCATGTCTTGGTTACATTTTAAATTATAATTTTCACCCTCAATTGTCCATAGTGTTACTGCATTTAAGGGATGAATGCTGCATATTCATTTTGTAAGTTGTTCGAAAGTTTTTCCATTAGACCTATGTTTACTTGAAATGCCATTGGTGTGAAAAAAACAAACTACGTGGATGCCCCCTTCTTTTTTATTATATAAATGCAACTCTTCTTGTAGGTTTCTCTCTCACATTAGAAGACTTTCGAATGGAGATTGTGCATTGACTATTTTCTGGGGGCATACACTGTCCTCCACATCTTTTATTTATGGCATTATAAGTTTTCTGTTATTTGATTCTCTATCTTTCCAATTTTGTTGGATGTCACAGACCTTCAGGATGGGGAGCTTATTCATGGAGAGAATTTCAGTCTTTTTGCTGCCATGTCTGCCTTGGAGGTAATATGTACTTTTGATTGTACGAGTTTCTGATGCTGCAATTTAGAAGGTAGCTCCTACCATCCACCAAGTGTCCACAAGGAATGAAATTATCTTTGTGAATCCCTTTAAGCTTAGATTCCACTGGTTCTACTGCTTTAGCTTGGCACTGGGCAAGGTTTTGGGTAACTAATTGACATGACATCTACTTGCAAGTGCTGAATGATCAATATGTGAAATTAAGCATCTTGTGCAAGTAGTGCAAAGTGTTTCCTCATCATGCCTTAGAAAAGCATTTACACATCATGAGGTGAATTAAGTGTATACTGTATCATTGATGCTGGTGTCCAAGTCAAGAATATGACTTGAATGCCTCTTATTTGTATAGTTCTATTTCCAAGCCATACTACATTGGCAAGCTAGAGGGTTTTCCCCTTTTTTTTCTTTTGAGAAAATGTGGATTGTACCACCAAGTTTATAAAAATAAAGGGAGGTGATACAATGGGAGACATGAGGCCTCAAGAAGAAAAATTAAAAAAGGAAAATGGGCTTAGGAGAGGCTACACTATCCGGATATAATAGCCCTCTTTCGTTCAACTAAAGACATCTGCATCATAAATCTAAACCACTAGTAAGTAAAGGATAGAGCTCTAAGTGACTAGAGGGTTTTTTATGATCATATCATAAAATAAAATGTGTTGGATGCTCTCTGGGGTTATACTGGCTATACTCGACTACGTGAAACTTTTGTAAGGTTTTGCGAGGGACTTCTCGGATCTTTCACTTTACACATACGTGTATCCCACCTCATTTGCAGTGCAAGAAAATGGATGGGATAACTAAAGGGTGGGGGAGGGGGGTTATCTGCCCTAAACATGGAAAAAGCAGGAAAAACCAGTATGAAAATGGATGGGATAACTAGCAAGGGGTCTGCAGAGGGAGGGATTACAGTATTCGATGGGCAGTGACTAACAAGGGATTTGATCACGAGGAAGAGATTTCAAATATAGAAAAATTATTAGAAATGATGTCCATTTCTTAAACAATATAATGCAACCAAAAAAAAGAAGGGGAAAAAACATAGCGCTTGATGGGTTGATAGCAGATTGACAGAGGCAGGTGGCTTGATTATGACTGCATGCTAGTTCTGAATGTTCACAGTACCATGGTGGGTGGGGTGTAGGGAAGGGATGGTTTCCAAACCCTCGGACTCAAATGAGCTGAAAGTAATGGGGCAGGGGTGTGAAAACCACGTGCAAATTGGCTGGTCTCATGATAATCATGTGACTCACATGAACTATGGGTGTTTTTGGCTGCATGTCTTGGACATTTTAGTTCTGGGCAAGCCGGAGAGATGGAGAATCTCAAGAGATTCTTTCAAGATTGCAAAACATGGTGTCAAACCATATTCTGCTTCATCTCATTACAGAATAATTTTGAGGAGGCAGAGAGTGTTCAGATTTGAACTGCCATGGTTAAAGTGTGATGGTTTTAAAGAGATGGCAGCATAATGGTGGAAACAGGCCCCCATAGATGAATATGCCTGTGTTGGGTCTGCCAAGAAACTTAAGTGGATCAGGTTTTGTTTGAAGAGGTGTAGTAGGCAGGAGGTGGAGAATTCTGCAGTAATTAGACAAGAACTATTACATAACACTGAATGGATTGAGATTAAGAGTGACTTAGAACCACTTTCAGCAGAGAAGCACCAAATATTAAAAAAAATACTAGTGAGATTACCATGATTGGCTTATAAGAGGTGAGATCAAATGGAACAAAGGGTGAAGGAGTAAACTTATGGCTCAGAGAAGGAGATAAGACTACATCTATTTTCTGTAAAGTGGCTAGTGCTAAGAAAGGTCTTGGAGGATTGAACAAGTAAAACAAGGGGACAGATTTATAGAAGAAAGTCCAGAAGTTCAAGAGTCTTTATTAACTTTAAAAATCTTTCAAGACAATATTTGGAGATCAAGCCTACTAGATGGGTTGCTGCCAAAAATGGGAACAGTGAAGCTGACTTATAGCTTCATTCCAAGAAGTTAAGGACCCCATCTTTTGTATGGATGCTAATAACTTAATTAGTCACCATGTCCTGATGGTTTTTCACTGGGATTGTACCAGCATTTTTTGGATATTTTTAAAGGATGAATAGTGTTAGTTGGAGTTGCTTCCCAAGAATTCTTGGTCTAATGGGTTCCAAGAATAAGTGGATAGGATGGCAAGTTGCATTACAACCACAAGGTTTTCCATCCTCACTCAGAGAACACTGTGGTTACTTTTGCAGCTTAGAGAACTGAGACAAGGAGATCATAGTTCTCCACTCTTTTTCCTATTAGTTGGTCAGTTTCTCGGTTCAATTTGGAGCAGGGCAGCAGAGGTTGGTTGGTGGATGGTTTTTCATTGGGAGAGTAAATTTCCTGCTCACACACTTGCAAATTGTGAATGATAGCTTCCTCTTTAGCTCGGCTGAGGTAGAGAAAGTGAGAAATATTCAGAAGTTAAACTTTGGTTAATAGGGGCTGTTTATGTGCTGAAAATAAATGATGACAAACCAGAGGTGATTGTTGTTGGACTGAGTCAAGACAGGTTGGAGCATATTGTTGACATTCTTGGCTGCAGAAGATCAACAAAAGGCATCTCTACGTTTTCACAGTGGGCATCTTGAAAAGAGGCACCCAAAGGGTATCAAAATGAACAAATGAATCGATAGAAACTGGCAAATCATGAGTTCCATCAACAAAGGAGATTAGCTCAGGCAGGTAAGGCAGTCTTTAGAAAGTCCTCACGAATCATAAGCCACTTTTTAAAGTTTCACCTGAAACTATGGATTCAAATGTATTGCTGACGTTCTTGGCTGCAGAAGATCATCTTCTCCAATTAAGTATTTCGGTCTGTCATTCATGGATGGAGTAATTAGGGTGACAGATCGGGATCAGGTTATTAAAAACTATGTTGGAAGACTTGAAGGTGGGAAGTTGGTAGGAAGACAACTTCCAACAGCTGATAGAGACAAGGCATTCTTCAATATTGGGCAGACTCGGTGTGTTTGTTCTGTACAGTTCATAAGGGAAACATGGACCATCTTTCTGTGGCTGTGGTGCCATTGATGTGTTCAGCAGGTTATCCTATGCGGAATGCTAAATACTACACGGAGGAATCCTAACTATAATCATGAACTTTTGAGGTGGTGTGGTACAGCTTGTCCCAGTAGGTCGCTTAGTAATGACTGGTCAATTTGCTTGCAGCAGTGCTGTGGGCTATTTGGCTTGAAAGAAACTAAAGGAAATTCTTCAAGTTTTTTAACAGATCTTTTGATATCCTGAGAAGATGGACGGAAGATTGGTACTTTTTTTTAAAAAAAAAGGGTGGATGGTACCACAATTATATTAAATGTAAAAAGGTAAAAGGGATGTACAAGTATAAGTGATCAGCTCCCAAAAAATCCCTATACAAAAAATTCCACACCAAGGCGGTGTACCACTCTCTACCCCCCCAACAAAAAGAAAATGGGGGAGCTATGTGACCCCACTTTACATGAATGTTCGGCCCACTCTCTCACTCTCTTACAGATAAATGAGACAAGCCTTATCATTATCTCTTGCTTCCCCTTTGAAGATTTTGTTGTTTCTAGTTCCCTACAATGTTCATAATCTAGCATGAAGGATAAGTCAGCAGGTGAGTCTATCCTCCTTTAGGTTCCACTTCGTGTGCCAATTGACAAGAAGTTGGTGTACACTCTCATATGGGCCAATGGTATAATGGATCCTATCAACAATCTTGACCCATATCTCCCTGGTGTAAGAGCATCCTGTAAATATGTGGTTTAAATTTTCCTCCACCTCTCCACATAAACAGCACAAGGGACCATTCTCTTTCTAGCTTTTTTAGACGGAGAAGATCTGGGTATGGAGTATCGTTACGGGGTGAACCGCTCCTCTACGAGGGGCCGTGACCCTTGCCGGAGAGGAGGGGGAGGCGGAGGTAGATCATTCGTGCCGGGGCAGGCGCAAGTTCCCTTCTGCTACCATTGCGGGTAGAGGGGGCATGTGCAGCAGTCCTACAGGCTACAGGGCACCGGCATGACTTGCCATCTTTTACGAGATGTCCGAGATCTCTGTCTCTCCAAAGTTCGCGAGAAATGAAGCCCCCGAGACCGAGACCTTCTCTCCTCCACCCCTCGGTTTCCTCCTCCCTCTCTCCCTGCCTCTCTCTACCTCGGCCCTCCTTGAGCTCTCTCTCTGTCTCTCCCTCTCCCCCGAACTCTCTCTCTCTCGTCGTTTCTCTCTCTCTCTCTCTCTCTCTCTCTCTCCCCTCGTTTCATGGATGGCAGTTTCAGCCGAAACCGATACGTTTTGGCCGAAACGTATTGGTTTCGGACCCGGACGATCCGAAACCATACGCCCGAAATCGGACGTCAACTCCCCTCTTAAAAAATATTATTTTATTATGTTTCGGGCTGAAACCGAAGTCGAAACCGATACTATTTTGGTTTCAGACCCGGCTGAAATTGGGTCCGAAACTGATTGTCATCCTTGCCTCGTTTCCCCCTTCTCTCTATCTGAGAGAGAGGGAGACAGAGAGGGGGGAAGACAAAGATACATGTACCATTTTTGATGTATTCTTCAGTTTGTGATTCATGTACCATTTTATATATATCTTTTTGGTGTAACTTTTGATGTATATTAACATTGGTGCATGTGAATGAATTTGTAATTGTTATCATTACTCTTTATTTTGTAAAATTGAGTTGTCAATTTGAAAAACATGCTTGTGAAATTGAGTGGTTAGTTAGAAAAATAGCATTTTCTTAGAAGTAGGCTACATATATGACAAAAATTTTCGAAATCACCGAACCCGATCTCTCAAGATTTTTTCGAAATCTCTCTGAGATCTCTTCTCTTCCGCCTTTTCGAGACGGAAAATCTTGGGCACTGGTAGGTAGTAGATCAGGGACGAGGAGCTCAGTCGTATTCAGCTATCGTCAAGCTTGGTCAGATAGGGGAGCCTAATCCAGATCGGAGAGACCTGGGACCTCGGAGGGATAGCATCGGAGAGCATAGCCGGCTGACTGGACTGGCTCGGTCGTTGCGTGAGTTTGTCTCCTTTCCAAGGGGCGATGGAACCGGACAAGGCGAAAGGGTTGCTGGACGATCGTTGGTGGGTGAGAGTCCCGTGGCATGTCCGAAAAATCCACAAGAAAGGACTCTCGACCATCGTGGCTTTGGCTGATGGAGCTAAGGGGATGGCGGAGTTTGGAGTTCTTGCATTTGAGGGATCCATTCTTGGAGCTCAGATCTGGAACACGAAAAGAGGAATCTTTTCCACCCTAAGAATGCCCTTGAGATGGGTCAGGTTAGTGGGGATCTCGCTGTGGCTGTGTGACGAAGTTGGCATAGGCTTTTTGGTAAACTCCTTTGGGAGGGTGGAGGCCGGTTCGCTGCATATGGTGGCTGAAGGGAGGGTGAATGTAGCGGAGGTTCTCATCATGGCTCCGGCAACCATGGTGGCACTATCGGCCATCGTCTTTGCCATCGGAGGGGATGACCTCATTGTCAGAGTGGTGGTTGGATTGGTGGAGCAGGGTGCGTGGCGGCCGTCGCATCTAAGCCTAGGGCAACCCTTTCCCCGGCTAGAGGTGGAAGAAGCACAAGAGGCGGGCAATTTGAATTCAAACTGGCATGCCTCCGACATTAGGCCGAAGTTTGGCCCTGTTCGGGTGGGCCTGGAGGAGTTTAGAATGGGCTTAAGAGGCCTAGGAGTGCTTGGAGGTGTTGGATCGAATGGGGTTTTTGGCCCACACCCACGAGACCGGGAACCTATCTCGGTAACCCAGAACTTACCTGGCTCTGGGTACTATGGGCTATCGGGTCCGCAGCGACCCGGTATGAGTCGCCCTTGCCACCCAATAGGGTTGGCAACTTAGGCGGTCCCTATCTCGGTGGCGGAGGGCTATTCCTACGATCTGTCTTCGGTGAGAACTTCTCTGGCTATGACCAAGACGTGCAACCCTATCGGCCGGCCTTCCCGGCGGCCGGAGAAGTGTCCGCTGGCCCCCTAGCGGCGACATTTTCAGGTGGACATGCTCCTTATTGGGCGGCGGTGGGGTCTTCAAGAGGGCTGTCCACGGCGAGGGCCTCTTCGGCGATAGCGATTAAGGCGACATACGCTTCGGCGGTGTACAACGGAGTACCTCCACAACCCGACATAGGGAGCGATGGCGCGATCCCGTTGGCTCAGTTTTGCTCAATCGGGTTGGCCACCATCTCTGCATGGCCGCAAAGTGTGATGGATACAATTAGGGTCTGGGAGGAGGTCTAGGAGGTGCAGGTGTTAGATGGTGATCTGCAGGAGGTTGGCCCTTTGCAGATCATGCTGTCCTCGGGACTTTTACCCCACCTAGTACCGCTGGAGTCGGGTAGGGGCGAAGGTTCGTAGTTGAAGGACATCTTTAGGAAGATCAGGGCAGTGATATAGGCCGAAGGGGAGATGGTGACTGTGGCGACGCTTGGTGCTTCCCTGTAGTCTTCACCGGCACAGGAAGAAGAGGATGTCTCGGGAAGATTAGGGTCAGAAGAGGGGGTTTCCAAAGAGGAGCAGGGAGAGGACAGTAGTAGACTGCCCAAGGAGGAGATGAGGGAGCTGATGAGGGTGGTGGAAAAGGTGACGAAGTCACACATGAGGGAGTTGGTGGACAAGATGGGAGTCTCGTTCGAGGGGATAGAGAAGGATGTTAGGGGGATATTTATCAGGCTTTAGAAGAGGTGGCAAGCCCCTTTAGCGAGGGAGGCGAAGTTGGGGAAATCACATAAGAGGGCTGGGAGGGAGAAGGTGGATAGCGAGGAGGAGGGGGGGGAGCAAGAGGTGGGGGAGAGAGACTCTGTTTGAGCCTAATGAGGATACTTTTATGGAATGTGAGGGGGTTAGGAGGGGGTGAGAAGGGGAGGGGGCTGAAGGAATTTGTTAGAAGATGCAATATAAATGTCCTGTGTCTCCAAGAGACCAAATGTGAAGGTGACGGGGAGGGGTACATGAGGGAGTTTGGGAGTGGCAGGCTTTCGAAAGGGGTTGCATCCTTGGAAGAGGGGAGGGCATGAGGTATTATGATCCTGTGGAACCCTTTTGAGGTGGAGGAAGTAGAGGCAGATATGAAGGTTGGCAGGGGGGCTATCTCCCTCCATGTTCGTTGCATGAGGGATGGCTTCTCATGGGATTTTATGGGAGTATCTGGCCCCTAGTCCAGAGAGGAGAAGGCCGCTTGGGAGGATCTGCTTGTATATCATCGTACCTCGGGCTAGCCATGGTGTGTGGGAGGTGATTTTTATGAAGTGATAGCAGCTTCGCAGAGGACGGGGGCCACCCCCCACATGGGGGAGACGGAGGATTTATGTGATTTCATAGAAGAGGCAGCCCTCATCGGCATTGGACTGGTGAATGCTCAATTCACCTGGTCCAACTTGAGGACTTCACCGGCTTGTTCCAGGCTTGACATGTTTTTGGTTTCAGTGGATTGGGAGGATCACTTCTTGCATGAGCAGGCTTGCTGTTTAGCTATACCGATTTTGGACCATATACCCATCATTTTGAAGACTAGTCGAGGCCAACCTAGATGGTAGGCTTTCAGATTTGAGAGGTTTTGGTTCAGGGAGGATGACTTCATGGATACTGTTAGGAGGGCTTGGAGTGTGCAGAGGCAGACAAATTCTTTTATGGCTACCTTGGTTGGTAAACTGAACCATGTGGCACAAGTTCTCAAATGGTGGGGTGCTGATAAAGCCCTACCTGGCAAGATGGCTAAAGATAGGATCCTTCAACAGTTGGCAGGTTTTGACGGCTTGGAGGAGGCAGGTTTACTAGATGACTTTGACAGAGCGTGCAGGGATACCTTGAAGACCAAATTTGAAGAGGTCTTTTTGAGGGAGAAGATTTATTGGAAGCAGAGATCGAGGGAGAAATGGATCAAAGAAGGAGATATGAACACTAAGTACTTTCAGAGGATTGCTTCAGAGAGAAGGAGATCAATCACATTGCTTTCATCAAGGTTGGTGTGTAGATTTTTTCATAGGGAGGAGGACATTAGGAGTTGTGCTATGGAGTTTTATTCCAAACTTTTTACAAAGGTGCAAAAGACCGGCCTGGCATTGCAGATGACTTACTTCCCCAACTCTTTCCAGTTGAGTGTGAGGCCCTCTCTAGCCCTTTCCTAGAGAAAGATATTAGACAGGCAATTTTTTCACTTGTAGGTGAGAAAGCTCCATGCCCAAATGGTTTCTCGATGGTCTTCTTCTAGAAGTGTTGGGAGATTGTCAAGGAGGATCTGATTCTGGCTCTAGGGGGGTTCTATGAGGGTAGGGCACACTTGAGGGGTATCAATAAAACCCTCTTGGTCCTTATCCCTAAGAAACAAGGGGCTCAGGATTTTGGGGACTTTAGACTCATTAGCTTGCTGAATAGTATTTACAACATCATCACTAAGTTGTTGGCAAGAAGACTAGATGGGGTGATTGACAAAGTGGTTAGTGGTCATTAAGGGGGATTTATCAAGGGAAGACACATTCAAGAGAATTTCCTTGTGGCTCATGAGTGCCTGCATGCAATGAATACTCAGGGGAAGAGGGGAGTGGTTTTTGAAGTTGGACTTTGAGGAGACTTTTGACAGTGTTAGTTGGGAGTGCCTTCTGTAGATTCTAGCCAAGATGGGTTTTGGCCAGAGATGGATGGGGTGGATTTAGTCATGTTTCTCTTCAACCTCCTTTTCGATGTTCGTGAATGGGTAGCCCTCTCCTTCTTTTCTTAGTGACAGAGGTCTCCACCATGGGGACCTTATGTCATTTCTCCTTTTTATCCTTGTTGGTTAGGTTGTGAGCAGGTGTTGGTTGAGGGCTGAGAGTGCAGGTATCATTAGAGGCTTCCAGGCTAGGTATCATAGTGTGAGCATTAGTCACCTTCATTGGGCGACACCATCCTGTTCATAGCAGAAGAGGAGAGACAATTTTGTTGATATCAGGCTGATGCTCGAGATACTACAGGAGGTTAGTGGGCTGAAGATGAACTACAACAAGAGTATTATAGCTAGAAACCTGGATGTGAGGCCACTCAGGAAAGCGACATTCATTTTGGAATGTTAGATCAGAGACTTTTATCTCTCTTATTTTGGCCTCCCTGTCTCTCAGGACCCTCTACTGCAGGGACTAGCAAGGTATAGTATGGAGGTGTGAGTCCATGCTTGTTGGGTGGAAGGCAAGGCTCTTCTCCTATGAGGGAAGAGCGGTCTTATGTTAATCAGTGTTGGACATCCTTCCTATCTACTACATCTCTATTTTCAGGATCCTCAAATCCGTGGCTAAGAAGTTGGGCTCCATCCAAGCAAGATTCTTCTAGCATGGCAGCAATGATAGTGGGAGGGGCTGGCATGACATTTTTTAGGACAGAGTTTGCAGAAGCAAAGAGGTACGAGAAGGGTTTCAAGAACATTAGAGATTTTCACTTGGCTCTTCTTTGTAGATAGATGTGGAGACTTGGAGTGGAAGACAGTGAGTTATGGCGTCAGATTATCAGGCAGGGATATTATAGTAGATCTAAATTGTGGGATTTGACACCACCATCTTTGCACAATGTCTCGCCGATTTGGAGAGGTATCAACTTTGTAGTGATTTTATCAAACCCAATGTTCGGGTTAAATTAGGAGACATGTTGAGGAGCAGGTTCTAGAGGGACAGGTGGTGTGGAGACTTCACTCTTGAGCAGGTCTTTTCTAGGCTCTTTGCTATTGCGGCTTCACCTTTGGCTTTGGTGGCTTACTCATATGACAGTCAACTCTCCTGTGGTACCTAGTCGCCTACCTTCAGGAGGAACCCTAGGCATGAGGAGATGGAGCAACTGGGAGCTTGCTATCTTTGCTCACTCAGTTCAGGCTGGTGGACAGTACAACAGATAGGTGAGTGTGGAGATGAGATAAGGAAGAAGATTTTTCAGTCAAATCGATGTTCTCCCTTATCTTAGATGGGGGTGTGCGCCACCGTTTTGCTCCACAGGTTTGGAACCCCAAGAGCTCGTTGAAGGTCAAGTTATTGATATGGAGGATTTCTCATGGCCGACTGCCCACTCGTGATAGGATTGCACCATTTTGTCAGGACAATACCACTTTGTGTTTGTTGTGTGGAGAGATGGATGAGTACTTCGACCATCTCTTTACAAGTTGTTCCTTTGCTTAGAAGGTATGACAGCGGCTTGGTAGCAGGATCCATCTTTCCTTGGTCGGTATGAGAGTGTGCAGCAACTACTCCTCAAATGCCACAAGAGCTGGGTCCTCAAAGGGGATAGATTCATCTGGTGGATCATCCTTCATGCGACCTTGTGGACCCTTTGGAGCTAAATGAACAAGAGGATTTTTAGAGGGGAAGCAAGAGTGGAGGAGATTGTCTCTTTTGTTTGTGAGAGTGTGTGTGAGTGAGCTAAACATCTTTGTAGAGTGGAGTCCCACAACTCCTTACTTTTTTCTTTGTTGGGGAATAGACAATGGTCTACCCTCTTGGCAGAGTCGTTTGTACGGGGATTCTTTTGAGAGCTAAAAGTTTACACTTGTAAATCCCTTTTTTCATTTAATACAATAGTGGTACTATCCACTTTTCAGAAAAAAAAAACACAGAAGGTGGGTATATCATGTAGGAAAAGGGCAATCCAATCACATGTGGACAGCTGGCCATGTGATATCCACCATATCAACAACTTTGTTTTTAGCGGGATCTTTGGGGTCCAAATATGTGGTCCAAATTGGTGGCGTATTCCCCTAACGGATATGAATGAGTATGTAGACTTGACTGAGAAACAACCCTCCTCCTCCCATCTCTACCACTACCTATCGGTTGTGCTATCCACCAGAGAGTAGTCTCGGAGAGAAAGGAGTTCCTCTAGTTGATATATCTCCTCGGGCATAAGATTCCTCCTGAAAGTGGGTGTCCATCCAAGGAGTTGTGTGTCAAAAGTGTGAGCCACCATTGTTGTGGGTGCAATCGAAATCGCAAAAAGCTTCAGGATGGTTTTCTCCAGGGTGAAGTCCCTTCACCATCTGTCATTCCAAAACATGCACCTTTGTCTATTGTCCAGTTTGACCCGGACAATTGATTTTTTGATGTCAACACACTAACACATGCCTTTCCAAATGGGCGAGACATTGTGTAGAGATGTCGGTGATAAGCTTTGATCTCTAGCCCTATTATAGTACCTTTGCCTGATAGGTTGCAACCATAGTCGCCGCTGTCCTCAGCTCCCAGCCTCGACAACCATTTGCATGGTGATGCCAGGTTGAAATCTTTGATGTTCTTGATGCCCACTCCTATGCCCTTGCTCTTGCAAACTCTACCCCATGAGATGTCATGCCAGCCCCTGCAATTCTCTCCACTGTCATGTTAGAAGAATCTTGTTTGAATGGACTCTAGCTTCTTGGCTACTAGTTTTTGGATTCTAAAAATGGTGAGGTAGTATATAGGAAGGCTGTTGAGCACTGACCTGCATAGCACCATTCTCCCCCTTTATGAGAGGAGGCTCACCTTCCAATATGCTAATCTAGACTTATACCTCTGCACCACCGCTTGCCAATTACTATAATGTAAGGCCTTTGGGGATAGTGGCAGGCCCAGATAGGAGAAAGGAAAGTCTCTTATCTGACAACTCAATAGGTTGCTCTCTTGAGGGACCTCTTCTCCATGTTAACCCCAGCTATTTGGCTTTTACTAAAATTCACTTTGAGTCCACTGATTTCCTGCAACAGCTCCAACATCAACTTGGCGACATACAGCTGGTTGTCGTCATCTACTAAGAAAAGAATGTTATCATCAGCATCCTGCACATGGCTTATGTTAACACTATGGTGCCCCACTTGGAAGCCTCTGATTAGTCCTGCTGATTCAGCCCTTATCCACATCTTGTTCAATATCTCTGCCACTAGAACAAACAAGAGGGGGGCATAGGATCGCCTTGGCAGAGTCTTTTGACACTGTGGAAAGAAGTAGTGGGATGCCCATTGACCAGGACTGCAAAAGAGGCCGATGAGATATATGATCGGATCCACCCAATCCACCTCTAATCAAAGCCCATCTTGGCCAGGGTCTCCAACATGCATTGCCAATTAACCATGTCGTACACCTTAAAATCTAGCTTTAGTACCTTCCTCCCCATTCCCCCCTCCTTTGTGTCTTTATGGCATACAAGCACTCATGACTAACAAGGAAGTTTTATTTGTGTCTTCCCCTGATGAAGGCCCCATGATGTCCACTAACCACTTTGCCTATCACCTTGTGAAGTCTTATGGCCATTAGCTTGGTGATAATCTTGTATGTACTAAGCAAAGTGATGGATCTATAATCCATAAAGCCCTATGCACTTTGTTCCTTTGGGAGGAGGACCAAGAGGGTTTTGTTGATGATTCTCAATTGAGTCCTACCCTCCTGAAACTCTCCTAGTGCTTGGAATAGGCCCTTCTTGATTGTCTCAGCACTTCTTGAAGAAAATCATAAGAAAGTCATCTGGACCCGATGCTTTGTCATATGCAAGGGAAAACACTGCCTGTCTGATCTCCTTCTCTGTGAAGGGGTTGGGAAGAGCCACACTCTCTGCAGTAGATTGCTGAGGAAGTAGGCCATCTACAATCGCAGGTCTATACGTCTGATCTTCAAGGAAAAATTTAGAATAGAAGTCCTTGGCACACACCCTAATCTCCTCCTTCCTTGTGAAGGTCTGCTCCCCAACCTTGATGGAAGTTATTTGGTTAATTCTCCTTCTCCCAAAGCAATCTTATGAAAGTAAGCAATATTCTTGTTGCCTTCCTTGAGCCACTTCTCCCTTGATCTCTGCTTCCAATAGATCTCTTCTCATGAGTATCTCATCAAACTCTGGTCTAAGTGTATCCCTGCACAACCTGTTAGATCCATCCAGTAGCCCAACCTCTTCCAAGCAATCTAGACCCTCCAGTTGTTGCAGAATTCTATCTTTTGCCAGTCTGCCAGTTAGGGTTTTGTCAACAACCCAACCTTTAAGCACTTGGCCAAGTGCTTAAGTTTACCAACCAGTGTGGCCATGGCAGAGTGTTGATGCCTCTATACATTCCAAGCCCTCCTGATTGTCTTCATGAAATCTGCCTCCCTAAATCAGAATCTTTCAAACCTAAAAACTTGTCTCATCTCTTGCCTGTGGCTGGTATTCAGTAAAATGCGTTTGAGATCCGATATCGGCCTAGCCAAACAAGATGCTTGCACATGGGGTAAGGAACCTGTTCAACCTGAAGCATGCAGGTGCCACCCTCATATTGGACCATGTGAACTGAGCATTCACTAGGCCACTGTCAATCAAACTAGTCTCGTCTATGAAATCACAGAAGTCCTTCATCGCCCCAGTGTAGAGGTTGTCCCTTGTCTGCTCTCAAGCCGTTATAATTGCATTGAAGTCACCACCCACACACCAAGACCGACCTGAGCTTTGATGTAGGAGTAGCTCATCCCATTGTAATATCTTTCCTTCCCTAGTTTGGGTGCCATAAATCTCTGAGAAGCCCCACAAGAAGCCATCTCTCACGTTGCAGAAGTGAAGGAAGATAGCCCCATGACTGACCCTTCTATCCACCTCTACCTCCTTCACCTTGAACTGGTTCCACAGAATCATGTTATCTCCTGCCCTCCCCTTTGTCGGGGAGGCCACCCCTCTAGTAAGTCTGGCTTCCCCAATCTCCCTCATGATGGATTCCCCTTCCCCATCACATTTAATCTCTTGAAGGCACAAGATGCCAATCTTGCATCTTCTTATCAACTTCTTCACCGCCCTCCTCTTCTCGTCCCACTGATCTCCCTCACATTCCATAAGGCAATCCTCATAAGGGCAAGGTTATGTTCCTCCTCTCCTCTCCCTCCTTGCTTCCCTAATTGCCCTCTTCTGTGATTTCCCCCCCTTCACCTCCCGGGCCATACTAATCAGCCACCTCTTCTGGACCTTGATGAAAACCATCCTTAGGTCCCTCTCCACCTCCCAAAAGAGACCCTCAACTTGTCCACCAACTCCCTCATCTTCTCCTCCACCCTCATCAGCTCCTTCACCTCCTCCATTCCCAACTTGCCTCTCTCTTCAGCTCCCTCTCCTTCAAAGTAACCCTCCTCCAACCCTGTCGCCTTTCTGGGTGTGTCCGGGACAGTTTCCTCGTCTTCAAGTGGTAACGTCTCCCCCTTTGCATTCAACAACACTCCATTCCCCTGCTCCCCCCTTGCTGTTGACGGACTGCTGTCCTGTGTCCAGCCTGTCACACTTGGCAACTCACCCCTGAGTAGTGCCACCACATTCCTCTCTACGTCGGCCTCCGGGTGTATTGCAACACCCCTGCTCGCCTCCAGCATTAGCACGTGTGACAACAGGCTAGATGGCATGACGACCCGGAGTGGATTGTCCCCTTGGGATCCCTGCTGGTCCTCCATCTTCCGGAGAGGATGGACTGTTCCAGTGGTCGCTGGCTCCTTCTGGGCCGCCCTTTATAGGCCTTCTGCGAAGCTTGGCCCCTCCTCAACCTGTTGCAGAAGGTTGTTGAAGACCAATGGAGGCACGCTAGCATTGTCGGGGCCTATCTGCGGGGACGATGCTGCCATGGCTGGCCGGCTGGATGCCCTCTTTGCTGCCTGCTTTTTCCCTGAAGCTTTTGTAACCACCGCTAGTGAAGACGCCTTCTGGATCGGTGTCGGGGTGGCTGCAGGCATTGCCTGTCGGTGGTTGGAACCTCCCACACCCCCCTGCCTGTGGTGCGTTCAGGCGGTGTCTGAAAGGGTTGTTATTGGGTGGCAAGGATGAGGCTTGTCGGTTCTAGGTGAACTGAGACGACTGTCGGGTTCCGATCCAGGTAAGTTGTTGTGCTTGCTTTCTTGACCCGACCTGTCCTTTGTTCCCATTGAGCTGGGCGATAGGCCCATTAGCCCAACTGGCACAGCTACTTCCCCTTGGAAAGGGCCCTGGACCGGTGCCATTCCAGTTGGACACGACGGCCTGCAACTCGTCCTCGCCAGACCTGTCACTTCAAAATTTGAATGGAGGGGTGTGGTATTGTCATGTACCCCGAGCCCCCCTCCGTCATCCTCTTCGCGATTAGGTGGTGGTTACCCTAACATCTTTCCTTGCCAGCCACCCTCGAGCACCGACAGTGTCGGCTGCTGCTGTTCCGGTCGGGTGATGAGAGTTGCATAGGGAAGATCTCGCTGGCGAGGTTGATGGTGATGATGGCAGGCACCTCCTGTGGTCCGCTCACCCCAGCTTCCACGGTCGTGAGCTCTCCCCCGTCCTTGAGACTCACGGAACCCGACTCCAGCTTTTCGAAGCGGCAGATGAGTGTCAACACGCCCATCTCATTGCAGAGGATGAGGGGCACCCCGACTAACCACACCTTGGTTCGTCCGTCATTGGGGTTGGGGAAGGTCCCCATCTGAAGGGACCACCTTCTCAGACAAAACAGGGCTCCTTACGCCACTACGGATCCCATCTTCGCCCATGCTTCCACCTCCTCACTCCGGTTCACTGTCAAAAATTGTTTATTCCCCATCTGAACCACCTCCCATCCGTCTCCCCTGTTTGTCCCGCCGTCCATCGCTGCCTTCACCGGTGCCGCATTGGCTTCCCCCTCCACCCAAACCACCCTCAAACATCTTCTTACCCATTGTAGCCTTCCCTGCACCACCTCCGGTGGCAATGGGTCCACCTCCGCACATGACCTACCTCCCTACACCTACAGCTTGTGGCTTGGGTTGCTCTGTACAACCTCCGCAAACGACCGGCTGGGGTGGACCAGGCCTCCGTACCTCGCCGTCGGGGCTCTACAGTATCATTGCAGGTGACCCGACCTCCACACCTGTAGCAGCACCCCCCCCGGCTCATCCTGAGGGGGATCCCTGTCCCCGTGAGCCTCCCAGTCGTGCTCCGGCGGGACGTGTCCCCGAGGGGCACCCGGTTCGCACCGGAGGCACACTCGGGGGTCTTCCCTGCGGCATGCCCTTCTTCAGAGTTTCTCTCTCTAGGAAAGGGCTAGAGAGATAAATGTGTATTGTTCTAGTAAACTAAAAAGGGAAGAAGAAAAGTGGATAAGGAAGATTGGTACTTGACAGGGGAAATTGTACAAGCGAAAGGATTGCTCATTCATAGGCCCAAACCTTGGAGGAATTACATCTCTTGATGGATGGATCACCTCTCCTCTACTTCCTCAGCAGAATGGATTGATTTCCTGTCCGCTGTGTTTCCTTTTTTTTTTCTTTTGAGTATTGTTATGATTGGGGGGTGTTGACTATTTTACCATAATTTTTCTGCACACCAGTGCGGGTTTTGGGGGTCTGATCAATCCCATTCGTGTTGTAATTTTCAGTTTTTTAATGAGTTGTGACCTTTTTTGGCTACTTTCCCTAAAAGAAAACCACCATGAATGAGAAACCTTATGATCATCATACATATCATGTACTTCCATCTTGTTTTATCTTCTGTTTCTGCATCTCTTTCTGGAGCCTTTGGCCTAGATTCAGCATCCTAGGTTTTATGGCATTTAGCAAAAATGCTTTGCCATCTTGGAGGTGTACTTGAAAATCATTTTTGTTGCCAAAAAAAATTCTATAGGAAATGAGCATGTTCATCTGAGTACATCTCTGTGTCTTTCCACTTTAGCTTAGTTTTAACTTATTTACATCAGTTCTTATTTTGATTGTCATCCATTTGGTATTTTTGATATTATTTGTTGCTATGATTTTGCACATGTCATATTTACTTCACTATTACCACTGTTTTGTTGGGATGACGGTGATGATTTACTTCAAACATTCATAAGTTAAAAAGTATTCACGATGTTCACTTTTTAACCATTATGGCTACTTTTAGCCTGTCGTCTACTCAGGACATCATTTTTTTTATAGTTCGCTTGACATGGTATATTTGTATTTTTTAGATAATGGACCCAAAAATGGATTCAGGAATGGAAAAATGTGGATATCATTCTCTTGAAGAAGCAATTGAGGATGGAGCTGCACCTCTTCCTCTCAGTTCAGATAGAACTCTCGATGTCCAACGCTGCATTGATGTCATGGATCACCTGTTAGCATGTGAGGTAATGCCCATATGATTTGTCAGTGTTATGTTTAATGAGATTTTCAAAATTTAACGTGATTTATATTTTCAGGCAACGTGGCACAAGGGCCATTCACTGGCACAGACAGTCTTTTCGTGTATATATCTTCTGAGAATTGAAAGAACGTCTTCACATGCATTATTACATTCCTATTGTAGAATCATTCAGGCCACCTGCAATTTGGTTGTGTCAGCTGTTTCAGATTCACGTACACACGAGGTAAATGTGAACTTCCTTGTGGCATACAATATGACACTGGCCTATCTTGACGTCAAATGGCAGTTTACACACAACCCCCCACCCCCCACGATATGGTTATCTGATAAGCCACTATTTTGATATGATGAACCTTGTTGCCATGGTTAAAACTTGATCTGACTTATGCCTTACAAGTTGGTTCTCACATTGCTTGCATGTGAGGGCTGCTTAGGACCATATCATGTGGAATTGGCCCCTATCTGAACTGATATCCATCTTAATAATGTACATGTTTCGCTGTCACAAAGCAGTAACCAACAAAGTAGGTATTTTTTCTATGAAATTATAGAAGTTCATACCAAGGTTAGCCAGCTCGGCAGGCCAAACAGACTCAGTCCGGCCCAGATATGAGCCGGATTGGTCTGACCTGGCCTAAGAAATATAATTGCGTACATTATTATAAATGCCTAAGGGGTCTTCACAAATTGGGTGATTCAGCGTATATCTGGGTTTGGTCCAGCCCAAATATGATCCAACTTGTACGAGTCGGACTGGGTGGGTCTGAGACAGTGAACCATGTTCATACCTGGGACATCAATAAGTTTTCTCCTGCCAGGCATCCATACTGTTGATATTTGTACGGCAAAATCATGGTTTACTCCACAAGTGTCAGGGTCAGTCTGGGAAGCAGGGAGAAGTGTAGATTCTGGAAGGACAGATGGAGTGGGCAGTTTTCCTTGGAGACATCCTTTCCTAAGCTTTTTGCAGTGTCAGTAGCTCCATTGGCATCAGTCTCTTAAACCTTTGATCTCTAACTATCTGGTGGAACTTGGGCGCTGACATTCAGGAGGAATCTCAGGCCAGAGGAGATGGGCCAGCTAGAAGGTTTACTTTCTTTCCTTCTTGACCACGCTTCACAACCACACAGAGAAGACCGCTGGTGGTGGAGGTGGGAGGAGGAGGGACCATTCTCAGTTAGAGCAAGTTACACCTTCATTTCAGATGAAGGAGTGTGCCATAGTCTCACTTCTCAGATTTGGACTCCCAGAAGCACATTGAAAGTGAAGTTGTTGATTTGGAGGATCTCCCATGGGAGGTTGCTGACTTGTGATAGGCTTGCTCCCTTTCCGTAGAATCTACCCATCCTTTGCTGCTTGTGTGGAGAAGAGGATAAGACTTTGAATCACCTTTTTGTTGGCTGCTTCTACTCGCAACATGTGTGGGAAGAGATTGCGAGAAGGACTCACGAGGCCATTGTTCTGCATAGGAATGCGCATCAGCTGATTAGGCAAATGGGGTGGAAGTTGGAACCAAAAAGGGGATAGTTTTACTTGGTGGATCATTCTTCACGCCACACTCTGGGCATTATGGGGAGAAAGGAGCAACAGAATCTTCAGAAGGGAAGCCAAAGCGGTGGATAGACTGGTTCATTTGTGAAAGAATAAGAGAGTGGGCGAATCTTCTTTGTAATGTAAATTCACAAAATTCTTCCTTTTTTGTTTTGTTGGGGGGTTAGAGCGGCCCACACTGTCTTGGTGTGGACTGTCCTTTCTTTTGGCTGTATAGGGAATTTTTGGGAACTCATTGGCATTACTTGTACATCCCTCTTTTCATTTTAATGCGATTGTGGTACTACCACTTTACAAAAAAAAGGTCTTGGTTTACTGACTTGGACTCACTCATGACAACCGAAACAAGCTGGATTATGTGGAGCCTGCTGTCTCACAAGAGCTGTCTCAGTTTTCAAGGGTTTGATACCTGATTTGCACGTGGACTGGCTGATTGTGTAAATATCAGGGTTTCAGAATAGACTTTTAGGCATTGGAACAAAGTGGGTCTTGTCTCTATTTAGCCGGTGGTCAGTACAATCCAAATGTATTTTTTATCCTTTTCTCAGTCCAATACTGAGACAGCCAACCTAGGGTGATGTTGCTTTGAAGGAAAAAATTGATAATTTTCTCTAAAAGTAAATTTAGTTTACCACTGCAAATTTGATGGATGATGAATCCTTGACGTTTCATGTCGGCTGCATGAGATATGTGAGCTGAATGAAGACTGGGACTCTTTTTCTCACAAAAATTAAAGGGATCTTTTATGTATCAACCCCTAAAACCGGTGGTCCCTATCCCTCATAATCTCAATATTTATGTTTAACCCCTACGTACTATGTTTATTTACCCCCTTTGTTAGCCATTTTTTTACAAAGCTTGAAGGGCTTATTCTTAATATTCTGGGGAATTGATCAAATAATCTTAAATTGTTGAGGGATTGTAAATGAATATCAGTTTTGGAGGATTTAATCTCTAAATATGACAGATAGGAAGGTGATACTAAAAAACCAAAAAACTAAAATTCTGCAGGCTGAGTTTTTGTTAACCACCCGCCTCTGAACACCAGATTCAGCAAGACAGCTAAAACATGGCAAATTTTGACTTTACATTTTTTTGGAGAGTGCATGGTACCACATTTTCAGTTTCTTTTTGGGGTGTTTGGTACCACATTTTCACTAAATGACAAAAGAAAGAAGTGTAGACATATGTTGTCAGTATGCTTTCAAAATGCTGTATACAAAAAAATCAACCCTCATTAGGATAGTGCATGATATTCTCTCCCTAGGCAAACCCTCATCAGGATGGTGCGGGATATTCCATCTCCCCAACAAACCCTTGTCAGGGTTCATTTCCTGGGGAAAATTCTAGGATGACTATAATTTCTGTAGTTGGCTAGTATGATTTTCCATGAATTTATTTGATGAAACATAGTTTTATCTGCTATGATACTTTGTTTAGCCATTCTTATAGCTGTTCTATGTTTGATTTGGAATTTAATTTTCCCATTTTCATCATAGGAGGAGGACCTTTTCACTATGTCTTATGGTTTGCCTTTAAAAGGGGAGGGTGATGAAAAATGCTTATCAATTCTAAATTCAGTTGAAGAAACACTTTGCAGGCAATTACGTGCTTGTAGGGCTCCAATACCCAAGAAACAGCTATCAGAAGGTATTAATTTATATCGTAAAGATGCTTCTTGTTTGGACTTTATTAAATGCATTTGGCAGTCATCATGCACTAATTTGTGGCACTATATATCTTGAAAGAGAGGCAGAAAAATTGTGCTTTATGTCATGTGATGAATCAACTTACATCTTTATTCTCCATCTAAACCTTTAGCCTACATTTCACAGTGGATAGGTGTGTGGAATAGGGGTTTATCCAGCATTGGGTACCATTTGACAACTGGAATATTCAGATGGTGAGGATATCTGGTCAAAGGATAGAATAATCAGGTTATTTCTATTTGGGGTCTCCCCTCAAATGGAAGAAAAGGGATCTGATGGAACATCACGATATTGACTATTCTTGTTATGCTAATCTTTTTCTATCAAAAAGAAAATTGGCAGATGCGAATTCCCTTGGCAGATGTTGGAATAATCTTTGTGGGTTTTGTATTTTCTTGCCACATTTATCTAGTTGCAAAATGGGCTTAGGGAATTGCACATATTTGTTGATCAGAGTGCTCAAAGGCTTTCTATTCTCTTCCTACTCATCTTCACAAGATCAGCCTTTCTGCAAAATATTCTTTTAAAGTTTTCTTCAGAACATCTTTTTTAATGTGATCAAGAAGTTTGTTAAGAAATGCTATGGTGCCACTTTCTTTACCACTCTTTTGTCACCATCATTCCCACTAGCCAACTTGGCAGGACTTTTAAGTTCGGTGCTCCCATGTTTTGGCCATCCAGTCTTAAGATAGAATGGCAGTACTTTAAGTTTGGTGCTGCCATATGTTGGCTGTCTAGTCTTAAGATCAAACAGCTGATGTAAGGTGGAAAAAAAGAGTCTTGATTCCAAAGCTGGTAAAGCACCTGATGAGGGAGCAGCAGAATTTTGGGGTAGCTAGACCAGTCAAGAGAGGACATCAAGTCAGATTATCAGATTTCTGCTGAAGATCAGCTCTAGATTTGACATCATGTTTATGCAAGGGCTGGAGATCTTGCAGCTGATGGGGGTCAATAATCAGATTTGAACTGAAAGGTGAAGAAAATGAGGGCTCATCAAATCATCTAAGGGCATGCATTGTGTTGGAAGATGAATGTACAGAGAATAAAACTGTCTCTGATCCCTTATATCTTTTTCTGAGGTTTTGTGCATGAAAGATTGTGCTTCAATATGCCAAGTAAATTGAGGACAGATATTACAGCTGAGCCATTCATGTCATCAGGCAGGCATGGTGGAAGCTTTCACTTCCATTTTACTGACTTACCAGTCCATTGCCACACCTTCCATTTGTAGATGGTACCATGGTAGTGGCGTACTGCTCCGCTGTTTTTCCTTTTTTCTGCAGCCATTTACTTTGATGTATCCTTTCTAATAAATGTGACAGCTCTCATTTGTCATCACCCCCTGCAAAAAGGAAAAAATGGAAAAACAAGAAGAAATGAAAAGGAAAACTACTTGGCTTACTGTTCCCGTATTTTTGGGCATCATCTCCATATTCGTTATTTTTCCTAAGAATTCTTGGATGCTAGATCATGGTAATTTTATCTTACATGTTATCAGAGTTCGATTTTTAATCAACATGTTTCTGAAGAGAATATGTAACATACAGTGCGGCAAATGGAAAACTATGCCAGATTAGGGTAGGAAAAAACATTAGAAATTATGTTTCTAGTGAAAAGCTGTAAATAGAATTTATTACTGTAAGATAAATTCATAGAGATAAAAGAGGGATTTTCCCTTGTTATGATTTTGGACAGCAAAGATTTAAAACTTATTGGTTACTGCAAAAGTGAAGCCTATGTGCAGTTGCAATGTGGGGAGGATCTGGCTATGCAGCCAATTGCATGCGTATGTGATGTGTACAAGTCATGAAAGAGGTGTCACCCAGTTAAAAATGACTATCCCTACAGGTCAGGACTTCAATTGTTGGCATCCTTGTTCATTGGCATCAAAGTCGAGAGTCCGAAATCCTTGGACCTCATCAACTGACTCAATTGCGCTTGTCAGCTATTCTGCATTATCAAGGACATTTTTGCCCTTCCAAGTTCCTGTATTATTCTCTCAAGACAGACTGCATGCTTCTATCTTGTTTTGGTTCATTGCATGCCTTTTAAACATTTCCACTTTCACCTACCATTGAACTTTAACCTAATGAATGTTTTACTTTCTAGATTATACTGTCGTAGTTCATTTATGTTTTAATGTCAAAATGTCGCAGTCAATTTATTTTTTCTGAATTCTTTTGCAATTGATTTCTTTGTGAAGATTTCGTAATAACTGAATATTATTGCTTGTGAATGGACATAATATGGTTTTCTATAATTTTTAGGAACTTATTCTTCTATAATTTGATAACCTCCTCTAGCTTAAAGAACCTCCTTTATATAGTTAAGATGGTAGCTTCAGTATATTGATTATCCTTGTTTATGCAGATCTTGAATCTTTGCAACCTATTGCTGACTTGGAAGAGGGATACTGTAGAGCTTTATTGTGTCGTCTACGCTTCCGTAAGGTCTTGCCCCATGTTACCTGCTTGGTTTTATATGTTCACCTAGAAACAAAAAACACATTAGTTTTGTCCTTATTGCACCAATATGCCAGCTAACATGAAACTATTATGTTCATTTCTCCTCGGAATAAATTGCTTTCTTCCATTTAGCGTCTGCAGCAAATTGCTCTCTGTAGAAACAGGCACTATTGGGCAAAATGATCATACACGACTGTTGAACCCTGAAATTTGCTGGAAAAAAATGGAGAAGAAGGGAAGAAAAAGGGAGACACCAAGCCAAAACCCCCTCCGCCCCTCTCTCTTCTCTCTCGGATGATGCAGGGACCGGAGGGGGACCCTCTCCGGTCGGCCAGCACCGGAGGGCCCTCCCCTCCGGTGGTGTTAAACTGGAGGGAGATCCCCTCCGGTGACTGTCAGATTGGAGGGGCCTCCTCTGGTCAACTCAGACCGGAGGGGGACCCCCTCCGGCTTGCTGCAGACCGGAGGGAACCCGAGGGGAACCCCCTCCGGTGACTCAGAGACTGGAGGGACCCCCCTCCTGTCATCATACACCGGAGGGGGGACCCCCTCCGGTACATGACAGACCGGAGGGACCTCCTCCAGTCACTGTGTAACCGGAGGGGGATCCCCTCCGGTCCTTTCTCTCCTGCGCAAGGAAAAAACAGAAAAAAAAAGAAAAGGAGAAAAAGAAGAGAAGAGAAAAAGAAATATGCAAGGGGGGAGAGGGGGTCATACCTTGACTCCTCACCTTCCACCGGAGGTAGCTTTCAACCGGAGCCTTGATGTCTCCCCCTCTCCTCCTAGCACCTATAAAAGGGAGCCTAGAGTTCCAAGGAAGAAGAGCTTGACAGCACTTGAATTCCGAGCACTTGAAGACTTGGAGAGCTTCTAAGAGACCCAAGTGAAGAGGAAGGCGAGCCTGGAGAAGAAGGAGAAGAGGCTTGCGCCCTCTCCCTTGCGACTGGGTTTTCTCCCCCTAAGTTTGAAGATTTGTTTTGCAAGAAGGACCTCATACTAGGGTATATTGCTAGAAAATCCCGACAAGAAGAAATATCTTTGTATTGTTGTAAATTCATAACAAAGAAATGTCAAGAATTTGTGGGAAACCTAGAAATGTTCGAAGTCTGGTCCCTTATGCAGAAATTATGAAGAAGTCTCTGTAGATTTTAAAAATTACAATTCTACCCTAAGCTTTTGCAAAATTGCGCAAAAGTCCATGTACTTTGAAAAAAATTCAGAAAAATCAGAAATTCAAGTGACAAGATATGAGTTCAAAGGAGTGTTCCCCAATTATGGAAAAAAACCTTTTGAAGGACAGAAATTACATAAACACCCTCGATGGTGGGAAAAGTGCAGAAATATCTCCGATGGCGGGAAAATTATAGAAACATCCCCGGTGGTGGGAAAATTGTAGAAATATCCCCGGTGACGGGAAAATTATAGAAATAACTCTGGTGACAGGAAAATTACAGAAATATCTCCGGTGGCGGGAAGATAGCAGAAATATCCCCGATGACGAAAAAATTACATAAACACCTCCGGTGGTTGAGAAATTGCAGAAATACACCCGATGGTGAGAAAATTGTAGGAACACCTTCAATGGTGGGAAAATTAGAAAAATACCCCCGATGGTGGGAAAGTTGCAGAAATGTCGCCAATGGTGGGAAAATGCAAAGAGAACCTGAAATATTAGAAAATTGCATAAATACCACATTTATGAGAAAGTTGTATGAAAGTCATTGTTCAGTCTAGAAACTGCACAAAGTTCCCAGCTTGTCTTAAAATCACCAAAAGAATGCTCTTGTTCCGGTTGGTGCCGTTTGCACGACTCGGTGGAGCGAGACAACACTCCTTCCCTGAAGCGGTGTGCGCTCTCCTGAGTTCGACTTATGGCTAACCATCTAAATCCATGTATTTTTTTCATGGTCAAGGATTATCATGTCTGAAAACTCAAAAAAATGGTGAAATTGTAAATAAACCCTGGAAAGTCAAGAAATGAAGATGAGGAATGCCCAGGAAGTTGAATGACGGGGTTATTTCCGAGAAGTCAAGAAATTAAGACAAGGAATACCCAAGAAGTTAAATGGCGAGACTATTTCCGAGAAGTTAAGAAATTAAGACGAGGAATATCTATGAAGTCAAATGACGGGACTATTTTCGAGAAGTCAAGAAATCAAGACGAGGAATTCCCAAGAAGTCAAATGACGGGGTTATTTCCGAGAAGTCAAGAAATTAAGACGATGAATTCCCAGTAAGTCAAATGACGGGACTACTTCCGAGAAGTCAAGAAATGAAGTCAGGAGCTCCCAGAAAGTCAAACGACGGGGCGATCTCCGAGAAGTCGAGAAATGACAGATATGTCCAAAGAGGCAGAAATGCTCGGGGTCTTTCTGAAACTGCAGGAACACCCTAATGTTCGGGAAAACCGCAGAAATATCATGATGGAGGAAAATTACAAATATATCCCGCCTCAGGTGGAAATGTCCTTTATGGACACTAGGGCAACTTAAGGGTTCGATCACAATCAAAAGAGTGATCATGACCATGAAGCAACTCCGATGGACCGACGATGATCATCTTGGCGATCCAACGGTCCGATCGTGACGGGATTCAAATTCAACCGTCTGATCAGGGGACAAAAGTAAATTCAATGATCCGATTAGGACGAAACCAAATTCAAAGATTTCAAATGCAGACTGAAGCAAATCCAAACAAATTGATTGCGATCGGATGTAATCCTGAAGATCCGATTACGCAATCGGGACCATATGTAAAGGTCTTGAAAGATCGATTGTAATTCAAATTATATATGTTCAAAGAAATAAAGTCTCTAAAGTTCTTTGCAAGAGTATGTATTCGTCATGGGCGACCATCAAATGCCTCAACAAATAGAGGTAAAATGCGTTCTTTGACAGTTAATCAACGGTGTTCAGACTTGTTCCGATGTATAAATTAACACCGACTCCAGTCGGTGGGGAAAAGTCCAGCACACGAACTCTTAAATCGTCTGATAAATCCAAAACGCGAAACAAATAAAGGAATGCAAATAAACATGCTGATGATAACCGAAAAGTTAAAATTTTAATTCATCTTCAACGTGCCTACATTTATTTATTTTTTTCCGTGTAAACAACGACATGTGTTGTCTTATAGATGAAAGGACTACACGAATTCATCAGGGTTAGTAAAGTGGGTATATATTTGGCTATCTTCGCAGGAGTCTAAGGGATTGATATGACTTGTTTCTACATGATTCCTTATTTCCTTATTTCTTTTATTTTTTTGTGCGGGGGAGGGTGGTGGGTGAGGGAAACAGATTGAAAGAGTATATCAACATTTGTGTTGGGTGTTGGGAAGATATCTTTTATGATTGAGATTGCCGAGGTTTTGATGTATTCCATTACCCAAGAACCAGCCTTATTGGGCAAACAGATTGAAAGAGATTATATTAACATTTGTGTTGGGTGTTGGGATGATTCCTTTCATGATTGAGATTGCCGAGGTTTTGATGTATTCCATTACCCAAGAACCAGCCTTATTGGGCAAAACTTTTGGCCCATGGCCTTTTTTTGGGAAGAAAAGTAAACCAAGATTTACTTTGTTTTTTCAAAAGAATGTGGATTATACCACCACACTGAGGTTTGAGGTTTTGTGTCTTCGGCCGGCTTGCAGGTTTCTAACCTACTCCCATGAGTATAACCCAAATGTGGGACTTTTTTCAAACAGAAGGCTAGGCTTTTGACTGACAAGATCCACACTCATATCATCAAGATTATACTTGCAGCATTTTTCTGGAGTATATGGAAGGAGAGAAATGACAACATATTTTTTGGGGGAGGAAGGTGTATATCAAGAACATTTGCTCTCGAACCAGTGTCCTTGTCCGTACCTGGAGTTGTTGCATCCTCAATGCAACCGGCAGATTGTATTAAGTCATAATTGTATGCCTTAGTGAGATTACTCTCTCAGATGTTGAGGAACCTCTCCTGTCCTCTTTGATTGTACTGCCTCTATTGTATTTAATAAAAATTAGTAGTGCAGTCTGCTTTTTCGGGAAGAAAATTATTCAAGATAACCAGATGTAGTACAATCAAAAATGGAGGGGAGATTCCTCACAAAACAAAACAAAACCACCTGCAACAGAAACATCCATTTAACTACAAAGCTACAATGGTTAGTTAAGAGATGCCGATCTAAGACTTCGTGAAGAAATGGCCATCTGCTGCCTTGTAACCATGCCATCTCCCTGAGCATCCGTCATCAAGGGGGTCAGTTTTCTTCATCCCCGAGGAGGCTTCGGCTGGGGAGCTTCACCAAGTGTGATCGTCTTCAAGAGTTTCACTGGGAGGTGATTTGTATCTCTAGTACTATTGCCTTCTGAATTAATTCCTTCTTACTCCATGAAGAGATGAAAGTCTGCACTAACCAGATTTTCTATACCTTGTTCTGATACTGTATTATTGTTTGCGTCCTCTGAATCACTAATGGAGTCCCCACAGGATCATTCTTCTACATCTCTTTCAAGGAAAGGCCCCACGTCCTCCTGTATTGGAACCTTCTCTGTTGATAATCTGGGACCAATGACCATGTCAGCAACATCAGGCAAATGCTAAGATGGGGTAGCTGTGCACCGAGCTCTGTCACATTAGGAGGGCAGACCCCCTGCAGCAGATCGACCTCCTTGTTTAACATGGAAAAGTTTTAAGGGCGTTCATTTGTTGAACATGAATGCACATTTGTTAGCTATTTAAATAGCATGTGCATTATTAATTCCGCGAATTAGGTTTATCAAACGATTTGGGTTTGGGTATTGGACATTTCCTCACTGACCGCAATCGGTGTTTATGTATGTCGACATAAAGTCCGAATACTCTTGATTATCTGTCAAAGAAATCTTTTTAGCCTTTACAATATCTGTTATGATATTGTGGGTTTTGTCTAATGGATATGATCTTGATCACCCATTGGAGATACATGCTCTTGCAAGAAATTCGAAGACATTCATTCATTGAACACAAAGTTTGGATTACAATTGATCTTTTGAGATCTTTGGTCCCGATTATGTAATCGGGTTTTTGGGTTTACATCCGATCACCATTTGATCACTGAGTACGCTTCAGCTTACACTTGAATCTCTAGGTTGTTTCCGTCGACGATCAGGCTCTTGAATTGCCTTTTGTCTGCGGTCGGGCTATTGAATTTGCTTTTGGCCACGGGCAGTTGGATTTACTCCAAGTCATGATTACACCGTTGAATTTGTTTTTGGTCAAGGTCTGACTATTAGATTTGAATTTTATTGAGAGTAGAATCTTTTTGGGTATTTTTGCAAAGAAAGAAAAGAAAAGAAAAGAAAAAAGGAGAGATCAAAAAAAAGAAAAGAGAGAAAGAAAAAGAAAAAAGAGAAGAAAAAAAGGAAGGAAAGGAAGAAAAAGAAGGAAAGGATGAAAAAAAAGAAAAAAACAAAAACGACAGAGAAAAGAAGAAAAGAAGAAAAATGAAGAGTAGAAAAAAATTATTATTATTCATCGCCATGAGCTGTCACCATGAACCTTTTTCTTATGATTTTGTCCCCATTCGGGGCAAGCATATCTCAATACTAAATTAAATCTCTTGCGTTGACCGGATGTCATTTGAGACTGTCAACCTTGCCTATATTTCAACTCTGGTTTTGACCCGCATGTCTTTTTGGATCGTCAATTCCACTAAATTTCTATTGTAGTGTTGGCATTCATGTCCGTTTTGAGCCATCAACCCTACTTATATCTCAATTTCTGGTTTTGACCCGCATGTCCTTTTTTATCATCAATTCTACTAAATTTCTATTGTAGTGTTGGCATTCATGTCTATTTTGGGCCGTCAACCCTACTTAAGTCTCAGTTTTTGGTTTTGACCTGCATGCCCTTTTGGACCATCAATTCCATTGAATTTCACTTGTAGCATTGGCCTACAAGTCCCTTTGGGCAGCGAACCCTACTTAAATTTCAGTTGGTAGTTCTGACCTACATGTCTGTTTTGGGCTGTCAATTCCACCAAATTCCAATTCTTGGTCTTGACTTACACGTCCTTATTGGACCGTCAATCCAACAATTCTCAAGCTTTTAGTATATGTCCTTTTGGGGTTGTCAACGTAAAAAACCACCCCAAATTCTCAAAATTTCAAGTGATGAAGAAGCCGGCCTTATCACTTTCGAGGTCAACACAATTGTAGAAGACGGTCCTATCGAAGAAGAGGAATAAGATTGGTGTGAGCTGATTGTTAAAATAAAGAATGATTGTCTCCCTTCAGATTGGGCTCAAAGGGTTTAACTGCTGCGAAGGACAACATCATATCAGTTGATAGGAAATCAATTATATAGGCTGGTGCATGAAAAGGATAAGCCTGTCACTTACGTTGCCTCTCGCCGAAGGA
This sequence comes from Amorphophallus konjac, assembly GCA_022559845.1. Classification (NCBI taxonomy): domain Eukaryota; kingdom Viridiplantae; phylum Streptophyta; class Magnoliopsida; order Alismatales; family Araceae; genus Amorphophallus; species Amorphophallus konjac. Next base: position 22,033,636 of record CM040121.1, read on the forward strand.
AACCAAGATGGTCATGCACGAGGTCCACTCAGGGCTCTGCGGCTCCCATCCAGCAGCGGACAAGATGAAGACCAACATAAAACTTTAGGGTTTTTACTGGCCCACCATGTATGCGGACTGCAATCGGTACGTCTGTACGTGCCATCAGTGCCAAGTTTTTGGCCTAGTGCCAAGAAGACCCCCAAACTCATTGCACCCCACGGCTCTTACATGGCCCTTTGCAGAATGGGGAATGGATATTGTGGGACCCTTCTCACTATTCTCTAAAGGCCACAAGTTTATGCTAGCTGCAACATACTACTCTTGGTGGGCCGAAGTTATCCCTTTGCGGGAGGTCATGGGAAATGCGGTTGCCCAATTTGTCAAGCATTATATTATTTATAAATTTGGCACTCCCAACCGAATTATGTCGGACAATGGTACGCCATTCAAAAATAGAACAATAAATACATTAGTCGCCAAATTCCACGTAGACTGGAGAACTTCAACAATTTATAATCCCCAAGTTGATGGGTTGGCTGAAGCATTCAACAAGACCCTTTGGAAGCTCCTAGCCGAAATTGTCGGCAGCCATAAAAGAGACTAGGGCAAGAAGATACACGAAGCTCTCTGGGCATGCCGAACAGTCTACAGCTTCCCACCGAATGTTCTTCCTTCTCTCTAGTATACGGGGCAGAAGCCGTAATACCAATTGAAATTGAAATGTCATCCTATCGGGTAGTCATGCATACCGGCCTACAAACTCAAGAACAAGATGAAATAGAAAGAAGGTTGGAAGAACTATCCAACCTAGAAGGCAAAAGGTTGGAAGCTTATAAGCACCTTCAAGCATATCAAACCCGAATGACACGACCTTTTGATAAGCTTGTAAAACAAAAGGCATTTAAAAGAGGTGGCCTCGTTATGGTAAAAGAAAAAGAAGTCATGGCTGGCAAGTCCAACGACAAACTACAACCTAACTAGCGTGGGCCCTATGTTGTCACGAGAGTCTATGAAGGAGACACATATGGTCGTTGACAACAAAGGAGAAAACCCCTTACCTCTATTAAATGGAAAACATCTAAAGTTGTCTCATGCCCCTGAGCATGAGTTTTTGCAGTGATCATTGCTAGATATCTCCCTTCCTGGTGAGGGCTAAAAGAAAAGAAGGAACCTACTCGGATGGAAACACGAGAAGGTATTGAGGTTGATAGTGCGCAAAAAAAAAAAGAAAAAGAAAAAGAAGAAGAAGAAAAAAAAGGGAAGAAAGAAAAAAAAGGAAGAGAAAAAAAGAGGAACAAAAAAAAGAGAAGAAGGACAAACGTAGAAAGAAAAAAAAAGAGATAAAAAAAGAAAGAAAGGGAAAGATTTGGTATGGCCACACTTAGCATTCTTTGCTCTTGTCCCACCGCCCCAAGTTTTAAATCCAAAATCCTAAGTCCGTCCGGCTCTCAAACCACTCAGTTGGTCAGTCCCAAATCCTAAATCTTAAGTTCGGCTCCCAAACCACTCAGCTGTCAGCCCCAAATCCTAAATCCTAAATCTTAAGCTCGGCTCTCAAACCACTCACCTGGTCTATCCCAAATCCTAAATCTTAAATCCTAAGTTCAGCTCTCAAACCACTCATCTGGTCAGCCCCAAATCCTAAATCTTAAATGCGAAGTTCTGGCTCTCAAACCACTCATCTGGTCAGCCCCAAATCCTAAATCTTAAATGCAAAGTTCTGGCTCTCAAACCACTCCAAGGTTGGCAGTACCGGTTTCGGCCGGGACCGAAACCGAAACAGATTGGTTTCGGTTTCGGCCGAAATTGGTTGAAAGTAGTAAAAAAAGGCCAAAAATATAGAAAATTTTGGGGAAAAAATCTGAAAAAATATAAATTATCAGAAAAAGATCAGGAAAAAAAATCAATAGCCATGTATTTGACTGTAAAGAAATAGGATTAAGTGCAATAAACATGAAGTAGGCTTTGGACATGTTAAAGTGATATTCTTGAGTACATATTAAGTATGGAGTAGGTTCAAGCAGTACAATAAACCTAATTAGGCACAGTAAATGTTACAGAAATTAAATGATCATTTCCTAAATGATGATGCACTAATATGGATAATAGCTAGAAGAACCTTCTCTCTCATTGTCTGGCTTCTGATGTTGATACCCATAAAAGGTTGCATGTATTCTGTATATTCACTATAACCAAATAATGAGGTATCCAAGTCCAACATCCCTCTTTGGATCCCTCTTAGAGTGTAAGGTTGTTGGCTTGATTGGAATCCAGAATCAACATAAGAACCTTGAGGATGAGAAGAGGAACTGGATGAAATTAAAATTCTGGTTGATGACCCCACCCATAAATGACTGCTTCATGTTAGCCACCTCCATAACCTGATGGATGCCCATATTGACTTTGTGAATCATATCCTCCTTCATTATAACTGTATCCTCTGCCTGTGTCAGCGTGGAAGGAGGAAGTAGGTGCATATGTGTCACCGCCAGTAGTAACACGTGCAGCTGCACTGGGATCATCATCATCATCATCATCATCATCATCATCAGAATCATAAGAAACCAGCCGCCTTTTGGCCTTTGGGGATATTTTTCTCTCTTTTGGTTGATCATTTCATTCATCTAGACGAGTCTTTTTCCCCTTGGCGTGTGCCTCACATAAATCTGCTTCAACTGCTCAATTGTCGGGTCCTCTCGAGCAGTAGCACTAGTCCTCTCAGTTAGCTCCTGCACTGATGTACTTCTTCTTAAGGATGGAGGTGGCTTGACCATTCTAGGAGTGACTGGCCTGCTATTTGATTCTGAGTGTCTAGCTGGCTCAAACTCAGGCTGCTGCTCGGTGTCATGAACAAAAAAAGTTGGGTCCCTTCTCTGGTGCACATGAGTCTCTCTGGCCCTCTTTGTTGGTCTTCTGAATTCTGGATCTCTTGGCTCATCTTCATCTAGTATGCCCTCTGCCCATGTTCTATCATCAACATCAAAAACGGGCTCATCAGTCTGCTCTCGTATCTCCACCCAAGACTGCAAGGGATTGTCATCATCAAATAAAGCGTTCACATCAATTTATGGTGTTGCATCCTCTGCGACGCGTTTGTCTCTCAATTGTTGTCTTAGCTTCATGTTCCTTATTCTTAACCTCATATTGTAGTGACAGTAAACTAATTTTTCTAATCGTTCAGCCTTTAGTCGATTGCCAACCTTTGAGTGTATAAGGCTGAACGTGCTTCAATTTCTTTCACATTGGCTTGCTGATGTTGTTTGACTGAGCACCCTAATTGCAATGAAAGTCAATGCATTACTGTCCACATCTCGGTTGTTCACCATTATCTACCAGTCAGCTGTCCCACCAACCATAAACAAATAAATGTAAGTTGTAAATAAAGATCAATTCTCCATGATGTACTAATACATATTGAGGTTAAGAAAGCACAAAGATAAAGTATACCTGGGCTCACTCTTCCCACAGCGTATTGTAATTGGGAGTCAAAATATGTCACAGTCCTCATTCTATAATAGTTCATCTACAAAGATAAAGTAATAGATTAGCATAACTACGTAAGTAAATTCTATACATCTTATTGATAAAATCAATAAAGGCCAACCTCTACTTCGGTCTGAAGTCTCTTGTCTGGTGTCCTTGATAAACGACCAATGACTTTTAAAGTGCCTTGAAGGTCCTCGCCATCAACATGTGCATCGGCATTGTACATAAATCGAGGGTTGAGGAAAAACCTGCATTTGTGTATAGTTAACTAAATGTTAGATATAAAATAACCTAAAGAACATTGTATCTATACAATTAATCACTCACCAGCTGCATGCAAATCGTGGTGTAATGTGTTGTCCCATCTATGATCAATAGTTTTCCACCACTTTGCATATTCTCTGGGAATGGAATCTTGCAACTCTAATTTGGCACGGTCCATGGCCTCGTACAGATATCCCATATCATTCTTCTCATTGCCATCCACCATTCTTAGGACTTTCACGAGGGGTGTGACTACTTTCATATACCGTGAGACCCTGCCCCAGAATTTGTTGTGTTACACGATGTGGCAGACATCCAAATAATCCATCTGAGCATCAACATTAGATTTGTCTATGTATTCCCTCAGGGCATTGTGGTACATGAAAACTTTCAACTCATTCTTAAATCTGTGCAGAGACTCCAAAGAAATGAAATTTGAATCAAATACAGATGATATCTATAAGGGTAAAGTAGAAAGAATTGAGCTCATTCTTATATTTGTGCAAAGACTCCAAAGAAATGAAATTCGAAGCAAATCTGGTTGGCCCTGTACGGATGATATCTCGCTCCCCACTTGCATACTCCCTGAACATGTTCAATATCTTAGGATGGCCATAAATATACTGGGTGATTTTTTGTGCCTTGTCAATTGTCTTCTTTACATGATTTTCCTTCCCTATGTCTTCAAGTATCAGATCCAGACAACGTGCTGCACATGGGAGCCAATATAAATGCCTGCGCTTCTGCATCAATTTCTTCCCTGCAGCCTTATAACTGGCTTCATTATCAGTCACTACTTAACACAAAATTGTCCTCTCCAATTTGGTCTTCCATCTTATCTATCAAATGAAATAAATAATTGACATTTTTTTCATAATGTGATGTATCTACAGATTTAACAAATACTGTACCTTCGATGTAATAGACCAAAAAGTTAATCATAGACTTCTTCGTGGTACCAGTCCCGCCATCACACATGATGGTGCATCCTCTCTCCATCTATATATGCTTGAAGTTTTCAACCCACTGATGAAGCTCTTCAATCTCTCCCTCAAGGTCACACCCGTATATGTCTCGACGTGACGGGGCCTTCAAGTCAGGGCCAACATCTGCTATGACATTTAGTATAGGTTGGAAATATTTGCTTTCAGTTGCATGTGCAGGGACACTTGCATGGAAAAATCATTTGCAGATATTTTTAAATGCATGTCCTGCAACTTCTGTTGATTTTTTTACCCCTCTCAATGCTTGCTTGATTTTAGGTTGTGTAACATTTTACCTTCTGTGCAGATAGCTGCCCATGGGGCCTCCTCTCTGCGGGGCTGGACCAGTGTCAGGACGTCGTGCAGCTCGTGCTACACCAGCTGTACTGGAGTAGGTCTCTGAACCTATCAGTGTTTTTCCTTTCCTTCTAGCGGCTTGTTCACGATCTATTGTTTCAGTCAGCTCTGGATCTGAATCCTCAGTGCCTTCCTCCTCATCATCATCATCCCTCCTTCCCCTTCTGTTCGAAATCTTCTCAGCAATTTCAGCCTCATCTTCAACCTTTTGTTGCATCCTCTCTTTTTTGCCCAGAAGGCACTGACGTATTTCTTCTCGGACCTCTCGGGGACATCTGTCACATTGTTTCACCTCTCGTCTTATCCCTGCCAAATTTTGCTTTCCTCTAGTAATTCTGCCATGTATCTCCTTACCACAATAATTACATCACTTTTCTTCTCCCAGCATCAACTTAGGAGAGGTGGGCTTACCCCGGATTTTCCTGCCCTTGCTGCTCCTGACCTTGTTCACGTCTAGGCATGATGCTGCATTAAGACAGTCAAAAACAAATAGTTGTAAGTACAATGAAAAAAGTACAATTCAACATAATTGAGTTTCAAATTATGCTGAATTGAGATAATTAGACAAAAGTCCCGAATTTAAATAGCTAATTAGGGCTTAATTATCAATTTTATCTTAATCACCCTTCATAAAATATAATTAGTAGCATGCTCTCATCCTAAATTATTTAATGAAGCTTAATTGAGTTTCAATTGACCCTAACTAAAATTAATTAGACAAAACTCCCAAATTTAAATAGCTAATTAGGGCTTAATTATCAATTTTACCCTAATCACCATTCATAAAATTTAATTAGTAGCATCCTCTCACCCTAAATTATTCAATGAAGTTTAATTAAACTTCAATTGACCCTAACTAAATCTAATTAGATAAAAGTCTCAAATTTAAATAGTTAATTAGAGCTTAATTATCAATTTTACCCTAATCACCTTTTATAAAATGTAATTAGTAGCATGCTCTCACCCTAAATTATTAAATGAAGCTTAATTGAGTTTAAATTGACCCTAATTAAACTTAATTAGATAAAAGTTCTAAATTTAAATAGTTAATTAGGATTTAATTATCAATTTTACTCTAATCACCATTCATGGAATGTAATTAGTAGCATGCTCCCACCCTCAATTCTTCAATGAAGCTTAATTGAGCTTCAGTTGACCCTAATTAAACCTAATTAGACAAAAGTCCCAGATTTAAATAGCTAATTAGGGTTTAATCTGGAGTCTTAACATATTTCATAGTTGAAAATTAATATATTTAAGAGAACCTTACCTACAACAAAAAAAACTATCAAACCAACAAAAAAAAAAAACTTACAAGATCTATTAGGAATGAGAGCCAAGAAAACGCAGCTACACGATGCAAAGTCGAAGAAACGACGACGGCGGCAACAAACCTTCCTTCACCCTCACCCTACAGTTGTTGGCAGCCTGCAGCAACTCTCCTTGCCTCCCTTCTCCCTCAGATCTGAGAATCTGAGGGAGAACGGGAAGTGAACTCCCTTTCACGTCCATTTCGATCTAAACCGGCTGGTTTCGAGCAGAAACGGGTAAGTTTAGGGCGAAACCAGTATCAGTTTCGCCCGAAACCATTAAGAACAATTTTTTTTTAAGTTTCGGATCTGCTACAGTGAGCATGCCCGATTTCGGATCGGTGTGGGCCGAAACCGATACGTTTCGGCCGATACTGTCATCCTGGAACTGCTCAGCTGGTTAGCCCCAAATGCAAAGTTTCGGCTCCTAAACCTTGTCTGGTCAGCCCTAAATACTCAAGTTTTGGCTTCCAAACCTTATTTGGTCTGCCCTAAATCAAAATTTCAACTTCTAGCTCCCAAACCATGAGTGGTCAGTTTCAAAGCCAAAATTTAATTTCAGGCTCCTAAACCATGAGTGGTCAACCCCAAATGTAAAAATTCAATTTCTGACTCCTAAACCACGAGTGGGCAACTCCAAATCCCAACAAAATCTAACCTTTGGCCTCTAAGCCGCAAAGGTCAGCCATTTCAAACCCAAACTTTAAATCCTTAGCTTCCAAACCATGAAGGTCTGCCAACTCAAAGTTCAAACCATAAACACCAATCAAGTTATCCTCGTGACGTCTTAAACTTTTCCTGTCCCACCGACACCACAAATATTTCAAAAAAAAATCCTATGAAACCATTTGCAAAATAGTTAAGGACAAACTTCATGAAGAATGTCCCTCTAGTGCCAACATCTACACTTGATGTGACATTCAGAAAGAACCTGCAAAGCAAAAAGGGAAAATCATCATTATACAAGAAATCTCAAATTTCACGTGCAAAATTGATATAGAAATCAAAAAAGTGGAATATTGATTTCCGTACCCTGACATGACAATTCTAGAAGGATCCCTTCGATAGAACTTGCAAAGAAAAACATCAGTATATAAGAAAGTTCAAATCGTACGAGCAATGTTGATGTGAAAGATATAAGTCAAGCAGCAATGGATGTTGGCTCAGTGAGTCCTCTGTCTCGAAAGAAACACTCAAGACCAAGCTCCGGGCAAAGCAAGGAAGGCAGGACCCAGCCAAAGAACTCCAAATCAAGTTCCAGACGAGGTCCAAAAGGTGACATCAAGTGGGAGCAATCCAAGTCCGACTCTAGGTAAAGCCAAAAAGGGCGAGACCAAGGGGGAATACCCCAAGTTAAGTCCCAGATAAATCAAGAAATGAACAGTTAAGAAGCCCAAAGCAGTACCAACATCTCAAAACTCTGGTCTTTATATGACTGAGTTTCAAGAACCGTCATCCGAAATAATCAAGCAAGCATTTAATGTCACCCGCCAAATATACAAAAAAGAGACTGATTGGGTCAAGGTGATCCCGAAGAAGCATGGTTACCCTAAACCCCCTAAAAAGAAAAGTTTGATTGAACAACTCCAAATCTGGAGGCATATCCCAACTGCCGACAAATGTAGAAACTCCTCCTTCGATTGAACTGGCGTAAGCTAGAAGGCAGGAGAAGAACGAGAAAAAAGATTTAAAAAGGAGACTGAGGAAACATAGTATGACTATCATGCTAGAGTATCCCGTCCTATCGGGGAATGCCAAGGAAATCTAAGACCGCATTGAAAACCTTATTCAAAAGGGAGAGATATCCAAGGAAGCTGTGTAAAAAGCGAAGCCTTAGATAGGAAGCTGAAGAGTTAATAAGCCAAAATCGTCTCGCAAAAATTCTGCACAAGGAAGATCCTGTCTTCTACAAGTTGGAATGGCCAATGTTTCAACTTAAATCCCCGGTCGACCCGAAAGTCCAGGTCGACAGTCATATTGAACAGAGCACCAACCAACGCTCGAGATAGATTCCTGGGCAAACAAAAAAAGGTGAGTCTCCACAAGCAAGGTTCCAATTCAAGTCTTGGACAAAGCCAGAAAAGGCAAAACTCAAGGGGAAAATGTCAGACCAAGCTATGGACGAAGAACAAAGGGATTTCGGTCAAAAAAAAAAGGAGAGAGTGAAAAAGAAAAAAAAGGAAGAGAAAAAGAAGTAGAAAAAAGAAAAAAGAAGAAGAAAAAAAAGAAAAAGAAAAAATGGAAGAAAAAAAGGAGAGAAGAAGAAGAAAAAAAACAAAAAAAAAGAAAGGAAGAAGAAAGAAAAAAAACCCTACCTTTTCAGTTGGCGCATTTCGTGATGTTTTAATGAAACTCTGCCTCATGGTTGACTCGGTGGAGCGCGTCCATGCCTCTTCTATGAAGCAGTGTGCGCTCTCCTGAGTTCCTTCCTAGAGAGTACCTAGTCAAGAAATATCCGATTCAACCAAACTAATGATAGGAGTCAAATGGTTCGGCGCAAAATGCGTGATAGCACCCGATGTCGGCCCAAATTCAAATGTCAAACTTCGCGCAGAATTTGTGATAGCACCGCACAAGACTGAAGTGTTGGGGCAACATATAATCCCTTCTAATCTCACTTCCAGAATGTCATTGTACATTGGAGGATATCCATCCAGGTGAGAATCTAAGCTAAACTCTCCGCTATGTCATTAACACTAAAGAAAAAAAAAGTGAAGTGCACGGGCCGTCTGCCATCGCCTTCGCTCTGACAGACATCCCGTAGGGGGCATTTGTTGAACCCTAAAAAGTTCATAATTTCTGATAATTACAGAAAAAATCAGAAATTAAAATGTCTTAGACTATGACCTAAAGCGATGCTCGGCCGTCGCCATCATACGGATGCTCATCGGCATTTCATCAAACACCTTGTGAGCAGCACAAAGTCATGCACACCCGCTCGATGAAATTAAGCTTTTAGCATTTGAAGTCCCATGGATATTTTGCCAAATAGATGGTGGGCGTCCAAAAATGTGTAGGCCACCCGTACGGTCCACAAAAAAAAGTCCAAGTGTTAAGCCCTTACGACGCTTAGGCATTTCATCAAACACCTTTTGAACGATACAAAGTTATACACACTTGCTCGACAAAATCAAACTTTCAGCTTCTAAAGCACTCGTGGACATTTTATGAAATGTCTGGCGGGTGGCACGTGACCATGCAACTACTCAACAAAAGCCCACGCCAAGTCGAGCTTTTAGCTCTTTATGACAAGTGGACATTATGTCGAGCACCTCGTGAGTGGCATGAAGTTACACGCTCACGGGATAAAGTCCATACGAAATTAAGTTTTTTTAATGCCATCGTGTATCCCCGTGGTATTGAAATATAATTCCCGTTACCCCAAAATCAACGGGTAGCAAGGGGGTGTCTAGAGATGGGTAACAAACAAACAAAACCCTCCACGTGCGCTTTGCTGCGAAAACGGGCAGAAAAGGATAAAAAAATTTCAGAACTATGGTCTTTTATAGGCATTGATTAGACTGCACAAGAGGGAGGGGGACTGCCCTCTCTCTCTTCCCTCTTCTCTCTAGTCAAGGAACCAACCGGAGGGGGGAGGTCCCCCCGGGCCTGCTCCCACTGGGGGGAGCCCCCCCGGCCCTACTCCCATCCCCCTCCTGCACCCACCGGGGGCAGCCCCCTTGTCTACTGCCACCGGGGGGAGGCCCCCCGTCTGCTGCACCCACTGGGGGGAGCCCCCCCCGGTCTACTGCCACCGGGGGGAGGCCCGACGTCTGCTACTCCCACCGAGGGGACCCCCCCCCCCCGGTCTGCTGCCACGGGGGGAGCCCCCCCTGTCTGCTGCTGCCACCCCGGGAGCCCCCCCCGGTCTGCTGCCACCGGGGGAGTGCCGTTTCGTTAAGGCAGGCTGCCACTGGGGGAGTACTATTCTGTTAAGGCAGACCCTGTTAATTGAGTTTAAGCAAGTGCTCACCCTTCTTGTCTTCATGATATGAAGAAGATAGACACCCTCGGTCAGACCAACTGGGGGGTGGCCTCCCCTTCCTGCTGCTGCTCATGCTCAATTGGGAGGAGGAGCATCCCCAGTCACCTTCACCGGGGGTGCCTCCCCCCTCCTCTCCTTGCTGCGCCTGCAGCTCAACGGGGGGTGCTTGCCCCCCCCATGCTACTGCCACTACTCAACCGGGGGGCGGAGCACCCCCGGTCCATCCTACTGGGGGTGGCCTCCCCCTCTCCTTCTCTTCCCACCGGGGGTGATCCCCCTTGACCCGCATGTGCATGAAAAAAGAAAGAAGGGAAGATGAAAAGGTGGGGAGATGAAGGGTCAAAGAACTCACCCCCACCACAATCCATCGGGGAATGCACCCCCACTTGACATCTTCCTACCACTATAAAAGGTGGAGGTTGGCTACACTCGGGAGGGGATGAAAAAAGGGAAGATGGCGCAAGAGCTTGGAGGAACAACGCAGAAGCACCTTGAAACTTTCAACTCCAAGATGTTTTGTTATCCCCTAAAACTCTTGGTGGCCTAAAGATTTCAAGGTATTTGGTTGCTTGGGAATTGGGATATGATCTTTTGATCATCAAGTTGTTGAAATGAAGATGGAACCATGTAAATTTTATAAATAGCCAAAGTCTATGAAGAAACTCGGGAAATCATGGGAAGAACCTAATAATATCTAGAAATTGTAGAAATATCTTTTAATGTTCAGAAATTGTAGAAATATTTTCTGCTTTCTAGAAAATTGCAGAAATAACTTCACTCCTAGAAAAATTGCAGAAATACCTTCTGCTATTCAAAAAATTGCAGAAATAACCCCGGTTGTGTGAAAATTGCAGAAATACCTTTCGCTATCTAGAAAATTCAGAAATATCTTCCGTTGGCCGGGAAAATTACAGAAATACCCCTGATAGCGGGAAAAATACAGAAATGTCTCCGATGGTCGGGAAAATTACAGAAATACTTTCGGTAGCAGAAAAATTACAGAAACACCCCGATGGCGGGAAAATTGCAGAAATGCCCCCAATGGTGGGAAAATTATAGAAATGCTCCTGATGGCAGGAAAATCACAGAAATACCCCCGATGGTGGAAAAATTACAGAAATGTCCCCGATGGCAGGAAAATTACAGAAATACCCTCGATAGTGGGAAAATTATAGAAATACTCCCGATGATGCGAAAATTGTAGAAATGTCTATGATGAAGGGAAAATTACAGAAATACCCTTGATTGTAAAAAAAATTACAGAAATACCCCCCATTTGTGGGGTCTCAAAATTATCAAAACACCCTCGTTCTGGTTTACGCCGTTTGCACGACTCGGTGGAGTGGGATCACATCCCTTACTTGAAGCGGTGTGCATTCTCCTGGATTCAACTTATGGCTAACAATCGAAATCCATGTATCTTTTCATGGAGCCCCGAGAAATAAGAAATGAAGACGAGGAACGCCCAGGAAGTCAAATGACGGGGCTATTTCCAAGAAGTTAAGAAATGAAGTCAAGTGCGCCCAGGAAGTCAAATGACGGAGCGATCTCCAAGAAGTCAAGAAATGTCAAAGATGTTCCGAAAAGTCAAAAGTAATGGGAATGCCCAAGAAGTCAGGAAGTGAGTCAAGTGACATGGCTATTTCCGAAAAAGGGTGGAAATACCAGAAAGAGTCAGAAATTCCAAGAACATCTCAATGTTTGGGAAAACTACAGAAATACCTTGATGGAGGAAAATTACAAATATACCCCACATCTGGCAGGAATGTCCTTTATGGACATCAAGGCAACTTAAGTGTCCAATCACAATCAAGAGAGTGATTATGACCATGAAGCAACTCCGAGGGATTGACAATGATCATCTTGGCGATCCAACGGTCCTCGTGATGGAATTCAAATTCAATCGTCCGATTAGGAGACAGAAGTAAATTCAATGACCCAATCAGGACGAAGGCAAATTCGAAGATCTAAATGCAGATTGAAGTAAATTTAAAAGCTCTGCTTGCGATTGGATGTAATCCCGAAGACCCGATTATACAATCGGGACTATATGTAAAGGTCTTGAAGGATCGATTGAAATTCAAATTACATTTGTTCAAAGAAATGAAGTCTCCAAATTTCTTTGCAAGAGTATGTACCCGTCATGGGCAATCATCAAGATCATTAATGTCACAACAAATAGAGGCAAAAGACGTTCTTTGACAATTAATCAAAGGTGTTCGGACTTATCCGATGTAAATTAACACCGACTCCGGTCGATGGGGAAAAGTCTTGTATACGAACTCTAAATCGTTTGATAAATTTAAAGCGCAGAATTAACAAATATGTCGAAATATACGTATATTCATCCAACGAAATTGAATATTCGAAAATTCTGCATGTAAACATCCGCCTTGGGCCAATGTTCCACCCTTGGGATGTCCAAATCCCCACTTTCCTTGGTCGGAAGAGCCGTAGTGGATTGTTCTCTCCATTGGGCCGCCTCTTTGTCTCCACAGCCACTGCGGCTTTTGTAGGCCTGTGAAACACAAGGGCCAACCAGCAAATGAGGCGAGCGAACCCCGGCTATAGTTAGAGTCATTACTGCCAAAGAGGTCGCCGGAGCGTGTCCTTCCAGCGAGCGAAGCTTGTCCTCTTTGGCCCCTTCTTGGAGGTCCTCTTGTCACAGACCAGGAGCACCCCTTCACCTAAAGATAGGAGCTCTGCCAAGGATGGGCTGTCTTTGCCAGTCCCAAAGATCGTTAGAGTTAGCCCGTCTGGTGGTGCGAGGACAATCTGGTCATGAGCCTCGTCAGAGATCCTCTTGTCGGAGTCGGGGAGGGTATTGTCACTGGGATATGGGGTCTCCGCCAGGGTCAGCCTGCGTATTGGGTCACAAGGATGACCCTACCCTATGCGGGTCCTATCGCGCTCGACCCATCGCCATGCCTTTTGCGTATGTTACGAGTGTAGACCCATTTACCTGTCTTGATACTCGGCTCAACCATCTCAATCAACCCAGCTCGCCTTCGATCTTGTTGGGGCCCAACCTAGTTCGACGTGCCACGCTATAGGTTCAAAATTTGAACCCCAGCCTCTTGCGCCTTTCTAGGGAAGCTGCCATGTACCCCCCTTCCCCCCAGTTTTTTTCCACCTTTGGCTAGTGTCTACAAAACCCTAATCTTGCTACCGCCTCCATCCTCCTAGCTTCCCCCCTATGGCAGACCCTAACGGGGAATGTTTCCCTAACTGACCGTGCTTTAATGACAGGAGGGATGGCAGACGGTGTCGAGACACAGACGACCGCATTGACGGTGACCACCGACGATGTTTGGCTGAGCCGGAGTCCCTCATCGTCAAGCTCGCCGAAACTGTGGACAAGTTGGCTCACCCCTTCTCTATCACAGAGCGCGAGAGGGACACCCAAAAGATCTATAGCCACCCTTACCATCCTTGGATCGGGGTATGTACCCCACCGATACTCCCACTTGGACATCCGCCCTCCCCCATAAAACTCTGGCCTCCAATAGTCTTCTCACGCCTTCAGCTGACTCCCCGATGGCCAAGAAGCCGTTATGCCCCATCTCGTAAGCCCTCCATCCACCTCCACCCTCCCCATTTGGCCAGCATCTCCCTCACCTCGTTCAGATGAGGATCACCCATAGGCATTTCTCTAGCCAGGAGAGGTGCCCCTCCAAACATTCCACTAAGAAAGATGCCTCTACCGTCGAGTCTCTCGCCAACTTGTTCCTGGACTGGGCTACCACTATGGCATAGGAGCGAGAATCCCTCCACGCTGATGACCTTCTATAGAAGGCTTGATGGTGGCCTCCTTCACAGGCCCTGCACTGGATCTTTCCTTTGCACTGCCTCTGAAGATGCCCCCTGTTAAAGCATTCGAAGCACAATGGCCGTAAACTTTTGAGACCCGGGATCTCTGGATCATTCGCTGGGTGTCTGGATCGATCTCCGGCAGTCCCCGTTTGACTTCCCACTGGGATCCGGTTGGCCCCGGAGGCAACCGCCGGTGTACCCCGTGGCCTCTCTCTTCGCCCAACAAAATGCATCGTTATGAAGCATAGTGCTGATAAAAGGGGAATAGCTGTATAACAAATGGAAGAGAATGGGCTTAAGCTTAGAGTACAGGCCCTTGCCCTCAATTTTGAAGTCCGGAATTCAAATCCCAATTCTGTTGCATTCTTTTGTAGGCAGACTCTATTTCGAGAGTTGATCCTGGGCTATCTCTTCTTTCAACATTTTCAATTTGTGATGGATTTAGAGTTGGTTGAGATAACATTCATATATATGTATTTATGCGAGGAAGATAGTGCACACAGTTTTGGCTTGAGCCTGGGCGTGGGAGTGGGGGTGGTTCTTGGATATCCATGTCTAGATTGAGAAGGGTGCCTCATCTACAAGAAAGTATGCTCCAAGTTTGGCTTACTACAGCTACCATGTAGGATGTCCATCCAATCATGCGCGTGGTTTATGTCTTGAGAAAAACTGCATTGTCTGTTGTGTTCAATGGACTTGGTCCATTTTGGGTTGTCTGTAAATGTCATTCATGAAATTTCGGTGACAGATATGTGCAACCACCTTCCTCTTTAATGCTCCCATGGGGTGTCTTTTTACCTGTAGAACTACTGCCAGCCACCAGGACAAGGAGGATGATTTCCCCCCTCTGTTTTAAGGAAAAGATAGAGGAAGGGGAGAATATGTATCGACACATACATACATTTTATTTTCTGTCCTTTTTTAAATCATTTGCCTTCTTTCTTAGTTGGATTGACCAGCTTCTTTGAGAGCAGCCATGAAGCCTTGACTGGCATGTTCTCCATATCTATTAGCCAGTGGATTCAGCCTGCCATCCCATTTTGCATTCATGCTGCTAGCACTTGTGTCACTTTCTGCTGCTTTTCTGGTTTGGTGAGTTTGTGGTTGGCTGTGCCAGGCTGGAATCCTTAACTAGAGTGTGTTCTGCTCTTCAGATGATGTTTAATCTAAGTATGTGATATATCCATTGGATGCTTGGAGTTGGATTTATTTGACAGAAAATCATAGTTGAATTGGTGTGTGTGATAACTTTTCCTATGTAGGTCCTTCACTCCAAGTGGAGCAGTCTTATTGATCATTTGCAAACTGGATAAGATGCTTCTATTAGATGCTTCATTTTAATTCATATTTCCCAGAGACTTGAAGAGTTTCTATATCAGATCCTGTATAAGATCTTGTATCTATGGTGTGTAGCATGTGGTTGTGTCGAGGATACCACACATCATTTGCCTTTGTGAATATGGTTTTCCTTAGGCACTTCTTACTGCTCCCTAGTTTCCTTCAGGTTTTTTCTTTGGTTCAGCACTAGCATCTTATTTTTTGACAGGTCTTAAATGAGACTCGGTTTGGATGAAATACTTCAGATGATTATCCTTATTTCAATGCCTTGTGGTGTGTTTCACAGAGCAGCTTCATTGTTTTCCCCTTTTGATTTTGAGGAGAAGCTTGCCTCCAGTGGATGTACATTTTTTATTCAAATTCTTATACTTGTCTGTAATCATTTGGAATGGTCTTTTTTTCCCCCTGAAATGTTTTGGAATAGTCTGGGTGATTGTTCTTCAATTGATTGAACTGTTTTATCATCGTGTGCTTGTTTCTCCTGTTACTTCGTGTTTACTTTTTCGACTATCCCATATATATTTACATTTCTCATTGCATATATTATTCCAATTTTTGCTTTAATTTTCGATGTTAGTACTTTTAGTAGAATAATTTCGCTGCTTATCAGAAACATGAGAAAGTTAGCAGGTTTCATATTCTGAAGAATAAGGGGTATACCTTCTTAAATCTCAATGTAGTAGCTTAAAATTTTGACGTGGTTTTGATGGCAAGCATGATCTACTTCTCTTATAAGGATGAGACCTCAGTTTCAATGATTGATGTGTGTAGAGAATCTCCACCTTCTCTATGCCTTTTGTTGCGTTAGCTGATACATTTGATTCTTGTAATCATCAATCTTCAGATATGCACAAGTCTGATGATTTTCATTGATGCTGATATTGTCGGTCAATTTATTTTGTTGGGGCAGGTGGTAATATGCTAATTATTTCAATGATCATCTTAAATCTTCTAATCCTTGCTTAAGTTTAGTGTGTGTCCGCTATGCACTGCACTTATGTGAATCAATATTACTTTTTCCTTATCTGACTATACACGTGTTTCATTTGTGCCCAGCCATATAATTGAAATTTGTGTACTTTTTAACATTGTTTCTATTACTTCTAGCTATTCTCTCAGAAGTTAGAACCAATATGTGCTTTCTGAATGCTTTGTTAAGTTCCATGAACTATGGATTACACTTTTCTTGTTAAGGTTCCACGTGAACCACTGATTACCTTTTTAATCTTTATTCAGCACTTCTACCATGTTCTCATGTGCATGAGGAAAGCTCAAGGAAGAGGATTGGAGTTAGCTAGGAAACATGTCAGCTCATGCCTTCTTGAGCTAGCATGCATCTGTAAGTCACAGGAGTTCCTTAGATCTAATGCATATGGATCTCATCAAAATGATATTGAATGTGGAACAACAGCATCTGGCTGTCAGCCTATTGGTTTTGCTGCTAGTTTGAACAGCAGATTGTTAGCCCCTGCCCCTCCTCGGGCGATCAAACTTCTAAGTTGGAAAGAGGTGAGGATCCAAAGCAACCTAACCAATTGATTGCTTTGTATTCTTCTGTTGCTGAAGTTATCCCTCACTAAATTTTACCAGACAATTAAGTATTTTGAGAAGCTTCTCCATGACCTAGATGCAATATGTTCATTCCCTTTGGATCCACGTCTGGAAGGTGTTATGCACTTTGTGGTTCAGTTCCAGAAATCTGAACCTGATTTAGTCGCCAGAGCTCACTTGCAGGTCAGCTCCATGCTTTTCTTATGGTTGCCTTTTCTTTTCTCATTGTAATAAGTTTATCCTGTTGTCTTATCTTTACCAACGTTATCTAGTTTTACTTACTAATTTACTGTCAGGTCTTTATGATGGCTTCCCTTTTTGGGGTAGAGGATTTTATTGCAGTTGAGTTTTGAACAAAGTGCATGGTTCCAGTTAATCACTAGTGATTCACTTAAAATGCACGGCTCTAGTTAATCACCGGTGATTCACTTAAAATGCAGAAAAGGGTTAAATGGCTATCCTTAACATGCATATCTTTTTTTATTAGTAATGTGACGTCTCCTGCGCTGGATCTTGTATCCGGTCCGAGAACATCACATTATACACAAATGTTGCGAGAGTGGGACACTGCAAGGCACTTTAAGCCAAACCATCCATACATCCACAAGCACAACCATACCATTTCTACAATAATATAATTACATCATAATTTACATCACATACAACATGGCACATCATTCTACACTCGTACAGAGAATGTTCTCAAAGTTTTATATTTGCATGTATAAACTTGAACCTACGAGGGCAAACTACCTTAAAAGGCCTGGATCACTCTCAGACCCTCTTCTTATCGGAACCCAGAAGTCTCTTACTGTTTTCCTACAAAAATAATTTAAATCACACACGTGAATCCTAAGACTCAGTAAGCATCATAACTGATCACATGTTTATAATATAATAACTTTTGCAAACTTTATAGATTGCAAACTTAACTCAATTTCTGGTGATTCTAAACATATAACATAAATTTTCAAGCATATAAACTGATGGAAACAGAACAAATGCTAGACATATGAACAGGACTATTAATTATCCAAATTTTTTATCAGATAATGCCAATTTACAAATGGCTTGCAGGACAAATCAGAGCATGTTCAAAGCATATTCAGACGATCTTAACAGGTCGAATCACAGATGCAAGCTTCTCAAATCATGTTATAATTTCATATGTAGATTCTAAAATTTGGTTTAGATAACATAATTAACCCACCCAAATCTTATGTAGGTTAATTTCACATAACAGACATACATCCAAACCACTATATAAAGAGTCAAACACATATCGAGACACCCATACATAGACATATAGACAAATGGTCTAAATGTTGGGGACCTGTTAGCTTTAGTCTCTGTGCAGGACCATGAGTTTTATACTCCACCAAAGATATATCAAGGTTTTATTTTTCTTTTCTTGGTAATAATATCTTTGAAAATATATCAAGGTCTTATATGGAGATATATCAAGGTCTTATATGGAGATATTATTTTCAAAGATATTATTACCAAGAAAAGAAAAATAAAACCTTGATATATCTCCATATAAGACTACTAAGGGTACTTTCGTAATTTGAATAGACTCCCCAACTCCATCTCGATCGTCAAACTCCCATGTATTTTATTTGTAAACTTTTCTTTGGTCCACTTGTCCCTCCTTGAAGCCTGTATAAAAATTCGTACTTATCTATTTTTTTTCACAATAACCAATTACCAAAGGCTGCCTATGGTCCATCTGTATCATCTGGAAATCTGCATTGTTTCTTTGTATCGTCTAAATTCTTTTTTTAAAAAAGTGGGTAGTACCACTAATTTATACAATGAAAAGAAGACGAATATACAAGTATAGGCTGCCACAATCCCAAAAAATGCCACCCCAGAAATCCTATACAAGAGAACCCCAAAAATCCTATACAAGATAACCCTATCATCTGAATTACTTAAAATGTTATTTTAGAGCATCACCTGCTTTTCTTATTCTGGGTGCATTGTCAAATTTGCATTGTCTAAAGTCTATGTTGCACCGCCTATTTTCTTTCATATCGCCTAACCTTATGGCGTCCAAGTTTATATTGTTTGCATCGTCCAAGTATAATTGTATATCGTCTACTTTTCATTCTATTCCAACTTTTACATCGTCTATTTTTCTATATTGTCTATTTTTTTTACTCCGTCTACTTAACTTTTTATTACGTTTACTTTTACTCTGTCTACTTTTATTCTGTCTACTTTTACGTTGTCTATCGCCTAATTTTTGTATTGTCTAATTTTTTAATTTAGACGATCTATCGCCTAAGTTACTTCATCTAAATATGTATCATCTACTTTTCTCGTATCGTCTACTTTTCGATTGTCCAACCTATCGTCTACTTTTCCAACTTGGATGATCCACTGCTTATCTCACTTCGTCCAACTTACATCGCCTACTTTTCTAATTTGGATGAACAGTACAAAACACCACCTTGGGGTGTTACAAAGACAGCCTTGGCACCGTATGTGAAGCTTGGGATGCCGTTGGTCTTGTTGGCCTTCCGGGAGGCGCCATCGAAGTACAACTCTCAGCACGACAGATTGACTGTAAGGACATTTTACTCTTTGTGAGGTAGGATGTCTTCCGCTTGTTTTACCGCTCCTTGTTGGGGCGTAAGAGCTTCCTCATCGGGGAGCTTAATGTTGAGGAGCGAGTCTTCCAACACCGGATGTGCTGTCAGGAACTCAACCATTTCTTGTCCCTTGATTGCTTTCCGCGGGACAAAAGTGATATCGAACTCCATCAAGAGGAATGCCCATTTTTCCAGCCTCCCCGAAAGGACAGGTTGTTTGAGGAGAAACTTGAGAGGATCACACTTGGATATGAGCTATTTTTGGTGGAATGGGAGGTAGTGCCTTAGCTTTTTGACGGCAAATACTAGTGCTAGGTAGACTTTCTCCATGGGAGAGTATCGGTACTCAGGACTGACCAACTTTCTGCTGTGATAGTAGAGAGGCTGCTCTTTACTTTCGTCATTGATTTGCGCTAGCAAAGCTCCGAAGGAAGCGTCCATGGCGGCAATATACAATATGAGGAATTTTCCTTTGATCGGCGCCCCCAAGATCGGAGGGGTAAGCTAGTACTCTTTGATTTGTTCAAAGGCATCTTGGCATTTTTGATCCCATATGAATGGGGCACCCTTCTTCATTAGTTTGCCAAAGGGTGCACATCTTCCGGAGAGGTTGGAGATGAAACTCCTGATGTAAGCAACTCTTCCTTGGAAGGACATGAGCTCTGTTAGGTTTTTGGGCGGCAGCAACTCCCGAATTGCTGATCTATTTCTATACCTCGGTATCTGACCACAAAACGGAGGAATTTGTCGCTCGACACGTCAAAGGCGCACTTCATCGGGTTCATCTTGAGCCCATATTGTCTCAGCCTTTCAAAGACCCATCGCAAGTCGGCCAGGTGGTCTTCTCACCTTTTTGTTTTGATGACCAGATCATCGATGTAGCATTCAACTACATCATGCAGCATCTCGTCGAATATCTTAGTCATGGCCCTTTGATAGGTAGTGCATGTATTTTTCAGGCCGAACGACATCCTTTTATAGTTGAAGATGCCCTTGGGAGACCAAAAGGTTGTATGATTTTTGTCTTTGGCTGCCATGCGGATTTGGTTGTAGCTTGATGATCTGTCCATGAAGGACAAGGCTTCATGTCCTGTGGTCATGTTGACCATTGTCTCAGTGATTGGCACCGGGAAGTCGTCCTTTGGACAAGCCCTATTCAGGTCTTTGAAGTCGGCACAGATTCGACCCTGACCATTCTTCTTTTTCACTGGCACGATGTTGGCGAGCCAGACCGGGTACGTGCAAGTCTTGATGAAGTCCACCCCTGCCATTTTGTTTACTTCTGCCACAACCTGTAGTTCCAGCTCGTGGCGCATACACCTTTGTGGCTGCTTGACTGGGTTTGCTGTAGGAGATATTGCCAACTCGTGCTCGGCCACAAAGAGATCCAATCCTAGCATCTCTTTATAGGTCCAGGTAAAGCAACCTTTATATTCTAGCAGGAGTTGGTAGGCTTGCCTTTCTGCTTCATTTAGCAAAGCGCTAACAAAGATAGGCCGATGTTCTCCGGCCTCCCCCAGATTGATCTCCATTAATTCATCCATTGTAGCTTGTCCGCCATCTTCCAGTTCACATGGCACAGGTTGCAGATCGATGAAATCCTTTTCATCGTCGGTGTTGGCCTCTTGCACATCATAGTATGCGGGGTTGCTGATAGCCGACGACATGGTTTCTTTTTCATTGCCCCGAGCGGTCCCCCCCCGCCCCTGGGGGTTTGCGTCAACACTAGGCTCTTTACCAAGAGTTGGCTTGGTTAATTGCTCCTCGAACTCCTGAGTAGTAGATAGGTTGATCGAGCTTCCTCTAGTCCCATGCGGTTGATCAACAGGGATTGAAGAGGGCAACATCATGATTTCTTCCTCTTCCTCTTCGGAGCTGTCTAATTTTGCTTTCGGGTCTGCCTGGCCATTAGTTAGAGACATTAGTCCTACTGTGTTGACTGCACAATAGACTTGGAAATCCCCTTCTTCATCATATCCGAGTCCCCTGGTATTTTTGCTAAAGAAAGGGGGTTGCCCCCAAACTTGAGATGGATTCCACAATTGGCAGAAGTATTCACGCCAGGCCGGGTCTTGAATCTGGGGAATTTGTTGCTTTCTGCACATGCCTTTGATATAGCGAGGCATATCATCCATTTCTTGGACTGCCTCTAGGACATCATTGGTTGAGACGGCCCAGCCGAAGTCATCTCTCGGGGGACCATGCCTCCTTTGTAGAAGACAATGGGCTTGTCCCTCTTGGCTTTTTTTTTGTTTATTCTTCTCCTTTGATAGGTGACTATAAAAGCCTTCGGTTACTCTACCTTGTACTCTTCCCTCACAAACGGGAGTTGCATGCATTCTGGCGGCAGAGAAATACTTGTGCTAATGGCTTGGCTGATGAGATTAGCCTCGAAGTTGATGCTTCGTCTTTTAGGACGGGTTGATTTGAGGCCGACTTCCAGGCGCTGTCTATGTAACTTTGCCTTTTCTTCATTGACCCTAAAGGGTTCTTCTTTGTCCCTTTTGGAGAGTCAACCATTACTTTTGCTCTTGACAGACGAATATGTGCTAGGCCCTCTAAAGTAGAGGGAAGCATCCGCTAGGTTGCATTCATTGAGACTAAACGGAGCTTGGTCCGCAAAGACAGTGTGCTACTCTTCACCCTTGGCGTACTTGAGACATTGGTGGAGAGTCGAAGGGACAACCTAATTTTCATGTAGTTAGGGTCTCCCCAGCAACACCTTATATGAGGTGTTGGCGTCGATGATGTAAAATGTTACCTTGGTGGTGAAATCACCAAGGACCATCTCGACATTGACCAGGTCGACCGCATCCTCTGTGTGCTGGTTGAACTCAGAGATTTTGACCGCCTTAGCCTTTTGTAGGTGGGGCATCAGGTACAGGGCCTTGAAGGATTTTTAGGGCACGAAGTTGACAGTCGCACCGACATTCACCATGATCCGATTTATCTCATTCCCATTTATTTTCTCCCGCATATAAAGAGGATGGTTGTGACATAAAGAGGACAACGACATGTCCTTCTCTGAGAATGTGATGCTTACCACGAACGCCTCATACGCTTGAGCTTGTAATTGAGCGGCATGAGCTTCATAAATTTCAGGTTCCTAGAATATTTTGATAAGACTCTCCCTTAGCTTTTTACTCCAAGCAATGGCCTCCCATATTGTGATGTTAGTTAGGAACCGCTTCGTGTGTTGAAGGACCTTGCGGTCAGCTCGGGCGCGTGCTTCCTCCAAGGGAGGCAATATCTTTGCCAAGGTCTTTTGTGGACCCTCAAGTTTCTCCTTGCTGGAGGATTGTACAACCTTGCCTTTGGAATGCTAACCCATATGATCTGAGTCACCGGATATTTCTTGGAACAGCGGGGCTAAGGACTGGTCCTCTGCTGATGGTGACTGGACAGGATCATCTTTGCCAGAGGGGTCAGCTTGATCAGTTGGCCGGCCTTGGGCTGCTAGATCTGCTAGCTCTTCATCTTCATCGGAGGGAAATTCATAAACATTACCCCTCACTTCAACCTCAGGGACAGGAACGTGGTCCTACCTGTTGCCCAGATATTTGGCTGTTTGACTTAGAGGGGAGCAAATGGGTTATTAAAAATCAATCGCAATGAGATATGACTTAAGCATAGCGATGTTGATCAATCAAAGTAAATCATTATAAGATAGTGGAAACTTGTGGGCAGCGGAAGCTAGACATGCAGGAATATGGCAATAAAAACAATCACACAAGGGACGCAAGGAATTTATACTGGTTCGGCACTGATCTATATCAACCTTACGTCCAGTACCCAGCAACTGTTGGGATTTTCGCTATCTCCTCAACTGGGAATAGTACAAAGGCTATTTTTGATTAGGTGTTCAGCTCACCACATGCATTCCTTCACTAGAATCCCAGCTTTCTTATAGGTTAGCCAAACCCAACCAATTTACAGGCTTGCCAAATTTAGCTATTTCAGCTAGTGTTTAACAACACCTTGGGCATCTTCTCATAAGGATCCCAGTTGCTTTAATGGCACAACCAAACCCAGGATATCGACCTCCAGTAGGGTACTCTTGCCCTCGAGCAAGGACTTGTCCCCTCATGGAGAAGTGAACCACTTGTTAAGTGGGTTTACACAGATATAGCCTCTTAAAGGCAGAGTTGTGTACAATATGCACAATAATGTTCAAGCAAAAAAAAATCAGAATAAGATACAACGGTCTTGAACAGAAAGCTAGGATTAAAGAAGAGCCAAGGAAAGATTAGAATGAAGATCCTGTCTGGCTACTTCTTCACATCGAGCACTCAGTAATAATGGTGGTTGAGGCTTGAATTTGCTTTCAGCTTCTCTCAACCCATGCAATGTAAGCTTGCTGAAAAATGTGATCGTGGATGCACTTGCTCGGCCTTGCTTGGCTGCTTGGCTAGCTGGATTTGAGTGTAGTTGCTTCTTTCAGTTTTTCCAGTTACAGCAACAGCAGCTGCTCTTCATTCTGCCTATAGCTTCAATTTATAGCTCTCTTGTACCATTACTCTGTTAGATACAGTCTGAGAGACGTTAAGCACATCCTTTGTTTCCGTTAGACTCAGACGGATGAACGTTAGACACATTTGAGAGTGAGAGCAACTTTATTGTCTTTGGATTTATAGCTGTGCAGAGGTTTCTTCTTCTGAGTTTTCTTGATGAGCACTCTTTATGATAAATCTATGAAAGGACATAATACAGATCCTCTTATTTATTCGTTAAATAAGTTTCTGAAGAGAGAATCCTTTTCAGAATATCTTCTTGCATTGTCCTTTTCGTAGGTTCTCTTTTCCATCTTAGGACTGTCATATTGCAGAGGTTAGAGAAATGCTACATAAAATATTTATTACTTTCCAGCATGTCTTGAAACGTGTCCCTTGAATTTGCCATTATTAATACAGCCTGAAATAAAATAAACACTATACATTTTCTGACTATTAGTGAAGTGTACATCAGGTCAGAAGAGCATAGTGCTACAAATTTAGTGGCATTTGATGTATTCGAAATTTTGAATTTTGTTGAAGGTCGCTCAATTATAGACTTACTCGATGTTTATCAGCTAAGACATAATAAGATTAGTCGATGTCGTAGTTCATTTTGTTTCAGCGACTAAGTTATCTTCATGCAATGCACCACAGTTATCAAGAATCATTTTATATTGCAGTTATCAAAAGATAAGACATATTATCAGATAGCTTGACAATTAGGTGCTTGTAATTATTTAATCATTGTTTTAGTCAGTGAAGGAATTTCTTTCAGTATGCTGACTAAGTTAGTTATTTTTAGGATATTTCAACTATCATGAGTATAGGGCTATGTGAGACGTATAGTTGATATTTGTTAAGTGTAGATTTATATAGAAATGCAGCTATCATATATATTTAGACATGATGTATGATCAGATAGCTGGTATATATTAATCTTTTGATCAAGTTAGAGTTGTAGCTGTTTTAGAAAATGAGAGTGCAGGACATATAGCTGATTAGATTTAGTTCAGTGGTCATTTTATGCTTTTATTTTCACAATGGGCTATGTTGCAGAGTATAGTTATCAAAAGAGTAAAGAATTGTAAGACAGATAGCAGACATGTATTTTCTTGAGTACAACAGCTACAATGATAAGGAAGATATAATCATAGCTAAATAAATCTTATGCCCTTAAAAGATTTTATCAATTGAATTTAGTTAAACCAGCTATTAGAAATAAAACTTAAATAGCTGATGGAATAGTGCGCCTAAATTTTTTTTGGATAGGCGATTAGACTCAGATAGTCGAAGTTTGTTCAAGATAGGCGAAGCTTTCTTCAGATGTTAGGATAGGCGAAGCTTTCCTTAGATGTTAAGATAAGCGAAGTTTTGTTCAAGGCAGGCGAAGCTTTCTTTAGATGTTTAAGATAGGCGAAGTTTTGTTTCAAAATAGCCGAAGCGAAAAGATAGGCGAAGTGAGTTTAGTTGCCTGAAGAATAAGATAGGTGATTACCTTTCGCCTAAGTTAGTGAGATAAGCGAAGTAACGCTTATGTTGAGAGTTTACGAAAAGATAGGCAAAGTAGTAGGATAAGCGATCTTGCGCCTATGTGAGATAGACATCGCCTAAGCGATAAACTAAAGGATAGTCGAAGAGGATAGGCGAAGAAGCACCTATGTGACTAAGATAGGCGATGCAGATAAGCGAAGTAACGCCTAAGTGAATTATAGTGCAAGTTGCTTTTCTTCTTTTTATATCGCCTATGTTCTGTTTATGCGCCTATGAGTTTTATAGTGTTTTATAGCGTCTAAATTTTTTCTTTTTATATCGCCTTAGTTCTTTTTTGCGCCTAAGGTAATTGGATCTTTTTTGCGCCCAAGGTAATTGGATAGGCGGATTATTTCTGCGTCTATTGTTAGAGTACCTTTTTGCGCCTATTTTGTTTGAGTTCCTTTTGCGCCTATTTTTGTTTTATTCTTTTTAGCGCCTAAGAGAATTACTACGCCTATGTGAAACTGTTTTATACTTAACTGAGTCCTTGAAGTATTTCTGCTACATTTGTTTTTCTTTTCTTGTTTTTCAAGCATTTCATTTATCAGTCATTTCTGATCTTTTTGTCATCACTAAATAATATCTGTTCATCAGTAATATTGTTATCACCAAACTAACAGAGATAATCTTTGGATCAACACTACCCACGGAAGATTATGACCCTATCAGGGTCCACAAAGTTAATGGGCCTGTGAGGAGGCAAATCAGGATTTCTTCCACGGCTGCGCCCCAGCCACGACCTCAACCTCATTCCCTGATGGGTTGTCGCTGATAGGCGACCATGGCGGCTTTGCGCCTGGGTCGAGCTACTGCGGCTTCCTTTTTTGGGCTGGCTTTGATGTTTCTGGCGGCAGGATCGCCACCATGTTGCAGGAGAAGTGTTTGATCATTTCTTTGAGTTTTTCAATAGTAATCTCCTCGTCGGTGTAGAACAAGGGTAACTCTTCTGGGATTGGGAATTTCTCTCCCTCCTTTACCTGCTGGTACATTTGATCGAGCCAACTCCCCTGACGAGTTTTGCACTCAAATCTTCTCTCATGGGATGTATTTGTCGAGATAGACCACCCCAGTGGGGCGAGGGGGAACAAATTCCTCCAACTCATCAATGAATTTTGTAACTTTTGAAGAGGTGTTATCCCCTAGGGAGCTTGCATGGCTGTCACGTGCTCGATCTGTTTCTTTGACCTTCTTTTGAGCTGCTTCTTTTTGTTCTTCTCCGACTTCTTGGCTTCCGCTACTTCTTGCATGGAAGGAGTGGTCGGCTTCGAGGCTAGAGCAGATGTGCCCCCAGCGTCATATCTTTTGTCCTGAGCTCAAGCTTTAAAAGACTTGGGCTGAGAGCTTTTCCTGGCCATGACCTTGACCCAAGTATCTTTTTTTTGTTGCGCTTGGAATGTGGCATTGATTGCCTGCTCGATTATCTCGAGCGGCAGCTCCTGGTATTCGGCCACGTCAATAATGAAGTCTTAAGATGCTTGTGTTCCTTCGGGCTTCCCTTTGGCTTGTGACTTGGTTTGTTCGACGCTAGGTCGGGGATTAGGCTCGAGATCCCCCACCTTGGCTTTGCCTTTCTGGCTTTGCCTGGAGTCCTTAAGCTCACCTGGTTGGCTATGCCCGGAGCTAATACCCTTGGGCTGGCTCCGTTGGCTTTGTATGGTTTGCTGCTCGAAGTTGCTTACTGTGATATCATCTTTCTGACTTCTCACGGGGTGTTGCTTGGGGTGTACCTCCCTACCCCTTCTTGGGAAGGTCATAGGGCCCAAGTGCCTTGTTGTAGTGTTTGGCTTGCCCGGATGAGCGGGAAACTTATTTGAAGAGCTTAGGCCCCCCGAAGGAGTTTGGCTGTGTAATCCCCCAGGGACTTCCCTGCATTAATTTGTCGCCGACGAGGCACCCTCGACATGGACTACTCCCTGTCGGGTTGGGCCTTTGATCCAGCCTTGGACCTTTTGACCTTCATAGGTTACGTGTGGAGCAGATATACAGTGACGAGGACGCCCTCTGCCTATCCCGGAATGGCTCATGGGCGGATCCCGCACCATAATTTCTCTTTCTCTCAGGAGAATGTTGAGCAGTTTCCTGGTGTCTTCTTTTCGAAAGGGTAATGATTCCACCTCTTGCCACAATCGCCAGCAGGGCCACCACAAAGTTGGTTTAACTTGACCAACTTTTCCCGTCTCAGGCCTAGAAGGTCGAGATCCTCCCGTGGTGAATCACATTGATGGAGTAGTGGATCACATTAGCCGATTGGTTCGGCTTACTCCAATCATGAGGCTATGGTGGATTCACCAAACGACCTTGTATTGTGATCAGGCCCTCTTGAATCATCTTGTCCAATTCATTCTTGAAGATGTAGCAATCTTCAATCACGTAGCCTAACATGCGATGATACACACAGTAGTTGGGCTCGTTTGCCTTGCTTACATCGGATGACCTCCTTGGCTCTGGCAGGACGATGAACTTATTTTTCATACATAGCTCGAAGAGCTTTTTTGTATGCTCCCCCTTGAAGGAGTAAGGTGCCTTCACGTGCTCTACTAACGCGATGACTGGTGCCTTGCCTTTAGGTTTCTTGACCGAGCAGCTAGGGCTGCCCCCTTTGGTACATCTGTTGTTTGGGGAGAAGTCAACAACATTTACTTCTTTGCTACTAGCGTTGCGCTCTTTCGCTGCTTTGCCTTTGGCATGAGTATAGTTGGGGTTGTCAGCGAAGAACATCTCGATTTCGGCCACAACCGAATTAAGTTGGTCAAAGCCCTTGATATTGGTGCCAAGGAGCTTTTCGCTAACTTCCGCTGCTAAGCCTTTCCAACATATAGTGATGCTGTCTTCTTAGGTCGGAGGGTTGCCACACCTCATACTGAAGTCCCTCCAACGCTTGATGAAGTCAAGAGTCATTTCTCCTTTTCTCTATCGGAGGGAGAATAACTCCGCCAAAGATACTTTGCGCTCAACCGTCTGGAACTGGTCGAGGAATTTTTTTTGCTTGTCCGCTTAATCGACACTAAATTGGGCTTTAAATGGGAGTACCACTAGAAGGTGGCACCTGTCAGGGAGGTGGCGAAGTAGCGGAGGAGGTAAGACTCCTCCAACGCCAGCTCGCCCATAGCCATAATATAGTAGGCCAAGTGCTTGTGGGGAGACCCCTGCTCGTTGATCTTTTGTAGTTTAGGGCTTTGGAGTACTTCGGGGGGAGCTTCTTGAACTGGTGGTGGAGCAGGTACGATATACTGTATAAGTCAACAATGGCGACCCCTTCACCATGTTGAGCAAACTTTGCTTCCATGATCCTTTCGATCATCTACCGTTGTGTTATCAAATTTTCTGGCATTGGCGTGTTTGTTGACCGGAGGTTGGCAACTAACTAGGGAATTTCAAATTCCGCTGCTGTCGACCTCTTCATTGCAGTGGCCGAAGCATTGGCGATGCCCAGCCCGCTTTGAGGCGTCGGGTCTTCCGCGTGTGGTATCACGGCGGGCTGTGGTGGTCACAGTTCTCGCTCCTATAACAAGTCGTGCATGAGACTTTTCAACTGCTAGTTTTCACACTGCAGTTCTTTGAGCGTGACCTCTTGGGTATTATTCCTCAATTCGTCGTTACCGCCTGGATTCTCGTCTTCATGGGCGTCAAGGTTTTCCTCTGGCACCACTTCGAGATTTTCCTGGTTTTGAGGCTCTGATGACATGGTAGTGGCGCGGCCCGACTGTGTCGAAGCCCAAGACGTTGAGCGAGGCTCCTCAGGCACGCCAACAACTCATTTAGGTCTTTCGGTGCTTCTACTGGTTGCTTGTTAGTGGTGTAACAAGTGAATACCTTGACAGTATCGTTGGTCACTTGTACCACTCTTTTCTTTCTTGGTTGT
The DNA here is from genome assembly GCA_022559845.1 of Amorphophallus konjac. Lineage (NCBI taxonomy): Eukaryota > Viridiplantae > Streptophyta > Magnoliopsida > Alismatales > Araceae > Amorphophallus > Amorphophallus konjac. The sequence continues at coordinate 22,063,190 of CM040121.1, forward strand.
GTTCTCGGAAGGGCGGGTACCCCCAGCCTATCGAAGACTGAGACCCAAGATGTAGAAATCTCGACCGGCTGGTTGTCTTTGGCTCTGGTTGGTCTCGAGAGTGATGAGTGTCGGGGCTTTTTGTAAACCCCTTTCCGCTTCTGCCCGCGGAGCGGTAAGGTCTTGTCCATAGTTGTCAAGGCGACCAAGGCGAGCTTGGGGTCCTCGAGTGCCTAAGCGCTTAGGCGTCAAGTTCATAAATAAATGTGATCATTAATTTATATGTAATTTTCTATATAAAAGTTAATCATGATCATTAAAAATATAGATACCAACAATAGTATGGACAAAAATAAAAACTAATAGAAATGACATTGCAATAACATATAAAAATAAATTTTGAGATAAAATTAACAACAAAAATTAGACTTTTAGAATGAAGAATCAAATATTAACCTGGTATTTGCCAATTTCTTCTAAACATATGCAAATCATATTTAAAACAACATACAAGTAATATAATTCTTATACCAAAAGAAACAAACATCACCAATTATCACCACATGGACAAGCATATATTTGGACAAACAAACGAGGAATTAAGGAAGTAGCATAGACAATAGTAGACATAAAAGTCATACAATATCCAGCAAAAAAATAACATGTCTAAATTTTAAAACCAAACATTGCATTCTCAAGTGCTCTCTCATTTGAAGCTTCAAGATCCTCATCTCCATCTTCATCATTTGACTCCCATGCTGCATCATCATCATCTGTCTCTTCTTCCTCATTCTCCAATTCATCTTGTTCATCATCACCCTCTTCCATAGAATGTGAAGTACTTCCTCTTGAGAGTGTGTCTCTTCTAGCCCTTTGTTCTGATATGCCCATTGCTATATCCACCATTTCCCAGGTAAGGTCATCTCCTTCATGAACTACATCATCGCCATCTTTAGTCATCCACTCACTTCCCCAATTTAAATCTCTTAAACATATTGGATCATATCTCTCTGGATGTTTCTTCCTTTCTAAGAATCTTTCACGAAGGCGCCGATTGTATTGAACAAAGACTAAATCATTAAGTCTTTTGTGCTCTAATCTATTCCTCTTTTTTGTATGAATCTGTAAAAACACAAAGATAAGATTAATGACTTTAACACAAATAGATTTCTTACAAATTTATTTTAAATGACTACTTAGTACTTACAAATTCAAATATGCTCCAATTACGTTCACAACCAGAAGAACTGCAAGTCAAATATAAAATCCTCAAAGCAATGTTCATGAGTTCTGGTGTATCTCCATATTGCATCCACCAATCAGCTATAGTAACATTTAACAAGGAAAAATTAATTAAAATCACACATGAACGTGAAATCAGAAATAATACACAAAATAATAATTTAATCAAATTACTCACTTGGCAATCTCCTATCACGAGCTCTGATTGACATTGAAGTTCCAAAAGCGTCTCTTGCATTCATATATAATACCATCTGATCATTGATCATATCTTGTATATCAGTATTTGGCTCCATCCTTTCAACACATGCTAAGAAAGAATTTGAGAATTTTGTAACTGCAGCCGGACCATCTCTCGTACGGGCTTCATAATATAATTTCGGGTTCAAAAAAAATCCTGCTTCATGTAGAGGACGATTCATTTGATCTTTCCAACGTCGCTCTACAATTTTCAACACAGGTTGATACTTAGTTTCCTTAGAACCAAAATTCTCAATTATTTACTTCTTTGCATGTTCCATTGCAACATAAATGTATCCCATTGCAGGTTTCTCATCTGCATCAACTAACCTCAAAACCTGCAAAATGGGTTGAGATGCTCTCAATATCTCTTCAATGGCATGCCAAAACTTCACTTGAAAAATAATTGAAGAAACATTTTTTCCCTTATTTGTCTTTGCCCATACACTGTTATGCCATGCATCTGAAGTGAACAATCTTCGTAAACCTTTCTTTACGGCATCGTCATGCAACCTTTCCAACGTGAGAAAGGCTGTGGCAAATCTTGTCACTCCAAACCTTACAAGCTCTTTTCCTTTTGTCTCCTTCCTCATGTGGTCAAGCAAACGAGTGTGGGTGTATATATATATTGTCAACTTTTTAGCTTTTGAGATGGTACCTGCATAAGCTTTCAATTTGCCAATGTCTTCTAGCATGAGATCAAGACAATGGGCAGCACAAGGCGTCCAAAATAATTGTTTCCTTTTCTCCATCAACATTCTACCTGCTGTAATGTTATAAGATGCATTATCTGTCACAATTTGAACAACGTTCCTCTCTCCAACTCTTTCAACCATCCTATCCAATAATTCATACAACAATCCTGCATCTTCTCTCTGATGAGAAACATTAAATGATTCCATAAAGTAAGTGCCTTCATGACAATTTATCAAGAAATTAATTAACTTTCTTTGCCTTTTGTCTGTCCACCCATCACACATGATAGTGCACCCTTAAGTCTTCCAATGTTGCATATATTCAACATGCAAACTTTTTGTTTCCTCTATCATTTCTTTGAGGAGAGGCACTCTCAACTTATGGTAACTAGGTGGCTTAAATCCTGGTCCAAATCGCCCTATAAGTTCAAACATTATCTCAAAACTTCTTAATTTGGCCGCATTAAAAGGTACTCCACCTTCATAAAACCATGTTGCTATAGCTTTCTCAACTATCTTTTTTTCTTCTTTTTTCATTCTAGACTCCAACGTACTTTGCACTCATTTCCCACTCCTCCTTGCATCTACAAAATCTTCAGCACTCATTCTTGCAAAAACATCCATTGAACCTTTGACAACATTTTTACTTGATCTTGACAATGGCACTGACATATTGGAGCCCTTCTTTGATCTTTCAACTGTCTCATCCTCAGAAGAATCATCATCTACAGTTGTACTCTCACAACATGCCATCTTTCTTTTCTTATTTTTGTTTAGCCAACTAAGCATCTCATCAGCAATCTCCTTTGTAGTTTTTGGGCATTTCTTCACATCACTAAACCCTCCTATTAAATGCTCCTTCTGCCTTTTGATTCCTCCATTTGTTATCAAACCACATAACTCACATTTTATTTTATTTTTATCATGCTCATCTGGCCAATATGCATACTTCCACCCAGGATCATTAGATTTGGCCTTCTTCTTCACTTATGTACCTCCTGTTGAACCAGACTCTTCCATGATGACCACTGCAAAAAAATTAATAATAATCAGAATATTAATAATAATATGAAACTCTCTGTCAGAGACTGAGAGAGAGGCGGGAGACAGAGAGAGGGGGCGGGGGGGGAGCCGAGAGAGAGAGAGAGAGGTCAGAGGTGGGAGACAGAGAGAACAGAGAGGGAGAGAGACTGAGAGAGAGGAGGGAGACAGAGAGAGGGGGCGGGGGGGAGAGCCGAGAGAGAGATAGAGGTCAGAGGAGGGAGAGTGGGAGACAGAGAGGGAGAGAGACAGAGAGAGTCGGCGGGGGGAGAGCCGAGACAGAGAGAGGGGGCGGGGGGGGAGAGCCGAGAGAGAGAGATAGAGAGTAGGGAGACAGAGAGGGAGAGAGACTGAGAGAGAGGAGGGAGACAGAGAGACTGAGAGAGAGGGGGAGTCGGGCTCGGGTGAGGAGGAGAGACTGAGAGAGAGGAGGGAGGCAGAGAGACTGAGAGAGAGGGGGAGTCGGGCTCGGGTGAGGAGGAGGGGGCCGGAGGGGGAGACAGAGAGACTGAGAGAGAGGGGGAGTCGGGCTCGGTTGAGGAGGAGGGGGCCGGAGGGGGAGACAGACAGAGTGAGGAGGAGGGGGCCACCAGAGGGGCGAAGGGCCGGAGTGAGGAGGAGGGGGGCCGGAGGGCTGTGGGACTTACCGGAGGCCGGCGGAGGATTGTGCTGCTGCCGACGACGCACCGGCCGCACCAGCCGCACCGGAGCTCTGAGCGGGGATCTAGGGCTGGGAGGGGAGAGGAGGAGCGGGAGCTGCAGGACGAGCCGAGGGGGATCGATCGAGAGATTGGAGAGGGGTCGGGACTCGGGGGGGTTAGTGGCGGGTCTCGCGGATCCCGCGGTAGCGGGTTATCGGGTTAGCGGTTGGCGGGGAAGCGTTAGCGGGGCTGCGGGTGAGGCGACCGGGCGGTCGCCTAGGCACCCAGCCCGCCTAGGCGACCGCTCAGGCCGCCTTTTCGTCGTGTAATAAGGCGGGCCGGCGCCTTACCCAGTGAAGACCGCCCGGACGCCTAGGCGGCGCCTAAGCGGCGCTTAGGCGTCCGCCTTGACAACTATGGTCTTGTCCCTATAAGTCGTTGGAGCCTCGGGTTGTTGCTGCTCTGCCGGACTTTGAGCCGCGGGACCCGCGGGCGGACATTCCTACCCTCGCCCTCCGGATAGCACGAGCCTCCTCCTGGGTGACCCAGACTTACTTCATGTGGAGTTGGCGCTCCACCGGGTTGCCCCTGGCCTTGGGCTTAGAGTCGCATCGATGCCTTTGCCCTTGGCTTGTCGCCGATATGTTGGATTTCTTCAAAGCCACTTTGTCCTCCCGCGCTTGTCGCAGGAGCTCGAAGCAGTTGGATGTAGGAATGGTCAAGGCGTGCCTGTCCCGTGGTAAGATCGGCTCACATCCATCGAGCCAAATGCGAAGGTCCCCGACAACGACAGTTTTGTCGGGCTTGGAGATGGCTACTACTGGCTTCTTGCTTCTACGGCCACCTTGGCGACGCCCCCATTGAGTAGGGGTGGAGCTGGTGCTAATGTGATTAATCGCGAATACCCGGTCAGTGACAACTTGGGGCTTGGTGCCCTTGGCAGGTGCTAGTGTGGCTGGTTGCTCCTTGGCCACGGGGATGACGCCTAAAAAATAAGACGAGCCGACGACTGGTAGGAAGTCACCGAAGACCATGGGAGCCGTCAGGTATCCGAACCTAGAATGGTTGGCGATGACCTGGGGGCCATAAGTGACCGCCCCCATTGCCTTGCACGATTGGCCGCTTTGAGCACTTGGCTACTTGTTGCTTTTTGGTCGTTTGCTGCAACTCGGGCACCCTCCCCTTCTTCTTCAAAAAGAAGGAAAAGGGCATCATGACCTTTGGCAAAGGTGTGGATCCTCTTTGGCTGAAAGAAGAAAGGCGAGAAATGTCTCACTGAGCGTGCCAGTCTGTTTTTAGCAACACACAGAATTAAAGATTCGAGAGGTGTATAGGTGCGCATTTGTAGCTATTTCAGTAGCATGCACATTATTAATTCCGTGAATTTAGGTTTATCAGACGATTTAGGGTTCGAGTGTTGGACACTTCCCCACCGCAGTCGGTGTTTATTTATATCAGAGAAAAGTCTGAACACCCTTAACTATCTGTCAAAGAGGTCATTGACCTTCTCAATGTCAATCGTGATGCCGAGAGTATATTTACGACAACGCTAACAAATACACATAAAAGGGGTGAGGGCATTTATGTCGCCCATGTGGGTACTGGGATGATTTTGGCCCAAGTGAGGGTTTAGGAATAGCTTGATGCTAGTGGGGGTTTATTTGCAGTTTGGTATTGACTGAGGTCTTGGCATAGTTTGGCACTGGTTGGAGTTTTGGACACAGTTTGGTACTTGCTAGGGTTTTAGGCCCCGTTTGGTATTGGCTAGGGTTTTAGGGCAGTTTGATACTAGCTTAGGGTTTTAGTTTTGGTAGCAAACATCGGATCGTGTCCCAACTGGACAGCGCGGGACTTGGCTCCATCAATTAGCCTGAGGCCAGAAAGGCGATTTTACACTTAGTCGAAAACTCAGGGTATTTTTGTAATCCATGAAATATTTTTTCGATAACAACTTTACATTATTTTACAAAGGCTCATTGAGCTTAATTACATGACTTTCATAATCGCGGGACATTTCCGTAATTACACAAGTCCCTGGGTTTTCTCAGAGCTCCAGGAGTATTTTCGTAATTTTGAAAATTACAAGACTTTCTCAATGGAACTACCAAGACATTTGTATGACCCGAGGGGCGAATTTGCCTAAGTGTCGTTGCAAGGGAACATACCCTCTTTTAAGACACTAGAAAGCCCAAAGCTAAAGAAGGAAATCTCCAAGCGTTGTAAGTTGCTTCTTGTTTGTCCTCGTTGTGTTTCTTGCTTGTGTCTTTTCTCTCTTTTTTTTAACCCCTGGGGGGTTATTTATAGGGTTGGATTTGGGAATAGGCCACCCCAGACCGGGTATAGGCCATTGGAGGTCCACCCCGAACGGGTGGGGTGTGCAAAACACCCACGTAGACCAGGGGGGTGCTGCATGTGCCCCACCCGGACTGGGTGGGGGGTGGGACCCCTACCCGGACCGAGTGGGTGCTGCACAGTCCCCACCCGGATCGGGTGTGGGCCGAAACCCCCACCCTAACCGGGTAGAGGCCGCAGGATCCCCACCCGGACTAGGTGGGTGCCGCACAAGCCCCACCCGGTCCAAAGGTGGCCTGGGGAGGTTGGGAGAGGAAAGGACGACGCTCCGGAGTGCTTTGTGCTTCGTCTTTGTTACTTCTTCTGCGTCGTTCCTTACCGGGGGAGGCTTTGTGCTTCGGGGATTGCTTTCGCTCCTAACTCGAACACTCCGTAAGTACAACGAGGCATCACTTTTGCTCATCCACTTATTGCGAGCTTCTTCCTTTATACCGGAAATACGTCAGGGCTCCTCGGGGCTCGGATTCAATTTGTTTTTCCCGGTGGCTTCGGCTTTGTGCTGTCTTTTAGCCCTCGTGAGGCTAATTTATTATTTCATTTGCCTCGATTACTTTGAGAAATTGTCTGGTGCAACAGAATCGAAGTTAAATATGTACAATACAAGGAGTTTTTCTAAATTCAATAATTTATGAGGACTAAAATCTTAAGAACCTTTTGTTTATTATTTTAATAGGGTCACCTGTGGATGATTATGAAGAGCCAATATTGTAAATCCCACATATTCTGTTCTAGCTTATCTTTTTAGTCCTTGAAATCCATAGCATTATTGGACTTTATGCTGCTTCTTTATTATATATATTAGTCAATAACTGTCATATTCTGTGGACACATTCTGCATTGTCATTTTCCTCTGGGAATCTGAATGGCAAAAGAACAGCTCTTGTTGATTCAAGATGGTAAGCTATATGGACGAGATCCTTTCTATGATGTGATCATCAAGGCTCTGCCTACTACACCTGAGGCTATAAGAAACCAAGAGTTCCAGAAACAGTTTCGGAAAAATGAACTTGTGTTGCAACTGGGACAGGTCAGGTGATTGATATTGTCAAGTTCTTTTCATGTAATGTGTCCGATGTAGGATGCTTGGCTATTACCGCTATTTTATTTTTCTTAACTTTATGTGGTTCTTTTTTCTACAGCTTCTGGTGAATTTGCTTAAAGTTCTTTGTACAAATACTGCATGGCAACGGCGGAAACTTGGAAAGATACTGCAAGATTGGAGTGTCATTGCTATACAGGTCTGGATGCATCAATTAATGCACAAGTCCTTGTATGCTTTTTTTCTTTCCATTTCTTTGGTTACCTTTCATTCAGTGTGTGTGTGTGTGTATCCATACATAAATATATTTAATATTTTGCTGAGGTCGTGGGTTTATGTTGCATACTTGATTTGGTATTTATACAATGTTTTTTTTTGAGTCAATTCCATGAGACAGTGTTCATGGCTTGATTGTCTGCAATAATGCATGTTCTTCCCCTGCTCCGTTCAACTCAGTCTTCTGTGGGCCTGTCATTCGTGCAACATCCTCATCTGCTGGTTCTGCATAACCAATGTGTACCAAATCCCAAAGATCTTGTGAAACAAACAACGTTTTCATCTTAATGCTCCATGTTAATGGAACTAGACAGATTTTCTCATTCTAATAGACTTGATGCATCTGGTGCTCACTTCATGTTGCCTTATTTGTCTACAACGAACTTGCATATCAGGTATCCCGGCAGACTCTTGGGCTTGCTAACATTCTAGAAACCTGTTGAATAGCCATGTGCTTTATGATATGCATTAAGCAAATATGTATGTAAACAAGCAGTTTGATTCTTGCTTTCTGTAACATCTAGATCATTTTTTTTATTACATGTTTGGTCACACCCTGTTGACTGACCAAATCAAGGGGATGCTTCTGCTTTGTGCTTAAATGTTCAACGAGGTATTTATTGTCTGCTTCCATTATCATTTTGTTTCACACTCCATTGACAGCCCAAAGCATGGGGGTTTCTTGTGGTTATGCATATGATATCCACCAAGGTTCGGTGGTCTACCATCATCATCATTTTATTGTCTTAAGATGCCAATGGAAACCTCCTTTAAAAAAAAGAGAGGAAGGGGAAAATGGATAACCCACCAATAACCATGTAGTAGGGGCAAGGAGCACCAAACGGTGCATGAGGAAATTGTGGAGATCATTGCCGGTGGATTGGTAAATTATGATTCATAGTCAGTATCCAAGGAAACCTGTTCCAGTTGGTTAACTGCAAAGCTAGTTTGAAGACTTGCTTAGCCGTGATTGGAAATCCATGTGAAGGTGATAATCATTTGGTAGCAGATTCAAGGTCACATGCTTGGGAGAATTGGTGATATGTATGTATGTGTCCTTTGGCGGATGTTTATTTTGATGCATCTGCTGAAGAAATGTCTCTTTTCATTAGTTCAATGTGCTCCTCTAAGCTCAGGCTGTTCTCTGGAGTAGAAAGTAGTACTGAATAAGAAGTCTGTTTTCTTTGATGAACAATTCAAGAATGTCAACTTGGAATTAAATGTGGGTGCTTTTGCAGCTGGAGCTTGCCTGCAGAGAAGAATCTGGGAAAACATCCAACTTTTCAGTTGATGAGGTGCATAACTCTCATAACGACTCCCCCCTCACCCAACCTCGGTTCATATACAATTTACACTATAATTTATGGCTTTGGCAGGATTTATGGACGAAAGTGTCAAAGCATCTCCTTATTTGGGTAGAAGAACAAACTTACTGGATTGCTTCTCGGTTCTTAACGCTGGGGTTTGAGCTGGACCTCTACTCTCCCAGTGAATACTGCATGGTCTATTGGTACATGTATGTTGTCTTTATCAAACTATTAGAGAAGATGCAGCTCAGATTAATGAGCAACAGTGAGAATTGTAAGTTGTTTCTTCCATATGCCGTTTGAGCTGGAGCCTGCATTCTATTATTATCTTGATCTGTCAGCATGCATTGATGAACCTTTTACTGGCCATAATGCCCGTGATGCTTACTGCCTGCCTTTTGACTTAAAAATAATGTGCTGTGTTTTAGTCTTCTCATGGTCTTTTTTTGGGTGTTTATATGGTAGTATATATTGTATATTTGACACATTTTTTGCATTTGGACAATGCCTTTGGCATACAATTTTTCATCTGCCAGCACTCTGGGGTGACAGTGCTCTGTGTCACTCCCTGTTTGTATGTATGTACCATACATTATATATAGATAGATAGATAGATAGACAGATAGATAGATTTGTTAAGAGGCCCGAACTCTAACCCAAAATTTAGGTGTTGAGTTGGGGGAATCCCCCACATGTATAGAGGAAAGACTCCCATAGATTTCTGATATGAGATTAAACCACAACACCCCCCCTCGCGCCAAACCAACCGGTTTGGGGCGCATAACGGGTAGGGCCAAGTGTCTACATACAGATCTAATGGGTAAACGAGGCTCCAATACCATGATAGACGCCTAAACTTTAACCCAAAACCTAGGCGTTGAGTTGAGGGAATCCCCCACATGTGTAGACGAAAGACTCCCATCGATTTCCGATATGGAACAAAACCACAGCAAGAGAGAGAGAGAGAGAGAGAGAGAGAGGAATGCTAGTGTGACAGTTCTGCTGATGCAACCCATTCACACTGTAGCATCTCCTGTCAGATCTTAATCCAATGATCCTCCTTTTATCCCGTTGCATATGTGGGAGCTGTGTTTCCCAGAATGAAAAGCTACCCGCATGCCATCTCTCTCTCTCTCTCTCTCTCTCTCTCCCCCCAGCCAGTGAAGTTGTCAGTTGTCACAGGTGATGCCCGGCTATTGGCAGTAGCTCTCATGCCCTGATTGGCTGCCCCAGGTTGCCGAGGCAGTCACGTTGGGGTAGTTGAGAATGCTTGAGGTCTGGCGGGACTCATTCTCCATGTTGGGGCACGCCTTTCCATTCCCACTCAATGACCTTAGAAAAACAAGCACCAAGAAAATGTTCCCCCATGTTTGTGCAACATGTCTTCCCTTACTCATCTCATACTCTCTTCCAACCGGTTCCAAGGAAGCATGGGCCGGCCTGTCTCTGTGACCCATGTTCTGTCTTATATTTCGATCAATCTTCTAACCAAATCAAAGGGAAAAGAACACATTCTATGTCCTAGTATTTGTAAAAACTTTGTTAGAACATACATCATTGTTCACGTCATACATAATTTATTCCCCATATCTGCTTAAGAACCAGTAAAAAATGTGTGTTCAAGTTAAAAGACTAAAGACTTCAATATCCATCTTGAGTTATCTGCAGTTTGGTGAACTATTTTTTTTACTTTCCGTAAACCTTACGCTTAAATGTGTTTTTCTTTAGTGATGATCATATGCAAGTCATGTTTATCTAATTCAAAGTATTTGACATCCACCAGGGTTCAGCAAATGGGTCCCATAATATCTAGCACCTGCAGTGACTATGGCGGGCATTTTTTCCAATTTTTCTGCTCCCCTTTTGGTAAGAGAGGGGGGAGAAGAGGGGTGGAGAGAGAGGGATGGTGCATCAGTAGCTTTTCGTTCCAGGAATCACGGCTCTCATGTAAAAAGGGAGATCGTCATATTAAGATCCGGTGGGGAATGTCACAGTGAGACCAGGCCATATGAGAAGGCCTAGTCTCACTGTAGCTTCCTACATATATATGGCCGGTCCCAAGCCCGGATGAGAAAGGAGGAGGGTTTGCGTTAGGTTGACAGCCAGCAGTAAAATTTTGTCACATCTCCCACATGAATTCTGATCTAAATACATTTTGTGCTAATGCTAGGGTGTCCCTCGGAAGCGACGTGTTACATCGGAATCCGGATGGAATGATAAGTGAGCTAGGGCTAGCTAGGGCGTTCCCCATAAGCGACGCGTCGCAATGGCGCCCGATTGCGGTGTCAAATAGGCAAGGGTTCCCGCTGGGGTTGGACGATCACAAGTAAAGAAGCTAGTCCAAAAATATAGGATTCATCTAGCTACTTGGAATATAGGAACTTTATCGGGTAAGAGTTTAGAATTGGTTAAGTAAATGAAAGATAGGAGGGTTAGCATAGCTTGCCTACAAGAAACTAGGTGGAAAGGACACCAAGCTAAAGATATTGATGGATATAAAATTTGTTATACGGGTAATAGTAACTCTAGAAATGGTGTTGCTATAATAATAGATAAAAACTTAAAAGATAGAATTGTAGAAGTTAATAGATTGGGGGATAGACTGATGTTAATTAAACTTGTCTTAGTTGAGGATATTTTGAATATAAGTAGTGCATATGCATCTCAAGTAGGATTAGAAGAGAGCATTAAAAAGCAATTTTGGGAGGCTATTGATAGTTTCAGTCAAAATATCCCTAGTGAAGAGAGAATCTTTCTTGGAGGGGATCTTAATGGTCATGTGGGTAAAACATAATAGAGGTTATGAGAGGATTCATGGAGGATTTGGCTTTGACAATAGCAATGATACGGGTTATACTATTCTTGATTTTGCTATGGGTTATGATCTAGCAATTGCTAATACATTCTTTAAGAAGAGGGACGAACACTTAATAACATACAAGAGTGGAACACCTATAAGTCAAATTAACTATCTTCTTATTGGGAAGTTCGATGGAGTTTTATATAAAGATTGCAAAGTTATTCCTGGAGAGAGTCTAGCCCCTCAACATAGGTTGTTAGTAATAGATGTCATTATCTCTAAATTCAAAAGAAAGACCATTATAAATAATTGTTCTAAGATTAAATGGTGGAATTTAAAAAGTAAAAGTTTCAAAACATTTAAAAATCATCTATTAAAGAAAAATATTTAGAATTTAGAACAAGAAACTAATGTAATGTGGAATAATATTACAAATTATATAAAGAGTGTAGCAAAACGACTCTTTGGCACATCTAAAGGTAAAAAGAATTTGGAAAAAGAGACTTGGTGGTGGAGTAAGGAAATCCAAAATATTATTAGAGTAAAAAAGAGTGTTTTAAAGTTTGGCAAACTAACAAAAATAATCAAACTCTAAAAGCTTATAAGATCACTAAAATGTGGGCTAAGAAAATAGTTAGTGAAATTAAATCGAAGGCATTTGAAGATTTGCATAATAAATTAGGAACCTGAGATGGTGAAAATGATATATTTAAACTTTTTAAATTAAGAGAAAAGAAAACTAGAGATGTAGATCATGTTCGTTGTATTAAAAGTGAAGATCAAAGGGTTTTAACTAAGGATTTTGAGATTAAAGAGAAGGTGACATAGTTATTTTCAGAAGTTACTTAATGGAGATTGCGTCAATGATTTCTCTTTAGAAGGTACTCAAGAGTCAACAAGATTTGATAAATATCAGTATTTCAGGCGTGTCAAGATGTCAGAAGTGGAGGATGTTTTAAGGTTTTTAAATGAAAGTGGGCAAGGTCTTAGGACCGGATGGTATACCTATTAAAGTATGGAAAGGCCTAGGAGACATTGGTATTCAGTGGCTAACTAAACTTTTAATAAAATTTTAAAGGAACGGAGAATGCCAGAAGATTGGAGAAACAATGTTGTAGTTTCTTTTTATAAAAACAAAGGAGATATTCAAAGGTGCAATAATTATTGTGGAATTAAGCTTACGAGTCATATTATGAAACTTTGGAAAAGAGTAATAAAAAAACGCCTCCGATGTATGACTAGTGTATCGAAAAATCAGTTTGGTTTTATGCCAAATAGATCTACTATAGAAGTTATTTTCTTACTACGGCAGCTAATGGAGAAGTATAGAGATGAGAAAAGACTTGTATACGGTTTTTCTTGATTTGGAGGTGGTGTATGACCGAGTACCGAGAGAATTAACTCGATGTAACTTGATGGACATTAAGAAAGAAATGAGTCTCTCAAGGATATGTTGATTTGCTTAAGGATATGTACGAAGGTGCTATTACTAGTGTTCGAACTATTGCTGGAGAGACTTGTGCATTTCCAGTTTCTATAGGTTTGCATCAAGGTTCTGCACTAAGTCCGCATCTCTTTGCCTTAGTTATGGATGAAGTAACGAAACAATTGCATGATGATATCCCTTAGTGTATGTTATTTCCAGATGATATTGTCTTAATTGATGAGAGTATTTATACTTTAATGCTAAGTTAGAGCGTTGGAGGCATGCCTTGGAGTCTAAAGGTTTTAAAATTAGTAGGAGCAAGTCAGAGTTTATGCATTGTAATTTTAGTAATGGGAGAGTGGTACAGGAAGACATGGTTCTAATTGATGGGCATAACATTCCGAAGAGTAGTAGTTTTCGGTACTTAAGGTCTATCATATAAGAGAATGGGGCGATTTATGGCGATGTTACACATAGGATTAAGGCAAGTTGGTTAAAATGGAGAAGCACATTAGGAGTCCTCTGTCATCGCCGTATGCCTGTGAAACTCAAAGGGAGATTTTATAGAATGACTATGAGACCTGTTTTGTTATATGGTATTGAGTGTTGGGCAGCACGAAAAGAACACATTCACAAAATGTGTGTAGCAGAGATGAGAATGCTAAGATGGATGTGTGGCAAAACTAAGAAAGACAAGATCAAGAATTAGTGCATTCGTAAGGACTTGGGGATAGCCCCAATTGATAGTAAAATGAGAGAAAATAGACTCAGGTGGTTTGGACATGTGCTTCGTCGCCCTAACTTAGCGTCGGTTAAAGATGTGACCGACTCTTAGTGGATGCTAGCAAAAGAGCTCGGGGAATGTCTAAAATGAGATGGTGCGATGTTATTAGGAAGGACATTAGTTTCTTAGGTTTAAATTTGAATATAGCATTTGATAGAAATATTTGGCGGAACAAGATTCATGTAGCCGACCCCAAATAGTTCAGATAAGGCTCTGATGATGATAATGATATACATATCTATACTATATAATTTTGGAATAGAGGAATATTCTTGGTACATTCCATCCGTCCATAAGAAATGTGGGTTCTTGGATTACCATTCTAGATCTGAACCATTCATTTTTATGTAATTTACTGTACATTAATTTTATTTATGTTAACCCACATTAATATTTTTATAACAATCTCTTTATTTAGTTAAATTACCTCCAACTTAGGAACTAATGCCATAAGCATTCACTATTGATTACTGGACCATGTACTTCTTCCATTTATTCTCCACCTAATAATAAGAGAGCTTGCTTGATCTGGAAAATTGTTAGTGATTACATGTGGAACCATTAGATATTAGGTGTATAGGTTGTTGTATATTTAAATGCATATGAACCCATCATTACTACCATCTCAATCCCATTAATCCCATGAATATATGATATAATACTTTATTTCAATTATACAAGTGAAGTATTTTTCATTCTAACAGGTGCTCGACGTGTCGTCATGTCCTCTGGAGTTCGCCTCCGGGGCAAACCGCATCTCCCTTGGAGGCAGCAGCCCCCGGGAGACGTTCCTCAACATGAATGTGAGTAGGGGACCTGCCGGGGCTCCTGCAGGTCATCGTCTCAGCCCAGTTTGCTTTCACTGCTAGAGGTGAGGCCACTTGCTGCAGCATTGTAGGGTGTGGGTAGGCAGGAAGGGTCCGATGGCTGATGGGTCTTAGAGGTTTCCCCTTCAAGGGGACCTTTGCAAAGGTGGTCCAAGGTAAGGCCCCAGCACCGCTAGCGGGCAAAGGGAGGCTGCCTTGAGGTAAGGGTATATCGATCAAGACCTAGCACAAGGTTAGACTGGATTGGCTTAGCAAGTGCCTTTGGATTTCTCTGGTTGAAGGGGGAGTGGATATGGAGGCGGTTCAACATCTCCTGGACGCTAGGGGGGATGGGATAGATCATTGGGAGGTCTTACAAGTTCACAAGAGTGGATTCTTGAAATGGGTGTTTACCAAGGTACTGAAGAGGTGGGTGATAAACATGGCGAGGGATGCTAGGGGAGGGAAGTTGCAGAATGGGGCAAGGGTAAGTGATGAAGGAGAGGAGAGGAGGGGTGAGCCAGAGGAGGAGGGAGGTATGATCATATCTTTGTCTACATGAGAATTGTCTCGTGGAATGTAAGGGGGATATGTGGGGTTGGGAAGAGGAGGGTGGTGAAGGAGTTAGTCAGAATATTGTAGATTGATATTTTGTGCATGCAAGAATCCAAATGTGAGGGGGACGAGGAGTCCATCATGAGAGAGATTGGGGGAGATAGACTCTCCATGTGTATTAAAAGATGAAAAAGTGCATGGTTATTGAGAAAGAGAGAGTGGGGGGGAAGAGAGAGAGAGGGAGAGTTTCTGCGACTACCTGCCGCTCCTGAACGAGGACGCCATTGTTGCGGCGGTCAAGTGGGTCGCTGGGCACAGCAGGGGGGGCTCGTCGGCAGGAGGAGGAATGCCCACGTTGTCCTCTAGGCTCCTCCTGCAATTGGGGGCGGCACCTAGAGGGGGTGGCAGGTTGGGGGCTTGCCGCAGCAGTAATGACAGGGGGAAGGGAGTCCTCAGCAATGTCAAAGAAGAACTGCACTACTCCCCCCCCCCCCCCGGGGCCTAGCCCGGCACTACTTCCACTTCTGGCGGGGAGGAAGCCGTCGTACCATCCCACCCCCCTACTCTTTTCCTCCTCCTTCTTCCTTCCCTGTGTTGCTCTCCCCTCCGAACTTGTTTTTGGCCCCGCTGCGCACCCTCTTCGGCTTGTTAAACCCGAATTCGACTTTGTACACGGGGAGCTCCCCACAGCCATGCAGTTGATGTCGGCGTCTTGGAAGTAGAACAGCTTCAGCGCGGCCTCATACTTGTCCAACTGCGCGTAGATGACCTTGTTGTCATGCCTATCGATCACCTACTGCAGGAGCCCCCCGGGGAACTCGAGGGGGCTTGCCAGGAGGATCCCCGTCGGCATCACCGTGAAGATGGCCTAGATGAGGTTGCTGAACTAGCTTTTCGGCATGGGTGGTCAACCCATGGATGGCAGCGTATCGGTTTCAGCCGATACCGAAACCGAAACGGGCCTTGTCACTGTAGCAAGTCCGATACCGAAACCGGACCGAAACCGACCGAAACCGTCTGGTTTCGGCCGAAACCAGACCTGCTCAATACATTTTTTGCCTTTTCTGACTGTTTTGAACCGATTTCGGCCGAAACCGAAACCGATACTACCATCCTTGGGTCAACCCGCCACTGGCAGTCGGTGAAGATGGAGGAGACGGTGATGGCCTCAGGGGGGAAGTTGCGGGCGCGGTAGAGAGCGAGCCAGACATGGCCACCCAGGGACTGGAAAGTGGCCAAGGGCTTGGCACTGACGGGGAGGTGGGCATTGGCCTCCGACTTGATCTGGTCGATGGCCTTCTTGGAGAAGGTGAAGATCTTCTCGCAGAGGGGCTTGGGGACCCTGCTGGGTCGCCCTTCTCGTGGGCGGCAGCGGACTCTAGGAGGTCGAGCTTGACACTAGTGCTGCAGGTGCAGCGGTGGTCGTGGAAGGGGGGGTGGGAGATGGTGGCGGTGAGAGAGAGGGAGAGCTATTTTGGTCATTTTATTATCCAGATGGAATATTCCTTTCATTTTTATAGTATATTCTTTTTTTTTTACCTGTCGGCTAACCACATGGGTTTTTTTATCAATAGCTAGAAGATTGAGGGGCTTTGAGACATAGTTGTATTTGAGGGACTAAAACGTAAATATCCTTATTTATAGGGACTAAAAAGTAAAATCCCTATTTAAAAATAAATAATGTTATATATTACTCTTTGTTATGCTATGATTTGTTAACAAATATGATTAGCCTTGTGATGCATACGCATTTTTGTTAAGGACAATTAAATCAAGTTTAAGGAAAATATTGAATAAGACAAGGATTGTTCACAGTTGAGATTGAACAATATTACGTTGTCTTTCCTTGGTTGAAGATATCTATGAATAAATAACACCTACAAATGCAGTTCTAAAGTTTCTCTATCTTAAGCACAAATCAATTTGACCTGTATGCTGCTTTTGTTTGTGATACAAAATGTTTTTTGGCATTTGTCCAATTAATTAAAATTAAACTTACGAAACATTCATAATTTATCGATAACATTTTCAATGTTTGGACGTGCATTTGCACGTGCACTTTCACTATATATACGCCGTCGATCGCCCAGATGGGCGATCTGATGGTGTCTGGGTGCCTTTTTTAAAAAAAAAATAGTACTGTTGCAGTCCGCTGCGAGCGGGGCAGTGTACTGTAACAGTCTCCGTATATATATAGTGAGAGAGATCTGATGGCACTTGGATGGGCGATCTGATGGTGCCTGGATGCCTTTTTTTTTAATATCGGTACTGTTGCAGTCCGTTGCTAGCAGGGTAGTGTACTGTAACAGTATCCCATCCATATATATATATATATATATATATATAGTGTGTGTGTGTGTGAGAGAGAGAGAGAGAGATGCTACTGTGTGACTCAGCCTTTTTGTACAGCCAGGTCAGACTGTAGCACTTACCGTCTGATCATGATCTGCCATTCTGACAGTCCCGAGAACAGAGAATGCCTTTTTCCCAGTCCCATTTTTCATCCTGAAGTGGGGACCATGAGGTTCCTTCCTCCAAACCCACCCACTTCTGTGTCTCCATCCCCTCCGGTGACCTTATGACTGCATGCTCTGCTGAATGTTAGATGGCAAATTGCGGAGGTCATGCTTTCTCCAGTGGCGTTCTCTTAGACAAAACTGCTGCAGCACCATGGTAGGATCCCTGATACCATCAAACTAGAAGACCATGAAGTGCAGCTGGTCTCTCTCTGTCTTCACCGCAAAGGTACAGGTACTCGCAATTATATATGAACTCTGCAGTCAACCACAACAAGAAATGGTGGTGAAGAAAACTGCCCAAGCACCCATTTAATATATTTGCACTGATAAGCTCTTCTCCATGAGAGATTTACAGGAGTACAATGCTTCAATGTAGTTCTACTGAATGCTGTTCCTCCTACTAAGTAACTCCCACATGCGGATCACAGCAGACACCAACAATAGAATACTCAGATAGGATCCATCTCCAAGCATGTTAGGCACTGGGGAGAAGTAGATATCCTTGCATTCAATGCCTGCATCTGGTCTGGTGGATGAGTGGCCTTCATGCCATCCAGACTGCATCACTGGTGTTTGCTGAGGGTTGTAGCAGCATCGTTTGAGAAATCGTCGCCGAGAGAGCATTGTCCCTGACCGTGTTATCTGAGAGAGCACCATTAACCATGCAGATGAGAATCTCAATAGCATCATTTGGGAGGGCATCGCTGTAGGAAGCATGACCAACATTCGCCGGAGCGTGCAGTCCTAAGATTGCCAGAGGGATGGTGGCACAGCAGTGGGTGTTATTTAGAGGAAGGAACCTCGTGGTCCCCACTTCTGGATGGAAAATGGGACGAGAATATAGAGTGGCCAATTTTCTTGGAGAGAAAGGGAGCAAGTGTGCACAGGAAAAAGGCATTCTCTGTTCTCGGGACAGGACTGTTAGATCATGATCCGATGGCAAGTGCTATAGTCCAACCCCGCTGCACAAAAGGTCACACTGTAGCATTCCATATATATATATATATATATAAAGAGAGAGAGAGAGAGAGAGAGAGGTGAATCCCATGCCAGGGCATATCTAAGCTAGAGGTGATCTCCTCCACACACAAAAACAACAGTTCTTTTTTACTCTTTAAGAGTAAATTCCATCATTTGAAAGTGGGCATCTATCTTAGATGTGCGCAAGGAATATTTGATCCATCTGTTGCATACATGTGTACATATAAAACCATCCAATCAATGTTGGATGGCTCTGATGAAAAAATTTAAAAGGAAAGAAGGAAATGTAGCAAGGTGGGAGATCAGATGGAGGCTTGTTTTGCAGCCTCACCCACGCTGAAGTCCTGGAGGGAGATCAGATAGAGGGGCTGTTTTGCAGCCATGCCTGGGGTGCAGTTGCAGATCTGCAGCATAGACAAGCCAATGGTGCACATTTGATCACCCATGCACACCCAAGTGCAACAACTTTTTATTTTTTCCCCAATCTGAACCATATAGAATATAGATAGATGGACAGACGTTTGTACATAAGATAGATAGATAGATGCATATATGCATAGATCACAAGTCAGTTGGGATAGGGTTGAATTGGACCAAGTCAGCCTGGTCTGGCTTTCTTGTGGATCAAGCCCAGCCTAAGTTCAAATGTTATGCATTGGACATGGATCAGTTGGCATAGGGTTGAATTGGTGAAATCGAGCCAATGAGCTGGGATGGAGTAAGCCCAATTAAACGTTAAGTTATCCAGACAACTGGGTTTGGTTGGGCCATGGACTGGGCCGGTGCAAGCTACGCACCTAACATCCATCTGGCCCTCTCATCCTGCTCAGGTCAAGGCTTTGCTAAACCATTTGCTTTCAACAGATGCTTTAACTGTAATAGACCATAATAAACTAGTTCAGCATGCATTTGGGGTTTGCGGTTTGCCTGAGCTACCTTATGACAACTGATTGACATTTTTTGTCAAAGAAAATCAATGAACAATATTTGATATATTATTCACATCTCTGCTAGTATCCTGTGAATGTAATAAAGTCTCTTGAGTGACACCATTCTTTGGTCCTCTGTGGTTATCCGGCAATTTCTCATCTATCATTCATTTCCTTATACCTTCATATCACCATTCTCAAACTTCTTTATTTTTACCTTGTTAGAATAGTCCCGGATTGGAAAAGGGACAAAATCAAATGTGTTTAAAATAGTGGAGCCCTCTCCACTCAACACTAAAGGTTTTGAGTTGGATGGCCCAATCCAATAACTTCTAACATAGTATCAGAGCCCATGGACATGTTCCAAGCTGTGTAGCCCATGTTAGTCATGGTCCCTGTGACAGAGCCTATTTCGCCCTGCACGGGAGCAAGCATATTAAAATAGTGCCAAATCAGAAAAGCGACGCAAATGTGTTTAAAATAGTGGAGCCCTCTCCACTCGCAGCCTTGAGGTTTTGAGTTGGATGGCCCAATCCAATAACTTCTAACAAATCCAAAAAGGAAACCAAATAAACTCAAGTTTTAAGTCATCTAACATTAGTGTGCGCTTACATTTTTCTCATCACAGTCAAGTATCTTATGGCCTGATTTACAGACAACTGTTGCCTTGAAAAATTGTTTTTTAACCTTCAAAAATAAAGGATTTTTTAGGTAGTGACTGATGAAACTTGTGGTTACATTAAGAACACTATGTACCAACACTTCTGCTGCTCTGCACGGTTAACTTTTCAGAAGCAGGTGGAAACAGCTATGCTTTTGAAAAATATCTGCTTTTAACAAGCAGGTTTTAGACAAGCTTTGGATAGTGGTTAATACCAGGCTTTAAGCAACACGACTTAATTTTAATGAAGCTACATATGATTCAAAACACCTTTTTGTAATGAAATTGAAATTCTTTTCTTGATTAGTTCGGAAGAAAGGAAAGAAGAAAAGAGAAGTTTCCAAGGATGTTGTGAAGGATTTCTCACCAGCAATTTTGTTGTTGCAGTGCTATATTTGTCTATCTGAAGGACTGGCAATGGTTGTTCTCTTTAACCTGCTTTGAGATTTGGTTGCTCCCTGGTAACTTGAGACATAACATTTTCTATTTTCTTTTTTTCTCTGCAGATGCTCGCTGCACTTGGTAATGTCCGTGGGACCTTCCAAATGCCAAGCATTTTTAATACTGAGCAAGAGGTACCCCATCATGTCCATTTTATTTTGCCTCTTTGCTCTGGATGAAAATTGTCAAGCTTGACCTACTGTTTACTTTTATCAGCGGTTTGTCCAGCACTTTGAGCTTCTGCAGAGGGCTCGTGTTCCCGATGGTGTTTCATTCTACTTATTTAAGGAATCAGTTGCTCATGCGAACATTTCTGTGAGTAGGGAAAACTTTTCTGTCAAAAACCTTCTCAGTCCCAGAATATGATTCCAAGTAATTAGTTATATTCTGGTTCATGTTTCAGAGCATTGTGAAATACCATTATTTTATGGATGCACAGAAGATAGCAGTGGCTCTTAGAGGTAGTTTCACAGGGGAGCCAGATAAACTTGCAGAACTGCGGCGAATAGAACAGGTTGCAGAGCACAATCGTATAGCCTTAAATGTCATTAACCAAGTTGGAGCATCCGAACCATCCCTTAGGGTGACATTTGAATTCAGCTATCATCCTTGTTTCGCCATAGCTGTTGTCAAGCGGTCTTAAAATTCTCCAGTGGCCAACCAATTTTGAGCCTGAGGAAACTTTTGGTATGTTTGAGGCATGCAATCCTATGTAACATTTTGCCATATAATTTGCTTTCAATATCTCTGTTAGTTTTTCGTTGCTGCATGGAAATTAGTCTAGGATGGCCTACATAACCCCAGTAGGCTTTAAAAAAATAACGGGTCCGCACAGATCATGGTAGATTGATCAAAAAGGAGTCATCTCTTTATGTTTGTGAGTTGCCTTGATCCTTGTATGAGCACATTCTTGTAATACCCATTTTTTTATGATTTGATTTATTGGAGAGGAAAGCCAATTGACGCTGTACCGTCGTCCAGTGGTGCGGTAGAAACCACACTGCTCATGTAATCAATCTGAACGAAAACATTTTTGAGACCATTTATTCTCCACTTTGTTGTAGGTTTTCTCGCTGTCTCACTTGTGGAAATCAACAGGGACCTATTCTCTCAGTTGCTTGCCTCATGAGATTCTGATAACTCTTCCTTAAAGGAACTCCTCAGTCTTTGGCATGTGTCACCTATGGACAACCATTCTTTTTCAGAAAAATGATTGAAGCAGATGTTATAGTTTTATGCCCAGGTTCGCGACTTGGTACATTTTTTCTTCTTGTTATAAATATTTCTATTAGCCATATGAAGGTGGATACTGGTGCATGGGGAAGGGGGGGTGACGCCTTTCCTGAGGTCCCATCACACTGTGTGGTAAAATCCTATACAAATCTTAGGTTTGGCAGTTGGCAGACAAGAAGGTGATGCTGCTTAATGCCTTTCCTGAAACTGCTTGGTAGTTGTGTGAGGAGTCGGAAATGACAATGGCACTGGCAGAGACGGGTATAAAACGTCAAAACTAGGGCGTTCTGCCTTCCATGATGAGCAGTCTTGCCCAATCTGTCCATCTTCCTCCGAGGTCTTAGATAGGGGTGTGCTTACTCTTTAGTTCAGACTGGGGGAACAAAACAGGTTGAAGCATACGATTTTTTTTTGTTTGTTTTGTTTGGTTTAAGATCAATTCGTGTGGCTTGATTTTAGACACTTTGAAAGAGTCAAATTATTTTAATTCATAGTTTTTAAAATTTATAGGAAATTTATATTTTAGTAATTAAAAATAGTCTGTTAAATGTTTTGAATCCATGTATTTCGTAAGTAGAGTTTGTCTCGGAAGTTTTCGATCGTGGCTTGGGAGATCTATAGAGTTGAGTAATACAAGAGTATGATAAGGAACGCAGAAACAGCTAATAAGCAGAAACTAAAGTGCATGGTCATACGTATATCTGTAGCTCAAAAAAAAAAAAAAATACTCTTAGGTCAAGTTAGGCATATGCATATGCAATAAGCGGCACTTATATTTGTTCTTTGGCATGAAATCTACGATAGAAAAAACAAGCTTCTATGTGGAGGCTCCTGTACGGCTTTTGTGGGAGCCATACATGGTCTATTAGACTAAAGAGTCCAAAAGTTGATGGATTCTCTTCTATGTGCCCTGAGTAATTTTTCCTTTACCCTAGGGTAACATTCTTTGAGGATAACACTCCAGACCTCAAAAAGGAAGGAGTTTTCGTTGGGCTTATGTGGCATAATCCCCATGATAGGTGGAAGGAATTGTCAATATCTCACCCTAAAGGGACAAGGCCCCTCTCTGCCCAATGGTCTCATGGCCTCCTGTAAACGGAGAAGCGGCTTCCTCTCCATCTTGAGCACCTCCTTCCCTCTATTCCTTTGTCTAGTTTTATTATCCTTTTTCTAATACCATTGTTTTTCCTTACCTTTTGGATGAAAATAGGAGAGTGCAAGCATGTGATGGGGGGCAAAAATCAATAAGGCCCACTTTGTTAATTGATTAGGGTAGAGGCGAATGCACAATTCGACCTCTCCCAACCGAATAAGTCATTCGACTCCACCCAGTCGAATGGCTTGTTCCTCCTTTCCCTCACTTTTTGGCCAATTACCCTTGATTTGTATTAAATATATCAAAGGCGGTTAAGATGTGTTACTGATGCCACCGGTGAATGGGCACGTGTTACCGACGAATGATGTATTCCACCCACTCTTATTCGATAAACAAAGTGGGTATAAAGGATGGTAAGAAAAATGAAACACTTTTTTCCTAACATGATGACATTATTAAAAACGGGGAAAAGAAAAGAGAATGCGGAAGAAGATGCTCAAGGTCATGCTGATGACAACTTGGTCTATTTAATGGACCAACAAGGGTTCAGTGAATGTCGTGGTGGTGAGAGTTTGGTAGTATTTTCTTCTTGTTCTCCTTCCTTAGACTGAGAAATGACTCAAGACATGGGTCTCCTTCATGGAGCCCTCAAATTCTTAGGGTGATCTCATCTCCCTAGAGATCAAGAAAATGCTCAGTCTAATAACTTAAAGTGAGATAATAGCAATCTCTTCACACTTTTGATGAGATCTTGCCACATCAACTCCAAAGGAATCTTCTCCATATTTCCTCTGACTTTATCCTCAAAGGAGGAAGCTTAATGGCAAAATTCCGGTTAGGAAAATCTTAATCCAAAGAAGCCAATGGAGTAGGTGGTATTATATTGGCAAACCTTCTAAATGGCACCTAATGATGTATTGTGTATCTTGATACATCGATATATGTTGTCCAAGTCCTCAAAGCCTACCCTTGGCGACAATATAAAGTACCATCTAGGGTGTCATTTGGACACACTTGTGAGCTTGGTGAACTCCATTGTTAATGGTCTAATCCAAAAAAATAATAAACAACTCATTAATTTGGACTAAAATTCAACATTTTAAATGATAGGAACGCCGTTTGTTGAAATGTCATAAGGTGACTGTAGAGGTATCGAAGTCTATTATTTACGGTGATTAGTTCGATAGCAGAGTCCAAAGAAGGTGAATAGGACACACACCACTACCATGTCAACACTATTCTTCCCCATAGTATAGCTTCCACCAATGTCTATCAATATCAACAATTCTATTACTTTTTTCTTGTGTCCCAAAATACATGAACTCCTTGAAACCATCGTCATAAAGTCATCACTTAAACCTTAATCAAAGAAATACGATTCCTAATATGGTATACACTAGTATCCTTAGGCCTAGCGAAACCTAATTCACCCTATCAACCCAAGCCAACCAAATCCTTGAAAAAGATGGGTAAAGTCATAACTTTCAATGACTGGATCAATCTCGAGTCTAGTCATTTTGACCCGCACATTCTTTCAAGATAGTTTAGAGTCATCAAATTTATCTCAAACTCATCCCAATTCAATCTGATCTGTACGTTTTGACCCTATTTGTCTTGACCTGGCTTGACCCACGTCGACTTAGGTTAGGTATGGATCAAGATGCTCTTACGCGAAGTTGGGTTGGGTCATGTTAGGTTCAAATAAAATTCATTAGACTCTTCTCATGACCCGATCCAACCAGATCCATTGCCATCTCTAAGTCTTCTCATACGACGAGACCCCATTTAAAGTGCGAGTTCTATGTACTAACTATCATCATTGTTAATTACTATAGTGATTATAATAACTATGATAGATACAACAAACATAATTGTTATATCAATTCAAAAACTGTGTTAACTTTAGAGAAATGTTGATTCACTTTTTGTGTCCCATTTGTCACCCTCGTCTACGAATGAACGACCAAGATCAGCTTGACCTAAGACCTAAGGGCCACTTTGATAATCCAATAGGGTTAAGGTCTAGCGAGCATTCCCGATGGGTGACGTAATCGCGAGGTGACGTATTCGACTCACAACGCTCGAACAAGAGACTCAAGCACAAAACCCACCTACAGCGCCTGTTCGACCGGTGTCCCAACACCTTATCATAGCCGATTATGGCAAAAAAAAAAAACAGCGAATACAGCATCTGCCTTAATCCCATTCAATTGTGAAAGTGACCCAAAGTTAATGTTCTCCAGATGTAAGTCCGCTCTATTCAAATGTCTAATTTACAAATCAGGCAAAATTAGATGGCTAGAAAAAAGTGTACCAAATGTGGAACTTTAATATGGTTGTGATGATTTTAATGCACTGATAAATGAACATGCAAAGCTCTCTTAGTATAATATTACAATAATTTCAATCATTATGATTATGTTAAGATCATTATTGTAGGGGATCTCATTGGCGTCTATTAGTATGTTGTAGGCATTAAAATCGATACAATTTCTTTGGTTATTGAATTTGCTACAGTCATTATGACGATTATAAATGTCACAATCGATGTACTTAGTCATGTTATAATCTTTACTTCGCTAGAAGCATTACAGTCACGGTAATTGTTACGTTCATTAAAATCATCATGATCACCATTATGTTAGATATTTGTATGGGAACTTACATTAGCATCGATCAATTAAGTGTTAGAATCATAGTTGTTGTAGTAAATATGCACATTCATTTGCATATGATAGTTATACTTTTCAATCATTGTGATCAAAGTATGAGGGCATCAATGAAGAATTACGTACATATGAAACTATGCTTTACTCAAAATGCAAAAGGAAGTTATCTAAAAAAATATAATTGCAATATAATGCAGGGCAAATTTATCAATATCACGAGAGATACCAAGTAAGTAGTGTAGAGGTGGAGAATCAGTTCATAATTTTCGTACCATACTTTTATATTTATTTGTTGGGGAAGATCGCCCGTCATTCGTGGAAGTCTGCAAACATCAGGAATAAAGGGTGTCATAAGGAACCCCGGGTGCTATCCTAGGGTACAACCTTCCAAGGTTTAAGTCAGCACTCGGGAGACGGAGAAACATGAAAGAGGGTGAGAGAGAGAGACGGAGTTGAAGAATGGCGAAGCGAACCTGGAGAGACGGACTGCCTTTCGGGGAGATTCTCACCGTGACCAGTGGGCGCTCAGACAGTGCTCGCTGGGCGGTAAGGGTGCTCGGACGGTAGCCGGAGCTTGGCGGAGGCTTTCTCTCTTGGCAGCAAGTCGACTTCTCTTTTCCCTTGTCTCGAGCTGAATGTATTTTTCTTACTGGTTCGTCGAAGTCCTATTTATAAGGATTGTCTTGGTGACGAGGGATTGTCCCTTGTCGGAGTAGGGCGTAAGTCGTAGAATAACGTCTCCCCACGATTGTGGGGAGTTTCCCATTGAGGGTCTGTTCCTCTAGAGTCGAGTGATTCTCTGGCGGGTCTCTACGGCGCCTGGGAGACGTGCTCGCCCTTAGTGGGGTCGAAGCTGACGCCGTGGGAGGTAATGTTCGGTCGTCGGAGGATCATCCGACGGCCGTTGCACCTAGGTTAATGCCCTTCATGCGCTGGCGAATCCGAGACCCAATTGTTGTGGGCCGCCCACTACGGGCTGTGGCTGTCGGGGCCCCTTGGGCGCGTTACAGATTGTAGGCCTGATTGGTCCTGGTGAAAATGGGTCTTATATAGGCCGAGCCAATTTTACCCTCCTCAAGTAGTAATACGACATTATTAATCTTATTAACAATTAAAAATAAAATGCATATAAAAATAAACTTTATAAGTATTATATTTACCTATGTAAAGCACCAATCTTCAATTGCTTAAAAGATATACATAATTTTACCTAATAGGATCTAATAATTTGTCATTTTGTTACCCAGTTGAAATGAAGTTTAATTGTTCAAAATAAACTACGAAATGAGGGGAATAATCTTAGTGTACTTATAAGGGAAAATAAAGGAGTTAAGGAGATGATGGGTGGAAGATGATCCGCATTCTCCAAGTGCCAGTGAAAATCAAGACATTTTTGCATGAAAATTATTATTATAAGTGAATTTATAAAAAAATATTTTTTAAAATATATTAATAGATATATCATTGTGTTATTCAATTAGTGCATAAATGTCATTTAAATATGATTATTTTATAAGTTTATGATAAAAAGAAATAATATGCATATAAATGAATGACACTTTTACACAATTCAGATTTACATAATGATATATCAACTAATATATTTTCAAGAATGACTTTTTTAAGAATTCTCATTTCATAATAACTTTCATACAAAAAACCTTAAAATCAATGAGAGATATATATAAAGAAGTTTAAATTAAGTATTAAATTAGAGAATATGCTAGGTGCATAAGATTAAAAAAAGAAGAGAGAGAGAGAGAGAGAGAGAGAGAGAGAGAGAGAGAGAGAGAGAGAGAGAGAGAGAGAGAGAGAGAGAAGAAAGTTGATGATATGACCCAATATTTTCTCTTCTCCTCGTCTTGGAAAAATAATAAAAGAGATATAGAAGAGTATGCACACACACATAGAATCTCATTAATGAGTATTTTTTCTAATATTTGCTATTATGATAAAATTATTGTTGTGGTCGCCGAGTGGATAGGGAACATGTTTGGAGGGAGTTGCCTTCACACATTTTGTCATGTAAAAATGGTACGTATGAAATTATAACAAATGAGAGATGCACATTCTACTAAGAACAAAATGAAATGTCGGAATAGAAATAAACTTTTTTTTAGTGACGAGGAATCCGGTGAATCAGAAAATCTCGGGTCACGCACCCCTCGAGGATTGAGCACGTGACCAAGTCCTACGAGAGAAATCAAAAAGAGAGATCATACTATTTTATCTCTTTCCCAAACAAAATTTTATATACTTTAGTAAATGTTTCATCTTTTTCCCCTTTTCTCTACTTGACACGTGGACAAACTCAATCACATAAAGATAGAATATTAGATAGAAGTGAAAAAAGTTATGACTTTCTTGACTAATATTAAGAGTGTGTTTGGGAACATCGAGAAAGGTTGACTTTTGATATGAGAGATTATGAAATATATGGATCCCACCTAAATGATTGGAAAGCTCGTTAAGAGGAGCTTTTGAATTGTAGAGAAAAAGTGTATTATTATGACTGTCTCTCTTTAAACTTGAGAAGTAACTTTTGAACTTAGAGATAATCTTTTTGAACATTAATGCTCGTCTCTCGTAAGTAGCATTCCAATGATTAGAAGTTGATTCGAGAAGCTCCTCAATGCAATGCCAAATGCGACCTAAATAGATTTGGATAGACTAATCGCTATACATCTTATGACTTTTCAAGATTTACTTTCTTAACTATTATTGGATATAATTGGATAGACTAGTCACATGACACATGTTATTACTTTCCAATATTTAGGGTGCGTTTGGAAGAGAGATGTACGGAGATTTCAATCATTAGAATCTCTGACAAATTTTAAACCTTATCCTATAACATAGCATTGCCTTGGATTTCATGAGAAGATGATTTTTTCAGAGGAGAGAGAACTTATGCACAAAAGTGCCAAGTTTTCAAATCCCTTGAAGCTACCTTAGACTTGCTTCACAGGATTTTAAATAATTTCAAATTCTCTGACACCTGGGTACAACACGGAAGGTTGACTTTTTGAAAAGTAATGAAGGTCATTCCGTTCCAACGTAGTCTTAGGGCGCATTTGAGAACACACCGGACTTTTGAGTCATAATCTCCGACTATCCTTAATTTTTAACAAATGTCCAAGGTGTGCCTGAGTTTCTGAGCAGACAGAAAAATTTGAGGAGAGAGACTATAGAAACAAAAGTAGGCTCCATCCAGAAATCCTTATAACCAGGTGTAGGAGAGATTTTGAGGATTTTTAATGATTACAAATCTTAGATGAACTAGAGATTTGTACGATGAGGAAATTTTTGTGAGAAGAGAAAAGTGAGATACATTCTCAAACGCGCTCTTTGTATTGGTCGTGGACAAATGGAATTGAGAGAAACACTCCCTTATGTATATCTACTTTATAGTATAGATTCCAATTATTGCCATCGTTATAGTTAGTTATGGTTACAATAGTCATATGTTCATAATTATTATAGCATTTCTAGCCATTATAGTCAAGATGATCATTCGGTCTAGGTGGCGGTGCTAGTAGATGGCACAATGCACGATGCATTGTGAGCAATATGTTATTATATTAAAATATTAATAGATCTTGTGTTACAATCATACTTTTTATTAACTTTGATCTAGTGGCTTGAGGATGATAATTAGGAAGGAGATGATGCAATAAAGTTGTTTTTGATGGCATTTCGATGCCTCTAACCGTTGGATTTGCAAAGAGAGGTCATGATGTTGTGATCACAATGAATGTTGTTTGCTACCTAATTAATTAGATGAATGATCAATTAAAAATCAACTAAAATTTATATTTTATAAAAAAATCTAAAAAAGACTAGAGAGAAAGGGAAGAGGAGTAGAGAGACATCCTCACATGTTTAAAACAATATTCTATTACTCATGATTTATCAACTCCTATCATGAAGAAATTAAGTGGGACTCAACTCAATATATTGTCTCAAAGATTTGCTCTCCCAAAATTAATGTCTAGAAAGAAAATGCAACCATAACTACACTTGGTTCTACTACCCTAATTTTTAGGGAGATACGGTAACTTTCACTTAAAATTCCTTCCAAGCCTTATTGGGCTCTAAGTAGATCTACCCCCCCCCCCCCCCCACAAAAGCATCCTATTTGCATTATTGCTTCATTTTTTTTAATTTTCTTCCATCTCCCATACCTATGGATGATTCACATTCATCTTTGTCTCATCTCATTTTGCCTCCACTACATCTAAACCCCTTTCATGTGCCCCATTATCATGATATCCACCCCCTTCCCACTGGAGCCAACCCCCCCCCCCCCAATTGACAAGTATGTTTTATCTGGTGCCCACTTTTCACAATGGGGGCAAGGACTCCGAAGGACCACGCCCTCAACAAAAGGAAGGCCATTCTAGTTAGCCTTCTCACGACCAGTGGTGGCAAGTAATTGAATAGTAGGTAGGCACGTTGGTGATGGTCCTCATCCCACATGCAACCTTATTCTATGTAGACAACCTCTCTCTCCTCCCAAAGTTGTGATGATAGCTAAAGTAGTAGTAGCAGTAGTGATAGAGCCAAGGGCACCCATAACAGCAATGGGGAACTAGCAAGTCGGGGGAAAACATGGGTCTCTACTGTGGAGAGGCCATCAAGCTTGGTGAAGAGGATGACAATGGTGAAGTTGTAGAGGAGAAGATGGATGATGAATTGACGTTGATGGAGAGGTAGAGGAGGGCATTAATGTAGAAGGTGAGAGTGGATGATTCATAGACAAGAGAGTCTGATGGAGGAGGAGCAATGTGGACAGGTTGATGGCAATAGTTCTCGTTGACACCCCTCAGATGATGAAAGTAGGGTGAAGTGTGGTAAGTATGTCAATAAACTACTACTATATAAACACAACAGTAATAGTGTCCAGGCACAAAATAACTGCCTGCAAAGAAGAGGGTTCTCCAAGGCAGACGTCATCAGCCCATAGCAGCGTCAACTCCACCTGATCTCAGCCAACAGATCTCCGGCGTTATTGTGGAGGAGTCAGCTCATCCACGACCGGCCTGCCCCCTACCCTTTCTCCGCTCCACTTCCCAAATGCCCTCCCCTCTCACCACACACGCACCCACCCCTCTCTCTCTCTCTCTGCGTGCTTTCTCTCTATCCCCCTTCTACTCACTCTCCCCCTCTGCATGCCCTAAATAAAACCAGGACGACGAACGCACCCCCCACCCCCGCGCACCGTGCCGGCGCTCCTCAGATCGCTTCCCCCCTCCCGGCCGGGCACCCCATAAAACCCACAAGAATCCAAACAAATATCTCCCTTAAAAAAGGAAGAGCCAACTCTATAGGCAGCGAGCGACCAAGCAGAGAGAGAGAGAGAGAGAGAGAAGAGAGCAGAACCAGAGGGCGACGACCAGCCCCCCACCCACAGATGAAGCCCTTCCCCTCCTCCGCCGCCCCCCCTGACCCCTCCACCGCCACCACCGCCACCGCCACCGCATCCACCTCGTCGTCCACGTCGGCACAGGGGGCGCCGCCGCCGGAGCTTCGCCGCCCGCCGCCCCCCTCCCCGGCCGCGCAGCAACCCGCCGCCGCCGCCGAGGATGCGGCCCGCGACGGCGCCGGTGGCGCCGCCGCGCCGCAGGATGCCGCCGTCACGGTGGAGCGCCGCGGCGGCCACTCCGCCTCGTGCCGGTGGGCCGTCGCTGGGTTCCCCCGCGTGAAGGCCCGCGCCCTGTGGAGCCGCTACTTTGAGGTCGGCGGCTTCGACTGCCGCCTCCTCGTCTACCCTCGCGGTGACTCGCAGGCCCTCCCGGGGTACCTCTCCGTCTACCTCCAGATCGTGGACCCCCGCAGCGGCTCCTCCTCCTCGTCGTCCTCCCGCTGGGACTGCTTCGTCAGCTACCGCCTCTCCATCCCCAACCACGCCGACGAGGCCAAGTCCGTCCACCGCGACTCCTGGCACCGGTTCTCTTCCAAGAAGAAGTCCCACGGGTGGTGCGACTTTGCCCCCGCCGCCGCCGTCCTCGACCCCCGCGCCGGGTTCCTCAGCGGACCTGGTGAGTCCCTCGTCGTCGCCGCCGACATCCTCGTCCTCGACGAGTCCATATCCTTCTCCCGTGACATCGTGCCGCATTATCACGACCATCACCACAACCACAACCAGACGCAGGCAGCGGCGGCGGCGGCCGGGGTGGCGGGGGGCGGGGGAGACGTGCTGGCCGGGAAGTTCACTTGGAAGGTGAGGAACTTCAGCCTGTTCAGGGAGATGATCAAGACGCAGAAGATCATGAGCCCGGTGTTCCCCGCCGGGGAATGCAACTTGAGGATCAGCGTGTACCAGAGCTCGGTGGCAGCCCAGGAATACCTGTCCATGTGCCTTGAGAGCAAGGATACCGAGAAGAGCCTGCTCCCTCTGGACAGGAGCTGCTGGTGCCTGTTCCGGATGTCGGTCCTGAACCAGCGCCCGCCCGGTGGCGGTGGTGGGGGAGGCGGCCATGTGCACAGGGACTCTTATGGAAGGTTTGCGGCGGACAACAAGGGAGGGGATAACACCAGCCTTGGCTGGAATGATTTCATGAAGATGTCGGACTTTGTGGCGGCTGAGAATTGGTACCTTGTCGATGACACGGTGGTGTTCAGCGCATCATTCCATGTGATCAAGGAGTCAAGCAATTTCTCGAAGAGTGTGAGCTACGGTGGTGGCATGGCACTGGGGGGAAGTGGGAGAGGAGGAGGGGGCGGTGGCGCGAGGAAGTCGGAGGGAAACTTTGGGAAGTTCACGTGGAGGATTGAGAACTTTACGAGGCTAAAGGACCTCCTCAAGAAGAGGAAGATCACAGGCCTCTGCGTCAAGAGCCGGAGGTTTCAAATTGGGAACCGAGATTGCCGCCTCATTGTATATCCTAGGGGTAAGGACGAACTGGGTGCCAAGGGCTCATATATTTTAGTGTTTTGAAATATTTTGTCTGCTCTTTAAGATGAACTATGGGTTTCAAATATCTCTGCATAGGGCTGAAAATACTCCTTCGTGTTTTATGCATTATATTACTGGATATGCCCTAGTACTATTCTATCAAATTGTCTCCCGTCTTTGCTCAACCAAGAGTAAAGGGAAGGCAATGCATCATACTCATTTGTTTAGCACCTTATTCTTCCTTCCAAAAAAGCACTACATTATTTTTTAGTAATCGATGGATATTAGAGCAATCATATACCACATAATTTTGTATGTGCACCAGTGGAGAGTGAGGGAAACAAGGTGGTTTTATGTGTTATTCTTTTGCTTTTGATGTCCTCTCTTGTCCCAAAACTTGAAAATAATTGTCAATGGCTATATGCAGAGAACACCTATTCTCTCTTTTGTTATGGGAAGGAAAACTCAGGTTGAAATATCTTCCTTCCCACCATTCTCTCTCTCAAAAAAAGGAAAGCTTTGTTCCTCCCATCTTTCTTTTGACATGGCATGTTAATATTCTTTGCATTAAGATTATGATCTTATATCTTTGCTGCTTATTGATGCAACGCAAGATAGTGAACCACATGCTTTCACAGTCGGGACGAGCATGAACTAGTAGCATATCATCATTAAGAGGGATGGACTTGCTATGTGGTCTTATATCTTTGCACCTCTTTTAGTCATATCGGCCTTTATTGATTGCAAAATAAGGATACTTTTGGTGGAACAGCTTGTTTATATCACAGATTATAACAATATTTGTCGTCATTTGATGAGGAACTATGAATCACCTTCTTTTTGTCCACCAGGGCAGTCTCAGCCGCCATGCCACCTTTCAGTTTTTCTTGAAGTTACAGATTCCCGAAATACCTCCAGCGATTGGAGTTGCTTTGTGAGCCATCGTCTATCAGTTGTCAATCAGAAAATGGAGGATAAATCCATTACAAAGGAATCACAAAATCGTTATTCTAAGGCTGCAAAAGACTGGGGCTGGCGAGAGTTTGTCACTTTAACAAGTCTTTTTGATCAGGACTCTGGATTTCTTGTGCAAGACACCGTTGTTTTCTCTGCTGAAGTGCTCATATTGAAGGAGACATCTATAGTGCAGGAATTCTCAGATGTGGACTCTGAATCATGTAGTATAGGTTCAGGTTCTCAGATTGATGCTATTGGTAAGAGAGGATCCTTCACTTGGAAGGTCGAGAATTTCTCATCATTTAAGGAAATAATGGAAACAAGGAAGATCTTTAGCAAATTTTTTCAAGCTGGTGGATGCGAACTGCGAATAGGTTGGTATAATTATTGTTTTTTAACTTTCAACTTTTTTTTCTTTTTTTCTGTCAAAGACTTGTGACTACGTATCAATTCTAGTTAAAGCTTTTGACATTCACTCACCGTATTGTAGGCGTGTATGAGTCCTTTGACACAATATGCATATACTTAGAGAGTGATCAATCAGCTGGAAATGATTTGGACAAGAACTTTTGGGTTCGATACAGAATGGCAGTGATTAATCAGAAAATTCCTGGTAAAACTGTCTGGAAGGAGTCATCTATCTGTACAAAGACATGGAACAACTCAGTGCTCCAATTTATGAAGGTGTCTGACATGCTAGAAGCAGACGCTGGTTTCCTTTTGCGTGACACAGTGGTGTTTGTATGTGAGATTTTGGATTGCTGCCCCTGGTTTGAGTTTTCAGATCTTGAGGTAAGCTCAAGCGTTGTGTTCATTTTGTTCTGTGGACCTTGTAGATTATGGAAAGGTTTCTTGGGACACTGATATTCATATATGGCTTGTGATATCTTGAGATCTCTCAAGAATCTCTGTTTTTCTGGCTTGCCGAGATCCGAAATTCCTAAACACCTAGCCATATATGCACAGTTTGGGCAAGTCCCACGACTATCATGTGCTTGGATTGGCCAATTTACTTCTAGATCATCCAAGCTTGAGGGCTTTTTAATTTGTTTCCTCCATCCCCCACCCACCACAGTGCTATGAACACTTAGGAGTTAGGGCTGCTATCATGGTCTGCAGTACCGGCCGGTACCAGTACGTACCGGGCTGTACGTCTCGGTACCGGACCCGACCGGTCTGATACCGGCCGGTACCGGTACCAATACCTATTATTATTTTTTTTAAAAATAGACGAACTGGGGCCAGTGTGGCCCGGTTTGTTCCATCGGGACCGCCCGATTAAGGGCCTCCCTCAACTCACGGGCTGCACTTTGCAGTCCTGTGATTTGAGAGCCCAAGTCTTCCCCCCTTCCTCCATTCGTAGGCCCGCCCACCCCCTCCCACAGCTGCACAGGATTGAATCAATTTCTCAATTACTACGTATCAAATTTCACTACATCAATACCTCAATTTCTCAATATATGTGTTAGATTGTGTTCAATCATGTTGGATTTTACATTCTATTAACTTTCCTATTTTTCCTTATTTTTTACATTTTTCCAATTTTTAAACCCATGTGTATATGTACACTAATATAGGGGGGCCAATTGTTGGGTGGTACCATACCGGTACCGGCTGGTACATACTGGTACCGGTACCGGTACCGGTACTGCGAACCTTGGCTGCTATTTTATCACAGTTGAGCTACCTACCATTGTTGACCTACCGCCATCAACCTGTCACATGCTGTCGATCCGCAAGCCAAAGTGGAGGAGGAGAACAAAGAGAAGGGGAAGGAAGTAGTCTCCTAGCCCTGGTCAACTTGTCCAGTGACCATTGAGCACCTGCAAGCTTGATGGGAAGGTCAGCCCCCCCTCTCAAACTGCTACTCGGCACTGCCTCCCGCTCCCCCCTCTTGTAGCCTTTTGTTATGTAGTTTTTGCATTATTGACCAGCTATGTGAATGACATTATAAAAAGTTTGGCTAAAAAATGTAAGCTTATCATAATCTCTACTACCATGACCTTTCAAAACATGTCTACTACCATTCTTGATCTCCCGAGATTTTTTTGTGATCTCTTCTCTCTAATCCTCCCGAGATAAAGCCAACCGATACAACATTCCTTGTATACATATGCTCCATATTTAACATGCTCAACTTAGGAATGTGAAGGAAAATAATATCACCTTCCAAAAAATGGAATGTGAAGGAAAATAATAATAGCATAGGGTCGCTGCTATTCATTAGCTAACCAGGCAATTTTGACAAATCTTTATTACTTCTATGATCTGTCTCCAGCAATTTGTCAAATTAAGCCATGCTACATCTCATGTAAAGTTATTAGCTATGACCCATCTTATTAATCATAAATATGAGAAATGACAATGTGGCATTTCTTTTCATTACAACTTTGGTTGTAATGATTAATGACTAGTTATTAAGTCTTTCAATGATGAACAGGAGTTAATATGATGTAATTATTTAATTTGTTTTTCCCCGATAGCAAACATGGAAGTTATCACCATTTTTATAAATCATGAATAGGTGAAGGTGGCATAAAATACATTCCATCAAGGGTGGCGACTGGTTTTAGATTTTTTGGGTTTGTGCAATTTTTGGTATAGATTTGGATTTTAGGTTGACTCTGTCTCCACTGGAAAACACTCTCATTTTACTTCTTGTCGATGTATTGTGAGATTTTGAACCACATATTCTCAGTTTCTCGCTGTCAGGATGAGCACGAAATGGTAGTCTTGTAGCATATCGTCATTAAGAGGGATGGACTTTTACATGTCTATCTGCTGTGATGTAAGAATGCTAAATTTTGCCTCCTTGTTGAAGGTGGATTATTTGTCATTTGAGAGAGTGGTTCTTGATCTTTTGTTGGAAAAAGGTCGGTGTTTTATCACAAAAAAAGTAAAAAAAGGAATGTTGTCTATGTTGTATATATTTAAAATTGAATCTGTCAATTCCCTGGCTTATTCTTGCATGGGCATGGTTTTTACACTTTGTCAGTGTGCATAAAAAGGTTAAATTCAGCGTTGTTTTATTTTTCTTCATTGAGTTAAAAGAGTTTTAGATTTCTTTTCCCCTCTTGGAAGGTGAACTCTCAGCTAGCACTATATCATCTGAACTACATCCTCATTTGAGCCTGGTTTCCTTGCTAATCTATGGCAGAAAGCTGTCAGAAACTAGATTCTACTTTCTGGAAAGTGGATGGTATGATAACTCTTTTTACGAAGGTGTTGAATGTCATGCATTATAAATAAAAATCAAAGAATCACAAGGCTGTGTATATACACTTACCCTTTGGAACTTCTGACTCCACAGCTTCTAGCCTCACCCAGCATCATCTGTCATCTTCCTTTCTCTGTCGTCATCATATGACTAGTCTTCATGTCAGACTGAACAAAAGATGGCACTATGCGGTGAAACATTCATGTTAAGTGGCGGCTAATAACTCCTCTCATTTTTTGTTCCTGGGCAGCTAATTGGGGTGCACCTTCTGGGTACGGGGTTTTTTGTATAGGGATTTTTTGAGAGCTGAGAGCTTATACATATACATCCCTCTCTTTTTTCAATATAAGAGTGGTACCACCCATCATCATCATCATCATCATCAGAGCCTTATCCCAATTAATTGGGGTCGGCTACATGAATCCTGTTCCGCCAAAGATTTCTATCAAGTGCAATATACATATTTAAACTCAAGGAACTAATGTCCTTCCTAATAACATCGCAGCATCTTATTTTAGGCCTTCCTCGAGCTCTTTTACTAGCATCCACTAAGATTTGGTCACATCTTTTAACCGGCGCTGAGTTAGGGCGACGAAACACATGTCCAAACCACCTGAGTCTATTTTCTCTCATTTTACTATCAATTGGAGCTATCCCTAAGTCCTTACGGATGCGCTCATTCCTAATCTTGTCTTTCTTAGTCTTGCTACACATCCATCTCAACATCCTCATCTCTGCTACACACATTTTGTGGATGTGTTCCTTTCGTACTGCCCAACACTCGGTACCATATAATAAAGCAGGTCTCACAGCCGTTCTATAAAACCTCCCTTTGAGTTTCACAGGCATACGACGATCACAAAGGACACCTGATGCACTTCTCCATCTTAACCAGCCAACCTTAATCCTATGTGTAACGTCATCATAAATCTCCCCATTCTCTTGTATGATAGACCCTAAATATCGAAAGCTACTACTTTTCGGAATGTTATGTCCATCAATTAGAACAATGTCTTCCTGAACCACTCTCCTATTACTAAAATTACAGTGCATGAACTCTGACTTACTCCTACTAATTTTAAAACCTTTAGACTCCAAGGCAAGTCTCCAACTCTCTAACTTAGCATTTAGGGTATCAATACTCTCATCAATTAAAACAATATCGTCTGCAAATAGCATACACCAAGGGATATCCTCATGCAATTGTTTAGTTACTTCATCCATAACTAAGGCAAAGAGATACGGACTTAGTGCAGAACCTTGATGCAAACCTATAGAAACGGAAAATTCACCAGTCTCCCCAGCAATAGTTCGAACACTAGTAATAGCACCGCCGTACATATGCTTAATCAAATCAACATATCCTTGAGAGATTCATTTCTTTCTTAATGTCCACCAAATCAATTCTCTCGGTACTCGATCGTACGTCTTCTCTAAATCAAGAAAAATTATATACAAATCTTTTCTCATCTCTCTATACTTCTCCAAGAGTGGTACCACCCACTTTTCAAAAAAAAAGATGGTACTATGCTTAAATAGTAAAACAGAATGAGACATGTATTTATGTCTGTAAATGTCAGCCCGACAATTTCCCTCTATTGATTATGCACATTCATGTGCTTATTCTCTTGAAAATTTCTGTTTAGGTACTAGCATCTGAGGATGATCAGGATGCATTATCAACTGACCCAGATGAACTTATTGATTCTGAGGACAGCGAAGGCGTTAGTGGAGATGAAGAGGACATGTTTAGAACTCTCTTATCACGGGCAGGGTTTCACCTCACTTATGGGGATAATCCCTCACAACCACAAGTTACCTTAAGGGAAAAGCTTCTGATGGATGCTGGAGCAATAGCTGGTTTTCTCACTGGGCTGCGGGTTTATCTTGATGATCCAGCAAAAGTAAAGCGATTGCTTCTTCCAACTAAACTATCTGGTAGCAATGCAGGGAAAAAGGATGTTTCCAAGAATGATTCAAGTACTCCAAGCCTAATGAATTTGCTGATGGGTGTTAAAGTCTTGCAGCAGGCTATCATAGATTTGCTGCTGGATATAATGGTTGAGTGCTGTCAACCATCAGAAGGAAGGATGTGCCATGATTCACCAGATGTAAGTCTGAAATCTTTCTCTGATGTTAATGGGGCAGTCACTTCATTGGATACTGCGGGTGACTGTGGAACATCTGATTATGTACAATGTTCTCTGTATCAAAGACTGGACTCTGGAGTAGATGAAAATAACAGTGCCTCTGCAGTACAGAGTTCGGAACTGACTGCAGATGAGACACCTGAGAAGACTAATTCTTTTCAGCCCATTTCACCCCCTGAGACATCTGCTGGAGATCATTCTGTAGAGGAGGGTTTTATTCGATCTTCCAAGGTAATATGCTAATTAAACAAATACAGAAATTTCATTCTCTGTAATCATATTCTCATTAAGTTTTCATTGCAAAGAAAAAATAGTGAATAACTGATCAAATAAATGCTCTTCTAGACTAAATGGCCAGAGCAGTCTGAGGAGCTACTTGGCTTGATTGTAAATTCTCTCAGTGCCCTTGATAATGCTGTTCCCCAAGGTTGTCCAGAGCCCAGGAGGAGGCCTCAATCAGTTCAAAAGATTTCTCTTGTTCTTGATAAAGCGCCGAAACGCCTTCAGCCAGACCTAGTTGCTCTGGTACCTAAGTTGGTTGATCATTCTGAACATTCTCTTGCTGCTTGTGCTCTGCTGGACCATCTTCTGAAGCCAGATGCAGAACCTGCACTGTGGTTACCGGTATTCTGCATTTTCTGATTTTTTAGTTTTTTTGGTATTGTAAAACTGTTACATTAAAAGTGAAATGCATCTCATTAACATCTGTTTGTTTTATTTTTGGCACAATAACTACAAATTTCTTCAGGTTCTTAGTGCCCTTGGTCAACTGGAGATTGGGCCTGAGGCATTGGAGCGTGTACTATTTCGAGTCTTTGATCTTTTGAGTGATTTCAATGATGAACCACTGGTAGCAGCTATAAGTTTTGTTTTCAAAGCTGCATCACAGTGCCAGCACCTTTCTCAAGCAGTATGTCTTCTAATATCTTTGATTTTTGCAGTATTTAATTTCTTGGGTTATTTTTTCTTTGCCCTCGAAGGCTTGGACTTTCTGTTCCATTGACTGGCTAGAGTTATTCCATCCCGTCCTTGTGTAAAGACTAATATGTTTCTTTCCTCTTTTTTGGTTATGGTGGTGGGGGGAGGATAGGTCAGGGCAGTTCGTTCAAGGCTGAAAAGCTTGGGTGCTGCTGTTCCACATTGTGTGCTTGATGTTCTAGGCAACACCATTACTTCTGGGTCTGATGTTGCTGAAGCTATGTTGAGAGACATTGAATCTGATATTGAGCTTGATGGGAATTCCTTTGCCACATCTTCTATGCATTCTCCCTACAGTGTAAATGGGTTTTGTGTGGGAGGGTTTAATGCTGGTGAAGAGCAGGTCATGCAAAACTGCCATCATATATCGGATATTTATATCTTAATGGAGATGCTATCAATTCCTCCCATTTTTGTCGATGTTTCACAGGTCTTTGAAAGAGCTATCTCTGTAGAGGTCATTGATCTGCAGTCAGTTGCCCTGGTCTTGGAAAGACGCCATTCACAAATGTTCAGTATGAAACCGAGGATTGCTCTCGATGATCCGCAAAACAAACAGGTTCTCATAGATGGGGATAATGAGGTGTTACCCGACCAAAATGTTGATTTCACATCACTTCTTAATCTAGGTCAAGTATTATCTCTCTCTAGGGATACTAAGGTGCAGGATTTTGTGAGGATGTTGTATGCCATGATGTTTAAAATTTTTGCTGGTGAGCATTACCGAGGAAGGCTATTGAAAGCACTTGTTGATCGTGCAACCAGTGCCTCCGACTTTCAAATGG
Source organism: Amorphophallus konjac (assembly GCA_022559845.1). NCBI lineage: Eukaryota > Viridiplantae > Streptophyta > Magnoliopsida > Alismatales > Araceae > Amorphophallus > Amorphophallus konjac. Next base: position 22,103,887 of record CM040121.1, read on the forward strand.
TAGATATAAGTATAGATGTTTTAGCATTCTTGGTCCGAGAAGAAGACGGTGTTGCAAGGCCAGTTCTGAACATGATGCTGAAGGTTTGTGAGCTTGCAAATGTTGATCGTGCAACTCTTTGGCATCAGTTATGTGCCATGGAAGGTGAAAATGCGAGAGCCCAAGAAGAAAGACAAACAGAAATCACCAATTTTGCTCGTGAAAAAGCTGCTTTATCACAAAGATTGAGTGAGTCAGAGGCATCCTCAAACCATCTTAAGGTAAACTGATCCGACTCATGTGTTCCTCATAATTTTGGTTGCTGTATTTGAAGATGGTAAAGCAACTGATGTCTTTGTTTGTTGGTGGAAACTCTTTTAGATGACATGTTTTTATATTTGACAGTCTGAGCTGAAGTCTGAAATGGAATGTTTTGCTCGTGAGAAAAAGGAGCTTTCTGAGCAAGTACAGGAGGTTGAAAGTCAGCTTGAATGGGCTCGGTCTGAAAGAGATGAGGAAATTAAAAAGCTTTCTGCTGAAAAAAAGGTCCTTCAGGATCGGCTTCATGATGCAGAAATCCAACTTTCTCAGCTAAAGTCTCGAAAGCGAGAAGAATTAAAGGTAAATGATATTTCCTTTGCTCTTCCTACAGACAAGCTAAGCATGGTAACAAACACTTTTATTACACTCTAAGAGTATCTCTTTTTGTAAATGGTATTTACTCCTTTAAGAGTAAATGATATTTACCCTTTGCTGGCTGTGTAAAGACACTCTTACTCTCTCTTTTTGTATAGGGGAATTTTTGGGGTCTCTCTCTTGCTACTTGTAAATTCTTCTTTTAATTTTATCTATGATGTGGTATTATCCACTTTTTTAAAAAAAGAATTATCTCTTTTCATCCTTCAAGATTCCCATATATTTACCTTTCCTATGAACTTGATCTTCTAGATGATCTTTTTGAGAGAGTAATAGGTGCTTTGGAAGAGACATAGCTGTACATTTTTGTTAGGCAGAAGTTTATTTCATAAATGTAAAAAGTTGGTAGTGCAGTCTACCTTTTCTGAAAAAGAAGTTTATTTCATCATTGTGATTGTGTGGTTGCTGTGTTTTTTCTAATGTTTCATGATCCTTATACTTTAGTGTTAATTTGGAGTAGTTGTATTTGCGACTGATTATTGGAAATTTATTTTTCTATTTGATAATTGCATTCTTGATAATCAATGCTGTGATTGCTATTGCAAATTTTCAAACAGATGCCGACAACAAAATTATTTAGGAAGTTGATATCATGTTTCCGTTCAAGAACTTTTTAAAAACTGATTTTGAAGAGCTTATTTTAAGCTGGTTAGTTGAAGAGTTTAATTTTCTATGACTAGTTTGAAAACATATAGCAGGATCTTCTGAAATTTCATATTTCTCTTTCCATGGAATATGCCTCAGTATTTGTAAGGGATTTTTGCAAATATACCATTGTTATAAGTGAATTTGCAAAAAAAAAAAACTATTCCTGAAAATAACCACTATGTAAAATCAAATAGTGCTTAAATACAATGTAAGGTCATCTAAGCGTGATTTTTTTGCAAGTTTTTGGCAAATATGCCTGCTAATAAAAATGGCATATTTGCACAATATGATTTTACACAGTGGTATACCTGTTAATGCATTTCCAGGAGTGGTTTTTTTGTAAATTCATGTTTAACAATAGTTTATTTGCAAAAATTCCTATTTATAATGCTCTGTGTGTGTGTGTGTGTGTTGTAAAGAGGGTGGGTGATAATCCTTGTGAGCTTTTTTGGTTAATGTAGGTAGCTTACTTACATTGGAAGTAAGCCTGTGAAAATGAGTAACTTGTCAGTATAAATTGTGATACTTCGGTTGCCTGTAGCTCACTTTCAAGAAGTCTGTTTTATTGTTTGGTTCAGTATAACTGATTTTCATGATGTCAATTTTGATTATTTGGTCACATGTAGGCATTAAGAGAGAATTAGTGATTTAGATTTCGGGGGTCAGTTATATGGAAGTGTGTTCAGAACCTTTTTAAGGCCATTTCGGGTTCTTTTGAGCTCTTTTATGTAGTTGAATGCCAACTTTTTTCAAAACATTCAAAGAACCTAACTACTGGAAGTGGGGTGAAGTTATTGAATTTCATGTAATTCACCTACTTCGGCCTCACCTACAAACAACCTAAGGTACACTCACTCAGGAGGTTTCCGCCATCTTGCTGGGGGCTGTACTTTTTCGTATGAGGGAGTTTTGGGAGCATTCTGTCACCTTTCTTTTTTCACATTTAATGAATATGCGGTACTATCTCAGAAAGGTGACGGGTTTAAATATCCACAAAAGATGAAACCATTCATGGATGTGGCTAATCCTTTTCAGTAAGGTTTTTTAAGAGAGTATTTGAGAGGTAGATGGTGCACAGATGAAGATTGCCTAATGGATATTGTAGAAAAAGTGGGTAGGCAGAGTAGAGGATGTAGATTAGAGGATGTGGGTGGGTAGAGTTGATTGTTCTGTATGTGGGTAGGTAGAGTGGAGGATGTAGATTGTCAAATGGATTATCCTGACTGTGGAAGTCATACAGATCATCAGCTCTATTTCTCATCTCTATATGCAGTCCACCCAGGGAGAAGATGTCATTGACACCTTATATTTTATTTTGGAATACTTTAACGGAGAGAAATGGAAAAAGTTTTCCTAGGCAAAGCAGTGTATATGAGAATGTTTGCTTTTCCTATTTCCTATTTCATTATTGAAATAAAGTGTGTATACAATTTGGCAAGTCGTTGATAGATGGCAGACGTTTGTGAGCCCACAACTGGCAAAGGCAAAACTCTTAGCACTTTGAAATGACAAACAGTAGATTTATCAGACCAAGAAGTATTTGATATGTAAACCACTTTAAGAATGTAACTAACCAGCCCAAACAAATCTTTTGAAGACCATGTTTGGAGATGGGAACCTTGATTACATTTATACTAGATCTTCTGTAACCTTTCTATTTGTAAGTGGATGCATTGTAGATTAGTGGAAAATTTTATAGTCAAGTTCCTACCTTTCAAAAATTGGAATCTTCCTATGGAGTTGCCTCTTATCAAACTTCAAACTTGCATTCTAGTGAATAATATGAATATGAAAACCCTCTACAAATGAGATCTGTGTACTCTGTGACTTGACTGCTGAATGGATCATTATTTTTTGATTGTGGGTGGTACCACAATTGTATTAAGTGTAAAAGAAAGGGATGCACAGTAAAGTTAATGTGCTCTTAAAATGTCCCTACACAAAGCTCCACACCAAGGCAGTGGTTCACACTAAGCCCCCAAAGTGTAAAAGAAAGGGATGTACAGTAAAGTCAATGTGATCTTAAAATGTCCCTACACAAAGCTCCACACCAAGGCAGTGTGGTTCACACTAACCCCCCAAGAAAATGAAAAGAGAGGAGTTGTGCTGACTCCACATTACAAAGAGTTCTCGCCTATTCTCTCACTCTGTCACAAATGAAGGCAACAAGTCTGTCATCAGTTGTAGCCTCACTTTTAAAGATCTTGCCATTCCTTTTTCCCCATCGACCCATAGGTTGGCTTGGAGAATAAGGTACCAGATCCGCTTATCCCTCTTAAGGGTCCACCTCCAATGCCAGTTGCCAAGCAAATGTTGTACACTGCCTTGTGGTTGAAAATTGCATTGTGTCTTGTTGGTGATCTTGGCTCAAATCTCCTTAGTAAATACACATATTGTGAAGAGGTGATTCAAGTTTCTCTCCTCTCCACATAGGCATTAAGTAGTGGGAATGTCCTGAAGGAAATGGGTCAGCATATCCTGTGTGGGTAGTCGGCCATGGGACAACCTCCAAATCAACAACTTCACTTTGAGGGGGCTCTTGGGAGACCGAATTTGTGGGGGCAAAGTAGTGTCGTGCTCAACCATCTGAGATGAATGAGTAGGGAGACCTCACTGAGAAGCAATTCTCCTTCTCCCACCTCCATCACCATGTGTCGCTGTCGCTTGGTGCGGGTGTGTAGTCTAGAAGCAACAAGAGGAGTCTCTCCAACTGGTCCATCTCATTTGGTCTGATGTTCCTCCTAAATGTCGGTGCCCATGTTCTACCAGATAGATGTGTGTCAAAGGTTTGTGCCACCGGTGCCAGAGGTGCAGTTGAAATCACTAAAAGCTTCGTGAAAGTTTCTTCCACGGTGAAACCCTCACACTATTTATCTAAAATTGGCATTTCTGTCCACTACCTAGTCGGACCCTCACACTTAAGTTGATGATGTCTTTGCACTGAAGGATGCCTTGCACTGAAGGATGCCTCTCCAAATGAATGAAATACAATGTGCAGATGATGGGGTCAAAGTCCCAGTCCCTTGCTCTACTGTAGTACCTTTGCTTGACAAACTGTATCCATAGCTCATTCTCTCCGGCACTGAAGTTTTCATAGCCATTTACAAAGGAGAGTTAGGTTGAAATCTCTAATGTTCTTGATGCCAACGCCTCCCATGTCCTTCCCCTTGCATACTTTGCCCCATGAGATATCGTGCCACCCTCTGCAAGTGTCTCTATTGCCGTGCCAGAAGAAGCGTGCTTGAATAGACTCCAATTTCTTGGCCACAGTCTTAGGGATCTATCTGGAAGATGGACAGAAAATAAATAGGGAGATTTTTCAACATAGATTTGCACAGCACCATCCTTCGTAGGATAGGAGCATCCCTTTCTACCCTGCTAGTCTGGACTCATACCTGTGCACTACACTCTGCCAATCACTGCCACGTATAGCCCCTGGAGACAGCGGAAGCCCAAATATGAGAAAGGGAATTCCCCTATCTAGCAACCTAAGATGAAAGTTGCTCTCCTGAGGGATCTGTCTTCCATATTCACCCCAACAATGCAGCTTTAGCTATAGTTTACCTTTAATCCATTGACTTCTTCTAACAGTTCTAACAACAACCTGGCTACATATAGCTGCCTCTCATCCTCCGCTAGAAACAAAATGGTAGCATCAACATATTGTAAATGGGTAATTCTCACACCCTCAGGCCTTGGCTTAAATCCTTTGATGAGCCCTGTCGATTTTGCCCTCACCCACATCTCACTCAGGATTTGTGCTATTAGAACAAAAAGTAGGGGGGGATATGGGGTCTCCCTGAGGGAGTCCTTTCAAGACCTCAAATAGACATTCTCAACTAAGACGGTGTTGGGCTCGATAATTTTCTTATTTAATTCAGAGGGAATAAATATTTTACAGTCCCACGGCGGCACAAGATGATATAAAATCATCGCCGTTCAATCATACATATATTTTCTGATTTATTTTAGGAAAAATAAATTAAATCGTGTGTCATGATGACATAGGATATAAAATTATCGTAGTTCAGTCATACATGTCTTGAGGATCCGTCAGACGAAGAAATCTACGAGGCCCCAGTGTGTTTGCGTTGTAGTTCTGTTAAATATCTCACGGGTAGCGTAAAGCCATGAACTGTGTCAAGAACTCACAAACACCGTTATTGGGAGCCGTATATAGTAACTTGAAGTGCGGTCCCCACAGTGTAGGAAGTCTGACAGCAAGTCGACGTCGAGATGAAGACAAAACCACACAAGGAATCTCCACGTGTCGCTCTCTCCTCGAACTCTGGAGCAGGAAGTAATAAAGAAAGAGGAAAAAGGACAAACCAAACCTTTTATAGGTTTTTCCCAAAGCCGCCTAAGGCGAGGGGGAGGCCAGCCACCTCTTCTCTCTTTCTCTCTCACTGTTCGCGCAAGGAAGAGGGGGGGGGGGGGGGAGGACCCCCGGTTAACTGGGGAACTCGTCGATTTTGCCTGGGCTGCTAATTGGGGAAGCCCCCTCCTCACCGCTGCCAGATGGACCGGGGGAAGCCCCCCCCGGTTCCCTCCTCCTTACTGCCGCCAGCCTGGACCGGGGGAAGCCCCCCAATTCCCTCTTCTTCTCCCCTACCAGCTGGAATGGGGGAAGCCCCCCCTGTTCCCTCCTCACCGTTGCCAGTTGGAATGGGGGAAGCCCCCCAATTCCCTCTTCCTCTCCCATGCCAGCTGGATCGGGGAACCCCCCCCCTCCCCCCACCGGTTCCCTTCTTCGCCTGCCAACTTGGGCTGAAGGAGGCTCCCCTGGGTCTCCACCTCCTCCATTCTAAACCTGGGGAATTCCCCCTTCTTCTCTTTCTCAAATCAAATGTCAACCGGGGGAACTATCCCCGGGTCTCTTTATCTTCCCCAAATATAAAATGTTCATCCAAGCGCCCCCCCCCCTGGTTCACTCACCTATAAAAGGAGGAGTTGGGGGCCATTTGACACAGATACACAACCCAAGAGAATCCCAGACCCTCAGGGAGCTCTAACACCACCCAAGACACAAGGAGAATTTCCCTTTCAAAACTTCAACATTCAAGAGCTTGAAGACTTGGGATAACGCTTGGTTTGCCCTGCCCCCAAGAATTGTATGTTTGATATTGTAAAATCCCAGTTTAAGGGTCATAACCTTGTTTTTGCATTTATACCTCTACTTTGGGGAAATGTCTTGTAATTGCATAGAAACTCTATAAAAATACAGAAATTCGTGGAAAATTCAGAGAAATAATGAAAGTCCATTAGCAATTTGTGTTCTTGTGAAAAATTGCATGAAAGTCCTTGTAAGTTGCGAAAAGTCTAAAAATTGCAGAAATACCCTGCATTTTCAGAAAAGTACATAAGATTACAGAAAATGCAGAAAAGTCCAGGAAATTAAGCGAATTGTATAGAGATCCCCACAAAGTCCGGAAACTGTGGAAATACCCCACAGTTATGGGAAATTACAAAAAATACCATGCAATTTTATGAAATTGCATAAATATCCACGGAATTCAGGAAAAAAATCTGAAAGTTGAGAGATTGAACAAGAAATGTTCAAGTTTGCAAAAATATCCTCCAAATTGGGGAAAACCCTTTTGTTTTGTTCAAAATTTCAGAAAATTGCAAGTTTACCCTAGATCTTTTCAGAATTGCTTAAATATCCAGGGAAACTGCGAGAAAATTCTGAAAATTACCAGAATGGTAGAAGAATGTTCTGGCCATCACAAAATTGGGATTAAACTCTCATCACAAGGCATAAACGTTAGTTTAAGAGAAAATTGCAAATGAACCTTAGTTGAAGGAAAAATTCAAATAAACCCCAACCTTTGAGGAAATTAAAGACATGTTCAAGAGTTGATTAAACTCTTGCCTTAGGGCATAGAGGTTCCTTGTGGGACTTAATCCTTTAGGCTTGCTTTGTTGTTGGGTTAGGATAACTAGCCCAACGAGAGAGAAACGTGAGCCTCACATTTTCTACTCAAACACAATATAGCTACTTGGGGTCAGGTAGTGTATTTGAGCCCCCGGGCTCGAAGACGTTGCCCTACCCCATTTTCAAAGTGGGTCTTATATCACAATGGATGTTGTAAGGGTTAAAAGGGGTCTTTAACAGTTAATCAAAGGTGTTCGGACTTGTTTCGATGTAAATAAACACTGATCACGGTCGGTGAGGAAAGATCCAATACACGAACTCTAATTGTCTGGTAAACATAAAGCGCTGAAATAATTATGCACATGCTGATCAAATAGTTATCAAATGTGCATCTTCGTTCAATAAATGAACACATAAATACCTTGTTTCCATTATTTTTCTGTGTTGTGAAATAGATTGGCACATCCTGTGGGACTTTTCTTGCCTTTCATATTTTTGCCAAAGGTTTTGATGCCTTTACGAAGGTTGTGATATTCTTTTTTTCTTTTTTAGGAGGGAGCATGGAGGGAAACAATTTCAACTCCGATTCCAACAGCAAAGCAACAACAACTCCTCAATGGCGGCGGTGACTTATGGCCCCTTAGTCATTGCTAACCATGCTAGGTTCGGATACCTAGCTACGTCGATCGTGTTCGGAGATTTTCCCGCGATCGTCAGATCGCCCTACTTTTTGGGGGTAGTCCCCGTAGTCCAAGAAACATTGGCTGCACCACCCACATCTGTCGTTGTTGGGGGCATCAAGCCCCGTTCACCACAAGACCGAGTCTTCTTGGTCAACGCCATCTCTTTTAACCCTGCTCCTGTCAAACGGAGGCAGAGCCGAAGCCGCAAAGGCAGAAAGCCCCGCGGCAACAATCTCCAATTCCGGCAAGACTGTCATTGCCGGTAATCTTCACATTCGGCTCGATGGAGGCGAGCCGATAATACCACGGGACAATCATCTCCCAACAATCTCAACTTCCAACCGTTTCGCACTCCTTCAACGAGTGCGGGAAGATAAAGCGGACTTCAAAAAGAAGTTCAAATCCTAGAATGGGGGCAACTTAATTGAAGAATGCCTCCACAAAATGAAACAAATCTACGTCACTAAAGAGGGGGCCAGAGCAATCAGAAGGGCTAGGGTCATCAAGCCTACCGAAGAGTCGGAAGCAACAAGCAAAAGTTCCGGCGCCTCAACATCCCAAACCTCTACATCCCTGCGGACAGAAGAGAAAAGGGTTGTACCGAAAACCCAACCACATGCCTCAAGTTCGGGATCAATCCGAGCAGAGGTAGCAAATCTTGTCTAGGCTCCTCTAGCCCGGGTCTCAGTTTTTGATAGACCGGGGACATCTGTATGCCCAGGACGTCAACCACAAGAGGAGGGAAGGGTGCAGGTAACCCAAGATAATATTAACGTATTCACCTGCCACATGTCTGGAAAGTAGCCAGGCGTAGCAGAGGAGCAAGTCAACATCGGTAATCTGGCTAGTCAAGGTAATCCGTTCAACCTTGATGAGTTGGCTCAATTCCTCAGGACTCAAAGTTGGTTAGCCAAACGTCTTCGTTCTCAGATGAATAATCTTATTGAATCCTCCAATATGTGGCAAAATGAAGAACAAAATAAGTCACAGTATCAGAGGATCTTCATCTGGTAGAGGAAATAGATGAGAATGACGGTGCAGGCCAGGCAGATGGCAATCTACCTCCAACGGCTCACAACACCCTCTTCATGATGACCCACCTCCAAGGGCTCATAGCCTTCCAATTCGCAATAACCCACTTTCGAGGAATCTGTTCATGAGTGTGACAGATGATGAAGAGTGGGAGAGTATGCAACGTTGGTATATGGAAATGACTAATCTCATGGCCGAGATAAAGTGGCAGCTGAGTGGGAAAGACCAATGCTTTGCCGTACAAACACAAAATCAAAATGCTCAAGGGAATCAACGTGTTGTTCCTCAAGTAGCTTAAGTGCCACCTCCGCATGACCTGGCCGCCGCGGCAGACTGTGAGCCTCCCTGTGTGGCAATCAATGTCTAATCCTTACGAGCTACGGAAGCTGAAGATATCATGGCCCAACGGTGCTTGATTGAAAAATTGTTGAAGAAAAATTTGCCTAACATGGTGAAGGTGTCTCCACTGTCGTGTACAGTGTGCCGTACCCGATACATCACCAATTCAAGAAGCTTCCGTCAGATTGCTCTAAAGCGTCAAAACTACAAAAGTGAAAAGTTTAATGGTCAGGGGTCTCCGCATGAGTACCTGGTCTACTATATAACGACCATGGGTGAGCTGGCGCTCGAGAAATCCTACCTCTTTTGTTATTTTGCAACCTCCCTCACGGGTATCGCCTTTCAATGGTACTCGAAACTAAAGCCCAATTCAGTGGCTGATTGGGTTGATTTGTGAAAGAAATTTATAAACCAGTTCCAAACGGCCGAAAGGAAAGTGTCTTTGGCCAAGCTGTATACTCTCAGGCAGAAAAGAGGGGAAACGACATTGGACTTTCATTAAATGTTGGAGAGATTTCAGCATGAGGTATGACAACTCTCTTACCCAAGAGGAGGCCATAACTGTATGTCGGAGAGGCTTGTTAGCGGAAGTTAGTGAAAATCTCCTCGGCACAAACATTAAGGGCTTCGACCAATGAAATTCAGTGGTGGCGGAGATCGAAATGTTCTTCGCCGATAACCTAACATTTATGCCCTCTAAGGGCAAACCATCCATGGAGCGTAATGTCACTAGAAAAGAGGTGAACACCGTTGACTTCTCCCCTACAAATGTCAACAATGGGGGGGAGACCTCAAGTGGTTCCAGCAAGAAATTCGAAGGAAAGGCGCTAGTTACGACATTGGCAGAGCGCATGAAGACTTTTTATTCTTTCAAAAAGGAGTATACTAAAAAGCTCTTTAATCTTTGTATGAAGAACAAATTGATATATCTGTCAGATCCAAAAAAACTAGAAGATGTGACCTAATCAAACGAGCTCAACTATTGCGTATATCATCGTAGGTTGGGACGTATTGTTGAAGATTGCTATATCTTTGAAAATGAGATGGGGAAGATGATCTAGAAGTGCCTCGTCACAATGCAAGGTTGTCTAGTTAACCCTTCGCAGTCTCGTGCCTGGGATCGACCGAACCAAGAAGCCAACGTGATCTAGCATTCAGTCAATGTAATCCACATTGCGGCAGCCTTCATGCCCGCTGAGCCGAGGGCAGAAGAAACTAGCCCCAATCAAACCAGACCCGCTTCGAGTAAAACGCTTCAAGCAAAACTCTCGGCCAGCCCAAAAGGTTAGGTCGACAATCATAGTGAGCAAGGCACCAAGCAGCACTCAAGACAGATCTCTGGGCAGAGTCAGAAAGGTAAGCCTTAGCAAGAAAACCTCAAATCAAGCTTTGGGTAAAGCCAGAAAGTCAAGCCTCACTAGGAAAATTTCAAACCAAGCTCTGGGAAAAGCTAGAAAGGCAAGACTCAAGAGGCAAACCCAAATCAAGACTCACGAAGAAAATGTCAATTCAAGTTCCAGGCAAAGTCAAAAGGGCGAGACTGAGTAGGAGCATTCTAGGCAAAGCAAAAAAGATAAGGTCAAGACGAAGTGCCTCAAGCAAAATCTTGAACAAATTTTTGAAGGGAATTCATAATCAAATCCCGAGTAGACGCATAGACAAACTAGCAAAGAGTCTGCAAAGGTATCGAAATCCTTCGACCCTGATCTTTATACGATCGAGTTCCAAGATTTGCCGCTGGAAATAATCGAGCGGTCGATTAATGCCACTTTCCAAATACAGCAAGAAGAGGGTTACTGGGTCAAAGTTGTCCCAAAGAAATATTGTCAGTCCAAACCCCTTAAAAGAAAAGCTTGGTACAACAACTCAAATTTTGGGGATAGGTCCTAGCCTTCTACAAAATCGGATACTCCAATTGAAGTAGCGCGAGCTAAGAAATAGGAAAAGAATAAGAAAAAGAACTTAAAAAGAAGATTGAAGAGACAAACAAGTTGTCGCCATGGGGGCTTATAAAGAGCTGACTTCCCTTCAAAAGTTACAAAAATTAATTGAGAAGCTGCAAGAATATGTTCCCTCTATACCTACTAAAGATGTCCCCTCCGACAAGTATATCCCATGGGAAGAATTGGAGCAAAAGACTTTGACTAAAGAATTGGCTTCAATAAATGCACGAACAGGTACAAGAGGGGGAGAGCCTCCCCATTTCAGAGGAGCTTTCCATTTTCTACAAAGATGAAGAGCTCACCATGGAGATGTTGGAAAAAATGTTGAAGAACTTCTCATGCAATATGGTGTGAATTCGTCCATCTGAGGATCTACAAGTGTCAAGCGGAGATGATATTGCCGTCGCTGGATCCGGGGGTAGGGTCACTATGGCAACATATCGACGCCGTAACGCGAAGGAGCGAAGTCACGGTTGTGGTAGAGGTCGGGGTCGTGAGCGAGGAATGAATCCAAGCCCCTCCATTGGCAGAAATCCTAATCCACCATATCCTAATAAAGTGATAATCTTTCGAGGTGACGAGTCAGGTTCAATTCTTGAAGTCGAGGTATGGAGTGATTCTTTTTTCTTCGACCCCTCAGACGAGGAAGATGAACCGATAAACCTGGCCCTGTAGGAAAAATCTACTGATCAAGCTCAAGTAGGTCCCTCTGGCATAGATAATGTGGAAGCGCCTCCTCCGGTGGAAGATTTCTTGGCCCCATTATTCCACGATGAGCTGAATGATCAGGAGAGGACTAAACAAGGTGGGAAGCTCAATGAACAACACAAGCCCTTTGTAGAAATAATCCCTCTGGATCAAGCCCGTGCTAGGGTCGATCGTAAGATCATCCAACATATGAAATGGTTCTAAACCACCATCACTGTTTGGGAGGTCATCGTCTGGAGTAAGGAGCTAAGGAAAGCTCTCATAAAGATACTCCAAGAACCAGAGGTTTATGAGGCCCATGCAGCTAAGTTGCAAGCTCAAGCCTACGAAACATTCGCAGCGAGTGTCACCTTCTTAGATAAAGACATGCTACTATCTTCTCCATGCCACAACCCCCTTTATATATGCAGGGGAAGATCAATGGCCATGAACTACATCGGATCCTGGTGGACCTTGGGGCGTCCGACAATTAAATGCCCCTCGAGACTTTCAACGTCTTTATATCTCGTGCCTTATTTGTAGAGGGTGAATGATGCGAAGATTTCGAGGTTCAACCATAATTGGGAAAGTGCCTGTGGCAAGGTAGACGTGGAGTTGACCATGGATGACTTCGTCACCAAAGTCACATTCTACATTATCGACTTCAACATGTCATATAAAGCCTTGCCGGGGAGACCTTGGTTGTATGAAAATTGGGTCATCTCTTCAACTCTCCACTAGTGCATCAAGTATGCAAAAGGTGGAGAGCAACATACGGTCTTCGCTGATCGAGCTTCGTTCCGTCTGAATGAATGCAACCTAACGGACGCCTGATTATATTTTGGGGAACCCACTATCGAGCTTCCCATCAGGATAACAGACAAAGGAAAATAAAAGATTGTCTCAGGAGGAGAAGGAGAAGAAGAAGAAAAGGAGGAACTCTTCGTAGTAAACGAGGATCTCGCCAAGCTACATAGGTTGAATCTCCAGATCAGCACCGCCAATGCTATGTCAACTGCTCCAGATTGACGGGAGATTAATTTTGAAGTTAACATCATTAGTTGAGCCATCAACAAAAGCATCTCATTGCCTCCTGCGTTCGTGCAGTTGCCTTTTCAAAGGGAGGAACACAAAGTTGAGCAACTGAAGACGTTCATCCTCATATATCAAAGGAAGGCAAATAAGAAATGGAACAAAACAGTCAAGCCAATCATCTTCTATAGGGAGATTTGGTTCCTCGAGGGTCCCCTGATGACGACTTTGGTTGGAGCGATGTGTCCAAGAATGCTCCCGAATTCGTTCAAGAAATAGACGACATGTCTAAACACATCAAGGAAATGTGTCGGAAGCAGAACATTCCACAAATACAGGAAACCTCATGACGTGATTACTTTCGACAATTATGGAATCCATCACAAGTCTGGGGGCAGTCTCTCTTTTTCAAAAAGGACACAAGAGGGTTAGGCTATGAGCAAGAGGAAGACTTTAAAGTCTACTACACTGTCAACAATATAGGGTTATCCTCCCCCAACATCTTAAACTCTAGTCAGGAACCCATTGTCCCCACCAATGAACATTATGGGGAAGGGGCACCCGAAAACCATGACGAGCATATTTAGTTGTCTATCATCAACAACCTGGAATATTATGATGCCCATGTCACCTGTTCTGATGATGAGAAGGACTTCATTGATCTACATCCGACTCCACGGAAACTTGAAGGTGGCGGACAAGTTATTGTGGATAAATTAATCGAACTCAACCTAGGGGAGGCGGAGGATCCCCGATAAATTTTCATTAGTGCCCTCCTTAATGAAGAAGAAAGGAAAGTGCATAAACAACTATTGTTAGAGTTTAAAGATTGCTTCGCCTGGACTTATAAAGAAATGCTTGGGCTGGAACCCTCTGTGGCCGAACATGAGTTGATAATACTCCCCACGGCTAAACTAGTTAAGCAGGCCCAAAGGCATATGCGCCACGAGTTGGAGCTCAAAGTAAATGCCGAAGTTGATAAGCTCCTAGAAGTGCACTTCATAGAGCCTTGCATATATCCAATTTGTCTCGCCAACATAGTCCTGATGAAGAAAAAGAATGGCCAAGTTCGAATCTGCATCGACCACAGGGACTTAAACAAAGCATGCTCGATGGACGACTTTCCCATCCCAATCATTGGAACAACGGTTGATATGATTACGAGATATGAAGTTTTATCTTTTATGGATGGATCGTCAGGTTATAATCAGATCCGCATGGCTATCAAGGACAAAAATCATATAGCCTTCTGATCCCCCAAAGGGATCTTCAATTACAAAAGGATGCCTTTCGGCTTTAAGAATATCAACGCTACCTACCAGAGGGGAATGATTAAATTTTTTAACAAAATGCTCTATGACTTGGTTGAGTGTTATGTTGATGACCTGGTCGTCAAAACCAAAAGACAGGAAAACCACTTGATCGACCTGCATTTGGTTTTTGAAAGACTTCAGCAATATCAACTCAAAATGAACCCGATGAAGTTCTCCTTCGGTGTTTTGAGGAACAAATTTTCCTCGGCTTCATCGTCAGGTATCGGAGGATAGAAAGAGACCTCTACAAAAATCAAGGCAATCCAGGAATTGCCACCTTCTAGAAACATAGTTGATTTGAGATCTCTTCAAGGAAGGCTAGTCTATATTAGGCGATTCATATCCAATCTCTCCGGGAGATGTGCGCCCTTTGACAAATTGATGAAGAAAGGCGCGCCATTCATATGGGACCAAGAGTGTTAGAATGCCTTTGAACAAATCAAAGAATACATGTTTACTCCCCTGGTGTTGGGGGCACTTGTTAAAGGTAAATCCCTTATATTCTACATTGTTGTCATGGACGCTTCTTTGGGAGCCCTATTAGCACAAATAAATGAAGAAAGCAAAGCGCAACAGCTGTACTTCCTCAGTAGAAAGCTGGTAGACTTTGAACACCGTTATTCTCCTATGGAGAAAGTGTGTTTAGCACTGGTGTTTGCTGTCATGAAGCTGAGGCATTACCTTTTGTCTCGCCTTGTGGAGTTAATCTCAAAGTTCGACCCACTCAAATTTCTCCTCAAACAACCCGTATTGTCAGGAAGGCTAGGGAAGTGGGCTCTACTCTTCATGGAGTTTGGTATCACTTTTGTCCCACAAAAAGCTATTGAAGGACAAGGAATGCGGAGTTCCTGGTGGCACACCTGGCCCCTGCAGACTCTCCTCTTAACACTGAACTCCTTGATGAAGAAACCCTCTTTCCCCAGCAAGGGGTAGAAAATCAAATTAAGGATGGCTCACCACAAAAAGAGGACGCCTGTTGGATCACGGAATATTCTTTTGAAAGAAAATTATAAGGATTGCACATAGAGGCGCTATATAAAGGGCCTGTGCAAGGTTTATTCCGCGGGTGCGTATCATATCAGACGATTTGGGTTCGAGTGTTAGACCTTTCCTCACTAACTGTAGTCAGTGTTGATTTACATCGACCTAACGTCCGAACATTTTTGTTTAACTGTCAAAGAAATCTTCAGGCCCTCTATTATAAGGGTATCGAACCAAGCTGACTCGGCCAGTAGTTGGGGCCAAGGGTCGGGAGCCCTCGACGGTTGTTGTAGCAGGTGCAGCTGAACTGGCTTCAGTCACAGGTATGACGCCCAAAAAGAAGGCCGAACCGACGACCGCTGGGAAGTCATCGAAGACGATGGGGGTCGCCAGGTATCCGAACCTGACGTGGTTGGCGACGACCTGAGGTCCGTATGTCACGTCTGCCATTGTTGTTGTTGTCGGTGGTGGTGTGCAGCACGAGTGGAGTGGCGTGCAAATGCACAGAGAGCCCACAAGTGAGCAAAGGGGATGTGTCCTTTCCCGTCCCTTAAAAGGAAAAGGGGGAATCAGAACCCCAACAAGGGTTTATGACCTCTTTGGCAGAAAGAAGAAAGACGAGAAATGTCCCACCGGACATGCCAGTCTGTTGGTCACGGAATATATTCTTTTGAAAGAATATATAAGGATTTCACATAGAGGGGCTGTATAAAGGGCTTGTGCATGGTTTATTCCGTGGGTGCGCATCGTATCAAACGATTTCGGTTCGAGTGTTGAACTTTCTCTACTGACCGCAGTCAGTGTTGATTTACATCGGCCTAACGTCCGATCACTTTTGTATAACTGTCAAAGAAATCTTATAGTCTTTTATAAGAGTCCTGATATCGAGGGAAGGCTTGTTTGCACGGTTCAAAGCTAGTTCCCACTTACCACCGAAGTATTAATAAAATTAGGGTTTCACCAAAGGTCACTAGGTTGGGCAAGAAATCTTGTAATTTGAGGATATAATTGCAATTTTGCAGGAGCCGTAGGCGTTTTTGGAGTGTTGGGAGGTTTTCTGGACTCCATGGATTTTTTGATAATTTTTGATTTCCAGGGATATTTTGGTAATTTTCGGGTTGGAGGGAGAGTATGGTAAAATCTCTGACTTCTCGTGGCGCTGTAGCCGTTTCCAGAGGATTTAGGGGTTATTTAGCCATTTCTAGACTGCAAGGGTACTTTGGTAATTTTGTCGGACCTAGGGTAGGCTTAGGGTTCAAGACCATGTTTAGGCGAAAAAGGGCAGTTTGACGAAGTCTTTGAGTGGAAGGACGACGACAGGTTTCATAGAAAACATACACGCTTTCGTTCCCGAGAGAGAAGGGTATATACACAAATCTTGAAAGTCAAGGGCTCATTGGTAATTTTCCTTGACCAGCACACAAAAGAACGGTTGAGTGCACGATTCATATGAGTACAAGGGTTGTTGTCGAGTTGTCGACTGTACATAAGAGGTCTCCGCACTGACGCGGGACATAGGGGCATAGCCCCAATTACAAAAGGTGGCAGGGTAAAACTGCAAACACCAGGACTTGAATTTTTTCTTGCAATCCCAGGAAGGGTGTTTTTGTAATATCTCATTATGTGATGGAATTACATAATTTAGCCGTCTCAGGTGCATAGAAAATTACAAACATGGCCCTCAGAGGGGTATAATTACAAACATATCCCTCAGGGGCATAAATACAAGGCTCAGGGTATTACATACCCTTGGTGGGCTAAAACAGCGAACAAGCTTGCTCCTAAGAATGACTCGATCTCTTGATTTCCAACAACGCCCTCGCAATTGACTTGTTATGTTGGGAGCTCTATTTTGATGGTGCTTCCCGAGCAATCAAAAAGGCTGACGGCACTACCAGCCTCACCTTAGGGGTTGGCATAGTCTTCGTGACTCCTCAAGGAGGGTTCTACACAATTCATGTGCCTTTATGAAACCGTTAGTCAACAGAGTACGAAGCCTTAGTTGTGAGACTTCAAATAGCTAAGGATATGGGCATTAGATGCATTAAGGTCCATGGAGATTCGTAATTGGTCATATGGCAAGTCATGGGCAACTATGATATCTGAAAGCAAGAGCTAATTCCTTATCATGTCGTCGTAATGAGACTTAAAGAGAAATTCGACCTATTTGAAATATGTCATGTCTCCAGAAGCAAAGACTCCCAGGCAAATGCCTTGGCCAAGCGGCTTTCGCCATAAAGTTTCCACTCGAAGGAAAATTGGATATAATAGTCAGGTACAAGAGGCTCATGCCAAGTGTCCTAGATGAGGAGTTTGGCCCCACAACTCACGAGGTCAACACCATCGAAGATGACAATGCCATGTAGGAAGAGGATTGGCGCGAGCCAATTATCAAGATAAAAAATGACTGGCTCTCTCCAGAGCGGGCTCAAAGAGTTCAAATGTTGCGCAGGACAACATCATATCAGCTAATAAGAGACTAACTATATATGCTTGTCCATGAAAAAGACGAGTATGTCTTTCTACAATGTCTCTCACCAACATCATATCAGTTCAGCCCTCAAGCCTCATCCTTCTCATAGGGTATCACAAAGGTAGCTAGCCAATAGGCAAGATATGCAGCTAAGTATGTCCTGTCTGGGAGATCGCCAGGGTTTCATCCTGCTTTAGGAGCATTTATGTGTCTTTTGTTTGGCTTAACAATCACAATCAGTTTGTGGTAGTCCTCCCATGTACTATCATATGCAAATCTGTATATAAAGCATTATGAGCCAAAATCGAAATAGTGGACCCATGCATTCAAAGTCATTCGGATTGTATTTGAAGAACTTGGAATATGATCTCTCCCAACACTTGCCAAGTCCCGCCAAACCTTCATCAGGTACCTAAAGTTGTGGGGTAATTCATGTCCCTGTACTTGTGGAACAACTCTTGTGCAAGTCATCATGGGTGACTTCCTCATATGGAAGTCCAGAGATGGGCAAGCCTGAAATCCGGTGGAAACTTCACAAATCCAAGTCAGTCCCACCTTTGGTTGTCCCAGAAGTGTTCCAACAGTGATTGAAATGCTTAGCGAAACTCTAGAGAAGTCCGGCGTGGCACGAGCACCTGTAAAGGGCAGCAGCCATCGCATGGCTAATACCCAGGTCTTCCAAAATGTCTTTGTAATGATGAAGTACACCAATCAGCCACTCCGTGGTCCCCAAGTGAAATTTATGAGAGGAGATTACAAACCACTTGCCATACCAGCTTGGAACAGAAAGGCTCATAATATTGTGCAACATGCAAATCTTGTCATAATCTTGGCTAGTCGCGAACTTGACGGCGTCAGAAACAATCCAGAAATAGGAACCACTTGCAGCTTATGATTACCATGAAAGTCCAACACGGTCGGTGTCATAATCAATCTCTGCACATAGCAACCCCCATGATCACTGAAAAACTCAGCTAGTGTGGTGGTGGAAATTGAGCTGGATGACTGAAATTCAACGGAAAACTTGGAAACGAGGCTAAACAAGTGTGAAGCATATTGTCCATCTGCTCAAGTGTCGCCCTTTCTAAACGGCGCCGCTCAGCAGGCAGTCTTGGATCATTTCCCCCATGTCGGCAGGGACGTAACTCTAGATGAATGGAAACAAGTAAATGTCCAACGGATGATGCCTTGGATAATTTCCCAGCCATTGGAAATTGTTGATAGATGCCGTTGTGCTTTATGATTAAGGTGGTGTCCACCTCACCCTTCTCTAGGTCATTCTCTGGTAAAGGTCCCTCAGCTATTTTGTCTAAGCCCCAATCAAGTAAACGCAAGTTGGCCTGGGTCACAACCGGGGGGCCCATTCAGGCATTAATTCTTTGGAATATACAAGAGTCACATCGACGCTTTTGTCAATAGGAGTGCAGGTACGACGATCTCCGAAGCGAGCCATGTCTGGGAAAAAAAATCGTTACCAATAAGGGCAAGAAATTTTAAAGTCTAGGAAAAAAATCATTACACAGAATTGTTCATGATTGTGAGGTCCTATGAAGTCATTAAGATCTAAGGCGCAAGAAAATTAAAGATAATAGGGTGCACAGGCCGCCCACTGTTGTCTTCGGCTCTGACGGACATCTCATGGGGGACATTTGTTGGACCCAATAATTTTTTGATTTAATTTAATTTAGAGGGAATATATTTACAGTTTCGCAACGACACAATGATATAAAATGATCGTCGTTCAATCACATATTTTCTGATTTATTTTAGGAGAAATAAATTAAATCATGTCTCATGACGGTGTGGAATGATATAAAGTCATCGTTGTTCGGTCATACATGTCTCGAGGATCCGTCAGACAAACAAATCTACGAGGTCGCGACGTGTTTTGCAACATGTAGTTTTATTAAATACCTCACGGGCAGTGTAAAGCCATGACCCCGTGTGAAGAACTCACAAACACTGCTATCGGGAGCCGCACATGGTACCTCGAAGTGTGGTCCCGACCATGCAGGAAGTTTGGCAGCAAGTCGGCGTCGGGATGAAGACAAAACCATACAAAGAACCACGTGTTGCTCTCTCCTCGAACTTTGTAGCAGGAAGTAATAAAGAAAGAGGAAAAAGGACAAGCCAAGCCTTTTATAGGTATTTTCCAAGGCCGCCAAAGGGGAGTGGGAGTCCGGCCACCTTTTCTTCTCTCTCTCTCTCTCTCTCTCACTGTTTGTGCAAGGAAGAGGAGGGGGGGACGACCCCCAATTAAATTAACTGGGGGAAGCTCTCGATTTTGCCTGGGCTGCTAACTGGGAACCCCCCCCCCCCGTTCCTTTCTCCTCATCACTGCCAGATGGACCGGCGGAATCCCCCCGGTTCCCCCGTCCTCACTGCTGTCAGCCTGAACTGAGGGAAGCCCTCCCGATTCTCTCTTCCTCTCCCTTGCCAGTTGGACCGGGGGAAGCTCCGCCCTCCCCTTAGACTAGGGGGACCCCCCCTGGTTCCCTTCTTCGCTTGCCAACTTGGACCGGGGGAGGCTCTCTCGAGTCTCCACCTCCTCCCATTCTAAATCGAGGGAATTCTTCCCTCTCATTCATTCAATTCTTAACCGGGGTGTGCCCTCGCTCTTGTTCAAGTCAAATGTCAACCGTGGGAACCACCCCCGGGCCTCTTTATCTTCCCCAAATATTAAATGTTCATCCAAGGGTCCCCTCGGTTCACTCACCTATAAAAGGAGTTGTGGGCCATTTGACATAGAGACACAACCCAAGAGAATCTAATATCCACGAGAGCTATAGCACCACCCAAGGCACAAGGAGAATTCTCGTCTCAAAACTTCAAGAACATTCAAGAGATTGAAGACTTGGGATAAGGCTTGATTCACTCAGCCTCCGAGAATTGTTTGTTTGATCTTGTAAAATCCCAGTTTAAGGGTATGATCTTGTTTTTGCTTTTATACCCCTACTTTGGGGAAATGCCTTGTAATTGCATAGAAATTCTGTGAAAATACAGAAATTCATGGAAAAATTCAGAGAAATAATGAAAGTCAATTACTAATTTGTGTTCATGTGAAAAATTACATGAAAGTCCTTGTTGTGAAAAGTCTAAAAATTGTAGAAATACCCTTCATTTTTAGAAAATTACATAAGATTACAGAAAATGCAGAAAAGTACAGGAAATTAAGGGAATTGTACAGAGATCCCCACAAAGTTCGGAAATCGTGAAAATACTCCACGTTTATGGGAAATTACAAAAATACCACGCAACTTTATGAAATTGCATAAATATTCATGGAATTCAGGGAAAAATCCTGAAAGTTGAGAGATTGAACAGAATATGTTCAAGTTTACAGAAATTTCCTCCAAATTGGGGAAAATCCCTTGTTTTGTTCAAAAGTTCAGAAAATTGCAAGTTCACCCTGGATCTTTTTGAAATTGCATAAATATCTAGGAAAACTACAAGAAAATTCTGAAAATTACTAGAATGGCAGAAGAATGTTCTGGTCATCACAAAATTGGGATTAAACCCTCATCAGATGGGATAAACCCTAGTTTAAGGGAAAATTGCAAACAAATCTTAGTTCAAGGGAAAATTGTAAATAAACTCCCTACCTATGAGGAAATTAAAGACATGTCCAAGAGTTCATTATACTTTTGACTTATGGCATAGTGGTTCCTTGTGAGACTTAATCTTTTATATCACCACAGATGTCGTAAGGGTTAAAAGAGATCTTTCGCAATTAATCAAATGCGTTTGGACTTGTTCCGATGTAAATAAATACCGTCTGCGGTCGATGGGGAAAGGTCCAGTATACGAACCCTAAATCGTCTAGTAAACATAAAGCGCAAAAATAATTATGCGCATGCTAATCAAATAGCTAATAAGTGTACATCCTTGTTCAATAAATGAACACATAAATATCTTTTTCCCATTTTTTTTGCATTGTGAAGCAAACAATCATATGCCTTCTTAAATTCCAACTTCAGAACCACTCCTCTTCCTCTGTGACTTCATAGCATACAAGCATTCATAAGTAAGTAGGAAATTTTCGTGAATGTGTCGACCCTATTAAGGCCCCTTGGTGACCACTAACCTTACAACTCATCACACTGTCTAATTTGGTGGCTAGTAGCTTGTTAATGATCTTATATATTCCATTAAGGCCAATTTGTTTTTCGGGTGGGGGTAAGATATTCGACCCCCTAGGGTCGAATAACTTACCTGAGCTCGGGTAAGGGCCATGTGTGTGAGAGAGAGGGTGTGGGCCCCGCACGTTTCTCTCGCATCGGATGACATATTCCCTATCTTAACCGATTAACAAACTGGCCCTTAAGTAAACTGATAGGTCTATAATCGAAGAAGCTTTGGGCCCCTTGCTTCTTGGGGATGAGCACCAAAAAAGATTTTGTTGATGCCTCTCAAGTGAGTCCTACTCTCCTGGAATTCTCTTAGAGTCTGTAGTAGATTATCCTTGATAATGTCCCAACTTCTGGAAGAAGGCCATAGGGAAGTTATTTGGGCTCGAGGCTTTGTCACCTTCAAGGGAAAGGGCTACTTGTCGGACCTCCTCCTTCGAAAAGGGACGGGAGAGAGCTTCACGTCATGTTGAAGAAAGGTTGGGAAGGAGGGCATTTGCAATCCCTGGTCTTACCATATACTCCTTGGTGAAGTGTTTAGAGAAGAAATTCCTGGCTTGCAATCTGATCTCCTCATCTGATGTGAAGGTTTGCTCTCCTGTCCTGATTGAAGCCATGAAGTTAGATCTCCTCTCTGATGCAATTCTTTGAAAATATGTTGTATTTCTATCACTTTTTTTTAGCCATTTTTTCCCTCTAAATCTCTACTTCAAATAGATCTCCTCCCATATGAGGATCTCCTCAAACTATGCTTTAAGTGTATCCTTAAGTATCTTGTCAGAGTCATCCAGCAAATCTGCCTCCTCCAAGCAAGCTAACCCCTCCAATTGATGTGAAATTATGCCCTTCGCTTCTTTGCCAGATAGGGTTTTGCTTGCACTTCATTCTTTGAGTACATGAGCCACATGCTTAAGTTTCCCCACCAGTTTTGCCATAGTCGACTATTCGTGCCTTTGCATACACCAAGCTTGTTTGACAGTCTCCATGAAATTCGCCTCCGTGAACCAGTATCTCTCAAATCTAAATTGTTGTCTCACCATATGCTTGCAGTTGGTCTTCATCAGAATGGGTTTGTGATTTGACATTGGTCTTGCCAAACATGATACTTGCACATGGAGATAGTGGTCCAACAAAGACTAAGCACCTATCCAACTTGGAGCAAGAAGGTGCTACCCTCATGTTGGACCAGGTGAACTGAGTATTAGTCGGTCCAGTGTCAATTGGAGCCGCTTCCTTGATGAAGTTGCAGAACTCCTCCATCTCCCCTGAATGGGGATTCACTCTTGTCCTCTCCCATGCTGCAGCCACAACATTAAAATCACTGCCAACACACCACGGCCACGTTGAGCTATGGTGATAAAGGAGCAGCTCATCCCAAAGGACTCTCTTTCCTTCTTTGCTTTGAGGGCCATAGGCCCTTGAAAAGTCTCACGAGAAACCATCCCTCACATTGTAAAAATGTAGGGAGATGGCCCATCTTCTGATCTATCTATCTTCCTATACCTCTTTCACCTCAAAAGGGTTTCAGAATATGATGATGCCTCTTGCCCTCCCCTCTGTCGGGGAGGTCACCCCCTTTGTTAACCTGGTTCCCTTGATCTCCCTCATGATGTCCTCCACATCCTCTTTGCATTTTGACTTTTGCAAGCAAAGGATTTCCACCCTACATCTTTTCACTAGCTCCTTCACCACCCCCCCCCCCTAATCCCCCTCACATTCCATGCGATCCTCGTATGAATAGAACACCTCCACCTCCTTCCTTCCCTAGCTGCCTCCTTCCCTCCATTTCACCCTCACTCCCCTTGGCTCTTTTTTTCTTTTTTCTTCTTTGTGATTTCCCTCCTTTCGTCTCCCTAGCCAAGTTGATCAACCACTTTTTTGAGATCTTAGTGAATACCCCCTTCAAGTCCCTGTTGAAACCCTTAAAGGAAACATCCACTATGTTCTCCAGATCCCTCACATGTGCCTCCATCATCTTCTCCACCGTCCCCACCAGTTCCCTCACCTCTTCCTTTCCTAATCTACTTCTCTCCTCCGCTTCCCCCCCTCCGAACTTCCGCCCTCCGACCCTATCACCCCTCCCGGAGTGTCCGGAGCCATCTCCTCCACCGTAGGTAGGTCTTCCCCCTCAGTCCTCAGCCCAGTGCCTGTGTTCTGGTCCTTCTGATTGGGTGAGGTAGCTCGGACTTGAGCCCTCACCGTGGCATGGATCGCTTGGTATTGGATCAGAGCCACTCCATCACCTGCCGCCGTCTCGTCCCCAGGTTGGTTACTGGCTTCCAGCAAGGGAAACTCCAGCGGAGGTGTTGTCCGGGAAGCCGGCGCACTGCAATGATATGGCCAACGGGACTGGCCTGAGGCGGCTGCTCACAGGGCCCTTTGAGAGAGAGCTGCGACGGCGTCCTCCTTCCCTGCCGGTGTGGGGGTCGCTAGGGGGACTTTCATGTAGACGGATGACGTCGGCGGCCATCAGCATCGTCATCCGGTTGGCTTGTAGTTGCTGCTGCGCTGTGCATCCTGCTGCACCGGGACTGGCCTTAAGTGGCTGCTCGCAGGATCCTTGGAGAAAGGGCTACGACTGTGTCATCTCTCCCTACTGGGAGGGGGCTTGCAAATAGACCGGAGCCGTTGGCGGCTGTCGGAGCCATCTCCTGGTTGGTAGGAGGAGCCGGTGGCTGTTGCTGCACCGTGCATCCTGTAGCATGAATTGGGTGGAGAAGAAAGGTGTCGTCGGGTCCCCGAGGATAGTCCCTTGACTCCTGGCAACGGGTAAGTCATGGGCACACAAGCTCGGGTTCGGGTCCTGCCCAGGTTGAAGAAGGCCTGGCCCATCTCCCATACACTGATCCAACCCGATACCCCTACTCGGGCTCACTGGGCCGTGACTGGGCCCGCTGAGGGTTCTGGCTAAGGTTGAGGGTCCGTCCGGCCCAAAAGAAGAACCACCCAATTTGAAATTCAAATGGGCGCTTAGGAGGGGGCCACGTACACCCGCCCCTTGGTTGTCCGCTACCTCCATCCGGCAGGGTTGCCCTAAGAGCTCTTGTTGCCGCCACCTTGTCTTCTGCTCAGCCAGATGCTGGTACACCCAGATGACGAAGGCCTCTTCCCCAACTGTCATGGGGACCACTGGTGGCACTATCCTCGGGTGGGAGGCCTGGTTGTTGCTTCCACTGCTGTTAAGGAGCCTGCCGGAGTGAAGTGAAGGCTGCCCTGCTCTACTGTGCCAAAGCTCCAGACGACATGGGAGGTCCATCTAATCGCAGAGGACGATGGGCAGCCCTACCATCTTGATCCGGACCCCCGATTTTCCTAGGGCAGGGGTACGTTACGCTTGCAAGGGTCCAACGCTGGACTCAGATGACTGCTCCTCCCGCCACCACGAAGCTGAGCTCCGCCATCTCCTGCGTCACTTCAGCCACCGGATGGATGGCTAGAAGACCACCCGCCATCACTTGTCCGACCCTCCTAGAGCCCCGATCCACCTCACCGGCCATTCAACAATTTCCAGACTCTCTCCGGCTCAAAACTCCTTCCAATGGAGACAAGAGGAGGCAGCGACTGATCCACTCCAGCAGGCCATGTATGAGCTCCGCGGGGTTCTCCCAATGTTCCTGCACTCTCATCCCGCTCTAGGTTGAGCCGATGGGGCGTTCCATTCCGGACAACATCCGCAAAAGACCTCTGAGAGGGCCTCACCTCTCCCCACCACCAATGACCAGCATCCTGCAAAACTTCTGCAGGTGTCCTCTCCCCCAGCAGCGGAAGCTGGGCAGCAGGTGCTTTCGCGCCATAGCTGGTTGGCAGAGGCTGCCCCCCAGGGGGATGCGATTTGCCCCAGATGCCAACTCTGGTGGCCGCTGCATGTACCTTTTCCCAGAGCCTCTCTTTCTAGAAAAGGTTAGAATGAGAAAGTTATCCCACTTGATTCATGGACACTAGGCTGAATGGATCATTATGAAAACCCTCTACAAATGAGATCTGTGTACTCTGTGATTTGAGTGCCGAATGGATCATCTCTTCATCCAATGCGGCATCACCAACACATCTGGTTAATATCCCTGTGATGTATCATCATGGGAAGCGGAGAACTGCTAACACATTTTGTTAAGTTCTTCAAAGAAGCAAAATGAGCATAGAGTAGCTAGATTGGACGTATAGATGTCCTTTGGGTGCTCCAATGGTGAACAGAGTATCCAGGATTCCTGCAGCCTAGTTGTGCATTGTGTTTGACATAGCTGCTTGGATGTTAGTGAGTTGGATATGGTATAGATAGTGGAATATCCATTACAACATCTGTTAAGAAGCCCCTCTATCCATTTCCTTTTTGTCCATGATATGTATGTTCTATATCTGAAACATTTTTAATCAGGATAAAAACAAGTTATTGGTAGGTTTACCGGATAGCTAACGGTAAACATGGGAACCTATGGTATCATACATTAAACTCAAAATTGAATCACAAACGATCCCATAAGTACACGTTTAACAATGTGTAAGCTGTATTATTCCTAGGTTTACAGTTTCTTCATCTACTGGGTGCTGATGGACAGAGCCCTCCAGTTCCTTGGGTCCATTCCAAAACTCAATCAGCTCTAAGCTCTTCTTATGGAAAGTTCTTCTGTTCCTCCTTTCTTGAGCCTAGATTACTATGGAAGCACCATAAGATAGACACAATGACCCCATACCAGTGGATTTTCAATCCTTGATGTAACTTTGAACTGTTTGAGCAGCTTCTCATTATTGAGAGGGAAATGTCATCAGTGATCTACAGGATTTGTTCTTCATTGTTGTTCCTCTCTCATTATTTATTGAGAAATTGGCTGTTATTTTTAATCAAGTCTGCCAGAAAATGTACTGTGGCAATGGAAGGATCTGCTCTGTTTCTGTTAGTGGTACTTTTCTCATTCAATCTTTCGTGTATCACTACTTGTCTATAAGCTTGTGCTTTTCTAGTTTTCCGACATCTTTACTGTAACATTTCTTTGAAGGTGTGTTACTGGTGGCACAAAACAAATTTGCTTCCTTAGTGTATATAAGAGCTTCACATTGTGCTTCTGATCATTTCATTTGCACTTGAACAATATCTTACATGGGGAACTGCATTGACATTCTGATCAAACTGAAAATAACAATTGCAGAGAGTTGTAAAGGAGAAAAATGCCTAGCTGAACGGTTGAAGAATGCAGAGGCAGCAAGGAAAAGATTTGATGAGGAGTTGAAACGCTATGCTACAGAGACCGTGACTCGGGAGGAAGTTCGACAATCACTGGAGGATGAAGTCCGACGACTAACTGAAACAGTTGGACAGACTGAAGGAGAAAAAAGGGAGAAGGAAGAACAGGTTGCCCGGTGTGAAGCATACATAGATGGATTAGAAGCAAAATTGCAAAACTTGCCAGGTCTGGCACATGCTTCCCTTATTTCCTATTCATTTTTTCATGCTTCTGTTCAAAGAAGTTTAACTTGTGTATACATATTGTAGGGATCAATGATATTATTATGTATTATTTTGGTGAATCTGATGCCGTTGTTTGAATCCTATGGATGTCACCATGGTACAGAATGCGATCAAAAGGCTGTGATGTTTATTTTTTTCATTAGAAGTTTGAAGTTAAAAGGTTAAATAGCATGCCCTGTCCAATATGGTCTATTTTTATTAGGGATTTTTACAATAATAGTCAAGGCATCATGGCCATTGAGCTAAGGAAGAGGAAGCGAGTTTTCTAATAAGTTATTTCCTATCTGACTTGCAATATATTATGGTATAAATAATGATTATTTTGATCTTTTCTTTGAGGTTAGGTGGACCCATGGGCATCCGCTGTTAAGTGCCACTTAGCTTGGTGGCTTGCACCCTGAGAGGTTCTGGATCGTTCGCTCAGCTGGAGGGCCAGTGCCTTTTGCAATGGTGCCACCACCTCATTTTCTTCAGACCGATGTGGGACGAAAATGGGATTGGGGGGAGCCGCCCTTGAGGTAGGACATGATGAAAGAGAATGCAAAGAGGAAACAGAGAAGAGAGGAAGAAAGGAAGCAGATGGGGAAAGGAAGGGGAGAAAAAAAAGGAGGCCGAGGAGGTGAAGGAACTGTGTCCTCTCCATTGTTCCTTCTGCTGAGTGTCCTCCGCTTTCCTACCATATCTGCTGCACCATGATGGAGAAGAAACAGCGGCAAGGTGAGGAAAAGAAAGCAAAATCAGAAAGGGAGAGGGAGAGTGGTGACAGGAATAGGGGGAGGGTTGTGAACCCTGTTGCTGTTGTTCCACACACCTGCTTCTCCCCACTAATTAGTGGAAAAATGAGGAGGGCGGTCGGACCTCAGCCTGACCTGCTTGCTCAGTAGCTTGACTCATGCCATGTCTATCTGGCTTGTAGCAACTCCCCACCTTTTTATGGTTTGGTCACACATGAACTGGCCCATGAAACACAAGCTGGCCCAGTTTATGGGCTGGCTCTTGTGTAATAGAGAATTCTTCAAGTAACAGATATTGGAAACATCCAATTCGACTCTTCTGGTTAAATTTCTGAAATGGAATACATTGTTGGAAATATCTTCTTCCCACTTCATTTCTGACGCCGATGCATCTCTTCTCAGAAACATGGATGGATACTGATGTTTCGAACTACTCTAAACCTGTTTATAGTCATAGCACAACAGTATGATAGAATGTGTATAATGGCATTTGAGAAGTACAATCGTAAAACATATGAGAAGATGCTTATACCGATTTGTGGTATTATCTGATTATTTATCCTTATGTATCCAATGAATGCTGTATTGGATCTCACCATTGTCTTGGAAGGCCAGAGAGACGAGATCTTAGAGAGATAGGGAACAGTGGCTAGATGTCATGATAATCTTATACTGCTTAAAAAGGGAAAAACATTTAGTTGTTTAATATGATTAAATTAATGCATAATAAGAATAACAATGCAAAAGGATTGCTTTCTCAGATCTCAATGTCATCACCTGCCATTTTGGAGAGCTCCTCCTCTTTTTCTCTCTTCTCACCTTTCCCTGGGAAGTAGGCTTTTGTTTCGGTAAGAGATGACAAACTATGTATATATCCCATTTCTGATGATTTTAAGAATAATGACGAATCTATGGATATGCAAGGATTGGATATACAAGGATGACCATGAAATTGAAGGTAGGGTTTTTATTTAGAATAAGGGTAGCATTATTATTCGACTTGATAGGTAACCTTGTGCATCCCTAGTCTCTAGCTTCTGAAATCTGCAGAATTTGCCGTTGAGTTAACTTTCCGGAGCTGCTGTAAAGAAAGTTAAGTGATTAGATAAATTTAGTGAACCAGGCTTTTAATTCCCCTTGCGTCATACCATTGGATGGGCATGCTGTTCATCATTCTCTATCTCACCTATGTACTGATTTAAAGTAAATAATTCCACCTGTGGTCCAGTTTCCTTTGATATCAAATTACATAACGGTGACATTCACATGTGCAGATTTGCTCTTATCCTCGGTCCATTTTCCTTTTCTTTGACACTTACAGGTCTACCCTAGATAATTGAGTTACTTCTGCATGTAGGGTAGTGTTACAGGTGTTTGTAACTGTGAATGGCAAGTGAAAATTTCTTTTTCCTTGACACTTGCGGGACCCCAACGTATATCAATGCTTCTCCATTTTTGTCACTTCAGTTTTTCTTGCACAGTATCACATGCTTTGTTAGTTTGTATCACATGCTTTGTTAGTTTGCTTCTGGATTTAATATAAAAGTTATTAATTCGGTATTTGGCTCATCAGAGTTCCTTCTCACTATTGCTTTCGGTGTACCTCTGACTCCCTATACTTGACATTTACAGCAATACATTCACACCCTTGAAGCATCACTGCAAGAAGAGATGTCTCGCCATGCTCCGCTTTATGGTGCAGGTCTGGAAGTCTTGTCAATGAATGAGCTCGAGACATTGACTCGCATCCATGAAGATGGGCTTCGACAGATACATGCAATCCAACAACAGCGGAAAGGGAACAGCAATCCTTTAGTGAGTGGGCATGCTCTCCCACATTTGCATGCGTTGTACCCCACATCATCACCCGCTGCTGTTGGGCTGCCACCTTCAATAATCCCAAATGGTGTTAGCATCCATGGCAATGGGCAGATGAATGGTGTTAGCATCCATGGTAACGGGCAGATGAATGGTGCACCGGGTCAATGGTTTAGCCCTACATAACCACATGGATCCGTTTCCAATACCTTGATGTAAAGAGATGCTCTCATTTGCTGGCTTCTGTTCCCGGCTCTAGTCATTCACATAATAGCCTTTTCTGGGTCATTCCAAGCCACGTTGGCATTTAATCTGGTGCCACTGTTTGAATTGTTGGCCGATCATGGTGCTATCATATGAATAAAATATAGGTATATATAAATATATATATATATATTTTTACATAGATAGTTATATATGCTCAGAGGAAGTTTAATTTTTGTGATAATCCAATGACATGAGATCTGATGGAGCTAGATGGAAGCCGCCAGAGAATGAGTTGATCAAGCTTTACATTTTCGTTTCCATTGCCGTGAAATTGTACTTCGCATTGAAAATTTTGAGAAAGGTAAGTGGTGGGGGTTTCCTTTTTTCAGTCTTACACCCCAAGCCTGCCTGACTCGAGCTAATCAGCAATTTCTAATCTATTTTCTTGGTGTTCTGGTTCTCATGTGGCGGTCTGTCTGTGCCCTCCATTGTGTGTTGTTGAATCAAATGATTTGATTGGAGGAGGGGGGCGGGGTGCAAAGTCCAGCCAGCAATTTTTGCCGTGCTGAACTAACGTAACTCAAATCACGCACCTTTTTTTTGTTTTTGGAAATTGTACGCACGAGTAACTCGTTACAGGTTTGTTAAATAAACGTCACGTCTTTGAATATCCAACTCGGGTGTTTTTTTTTCTGTTATGAATCTTGGATTTGCAGGTGAATGCTACATGAATTGTCCCGGTTTTATAAGCTAACACTCTCTAACACGATGATTAGGAAGCATTCAATTGCCTGGGTTTTCAAGAGAGAGCTCTCTCCACGCACGTTAATAAGCCCCTTTGCAACGGTCGTGATGCCGGTTGCAACCGGCTGCCTGGGGTGAGGCGGGATTCTATTCGAACCTTACGATGAAAGCGCCTCGAAAAGCAACGGGCTAGAGGCCGCCAGGACCTGAAGCTTCCCTGTGATTGCATTGCACCACATGATCATTTCCTTACGCAACACAAAATATGTGAATATCTAATTAAACAAAGGGGTCCGATGGAAACACCGTTTTTAAGCGGTCGGTTGAAAATAGATTGGTCCGAGGACTTATCTGATTTGATTGCTAGTCCGATTTTCAAAGCATTGACTTATAAGGCCGCTTTTGGCAATGGACGTGATTTTTGAATTTTTTTTTTCAAAAATGATTTAAGAGAGAAACAATTAATATGGAGGAGTTTTTATAATTTTTGAAAAGTGAGCCATTTTCTCATTATATCTTTTTAGAACTTAAAAGTTAATTTTTTAAAAATGTGATGTGATTTGAATACATTTAATTTGATTCTTGAGATGTGATACTTTCGAAATCAAAGATTAGAACTCAATACAAATGACAAATACGGTCTATTAATTTTGATTCTCTCCCTCTCTCTCTCTCTCTCTCTCTCTCTCTCTCTCTCTCTCTCTCTCTCTCTCTCTCTCTCGCCGATTCCGTAGCAAGGTATTAGATACATCTCTCTTCATGAAATTATTTAAAAGGTAAAAGCCATACTTGGTGATGTTTTGTATCCACTAATTCTTTGGAAAAACTGGTGCAAAGTGATAGCGTCAAGACCTTATCCATGTTGTGACAGTATGTGGCCAACAAAATTTCATATGAATCAAAGTCCCCGCTACTCCTAGCACCTCAAATCATGGCTCAAAACAAAAAAAAGAAAAAAACTTTGAACCGGTCAATGTATGCTAGACAGGAAAACTGTGAAGTTGCTGCATATTTAGATCGAACGATTCCGTGCTATTCTGCGTAATGGATCTTGTCCATGACTTCAACGTGAGGTTAAACCCAACTCTTTCAAGATTTGGGTGGTGTACATGCCCTGTAATAAAATTGAAGGAACACATCTGAAATAGGCGACCGTCGGGAACCGATTAATTTTGACCCAAATCTGGCTTGGGAAACCTAATCATATCAGTGGAATGTTACTCCCAATGATTGTTTCATTCTACCTTTTGTTTTTTAACTGGTTCCGAGCAATTGCGCGCATCAAATACTCCCTAATAAATTAATTTTTATCCTAACCCAAGAGGCTCCAAATCAAAACCTTTTGGAAGCTCTCTTTTGAATAACTAGAGTTGACACGTGTGAGACTCAAGAATGTTTTTAATCAGAAATTGTACTCGATGCGCCCAAATCTATCATAAATTAGCGGATAACATACAAAGGAAAATAAATGATAAGTACTATGAGATCTCCCGTTCAAATTTTAACTTCATTACTTGGAGAGCGTAAAGTTACGAATTGTTTTAGATCACAGTAGATAATTTTAGGAAAAAAAAGGAGAG
The DNA here is from genome assembly GCA_022559845.1 of Amorphophallus konjac. NCBI lineage: Eukaryota > Viridiplantae > Streptophyta > Magnoliopsida > Alismatales > Araceae > Amorphophallus > Amorphophallus konjac. Next base: position 22,136,239 of record CM040121.1, read on the forward strand.
AGATAACTAGATGAGGGTTTGGACGGTTTTGAACGTCGAGTGTCACCTCCGTCCGACCAGCGATAATAATTTTTCCCTAAACTAAAACTCTTCATCATTACTAGGGTTCATGTTACTTTATAAATATAATATGTTTGGGGATCGAACTATAATTTTCCGGCTACCTGTTTAACCCTAACCCGTCTTGCTGGGGACTGAAGCCGCGTGCACCTCCGCCCCGTGTGAAGCTTGCCACCAGCCGCGCTCGCCATCACCGTCTGCTGTCCCCCCCACCTCGCGGGCCGCAGGCGAGCTCTTCTCCTTCTTCCTTCTCCTCTTTTTCTTGTTCTTCGTTTTCTTCTTCTGTCGGGACGTTCCAGCCTCACAACTCCTCCTTCCCCAGTCTTCTTCTCTACCGACGGCCTTTGCTCTCCCGCTTTTTTTTTTTTTTTGGTTTTTTTTCCAGTAAGCTCCGGAACCAACGAGGATCGGAATTAGAACCCGTAATCGATCGCTACCGGGACCACTCCTCTTCTTTCTCGGTTTTTTCAAACCTTTGAGAATGTTTGTCAACCGACATCGCTTCAAGTGTCAACTGGCATCCCCTCAAGTGTTTTTTGGCCAAAAGACATGCCTCGCAAGTAGGTAGAAGTATGGTTCATGCTTAGATGAGTCATTCGAGCTAAATTAGGGCAAGGGTTCCGAAGTTGGGCCTAGTTTGGCCTCATCTCGAGTGGTTGAACAATGCATTCTTGTTAATTCCCAAGCGAGGTGGCGCCGTTTGTTTACAGAACTTGGAAACTGATTAGCGTATTGAATGGGCGGTATAGCTTGCATCAGTGAAATGTTAGCTGCCAGGTTCGAATCTGCGATGGACAGGTAGGTTAGCTGGAATTAGAGCGCCTTTATAAAATAAGACAAATTACGGAGAATTCCTGGTGCTTCACAAATGCGTTTGCAATGAAGTACCAATGTAAGACGGGTCTGGTGGTTAAGCTGGGCTTTGAGAATGCGTACGAGAGAATTGACTAAGTTTGTCTCTTTGAAACCTTAAGCCCCACTTTTATTGGGGGTTATCCCTCATTTGTCTCAGGGATAACTCCAAATTTATCCTTTTTTTTAGTTTGATAGATCAAAAAAGTTAATCAGGTTAGATTGAGGGATATCTCCCATTTAACCCAGACAGATTGTTCCACCCCAAGAGGTGGAATAGAGTTAACCCTCATTTGTCCCAAAGGGATAATCCATTGTATATCAAAGCAAATGGGACTAAATTTCATGACAAACTAATCTAGAAGGGATAACTCCCATTTTGTCTATCCTCTATCAAAGAGGGGTAAGGGAATGGAATTGAGTGGACTAGAGCTTTTACTACTTTTTTTTGGTACAAATCTGCAATGTTTGTAAATGGACAACTATCACAGTTCTTTCATAGTGGGAGTGGTCTTAGAGAGGAGATTTCCTCTCTTTCATTTGTGCTGAACACTTATATCAGGGATAGGGTGTAGGACATAGTGGAGAGTGTAGTACTCGCAGGATTGCAATGGCAAGTTACTCATCTTCAGTATGTGGGTAACTGTAATTATTGTTTCAAAGGACGAAGAACAATTTCGCATGTTGAGCAGATGAAAACGCCTCTCAAGGGGTGACTCTTTTTTTTTTATTCCCAGAAGTGTAACCTTGACAAGTTTGGTGGTCAGGGTAACCTTGAAATGGGGTAGGGTGAATATGACAGCCTCAAATTTGGGTTGTAGGGTAGTAGAGTTCGTTGTCACTTGGCACCCCTTCTATCTAGTGGACTCATCCATATCAAAGATTTGGGGGAGATCAAAGATTTGGGGGAGGGGGGTGATCCAAAAGATGCCCCGGGTGATTGATTGTCATCATTTTTTTTCTTTTGATTTTATTAATAAAAAGAGGCGGCGCAATCAAGAAATGAAGAGGAGAGATTTCTCTTTGACAGAAAAACAAAACCAAAAAAGAAAAGACGGAAACAATTTCCTGGCTTTAATGGCCCCATTCCAAATGTCAACATGAACATGAATAAATTGACTCAATTGTACATAAGCATCAACACCTGATAGCAAATATTTTCAAGATAAATTCTACTTCCCCGAAAGTCACCATTGTTCCATTTCCTGTGAATCCTCTAGCAAATTGCATCTGGAAGAAGTTGAAAAGTCAAGAGAGAGAGAGAGAGTCGGCTTGCTGTGAAGATCCTTAAAGTAGGACCATGTCTCTTGGGAACTGTTGAAAGAGAAGACAGCTTGTTAATTGACTGAAAACCTCCAATACCTGGTTACTGAGGAATAAAAGAATAACTAATGCACATCTTCATTCTCCAATCCGCAAAAATGAGCAGACATCACA